>OY744608.1:23447443-23562443 GCA_963556255.1 Allolobophora icterica
CAGCTGTTAAGGTCCTTTGAATCCGCGTCATTTCAATTCAATTCAACATTTATCAATTCAACATTTATTTGTACCATTCCACAAAAACATCACGACATAATCATGCATCAATGTACAAACGAAGCCCAACAAACGCTTAAACTTATACAAGTTAGGCTCCTATATTCCAGTTTGCCATTGTTTTCAAATCGACATACTGAGAGCATCTATTTTATTACAAGTTATTAACACCATGAAACAGACCACATGGTCTTCAATCGTGTAATCACAATAGTGTAAGACAACTGTGTTGTTGCAATCAAGGACTTAACTAGGACATCTTTCAAACTGTAACCATTTCAGGTTAGGTATCCCTGACTGTAGCAGTGTCAGGTTATCACAACTCAGTAATTTTCACCAAAATAAGATTAGTACCACCACCAATGACATCAGCTCCCACAATTAGTAGTAACGACATCAGTAATGATGATACTGGTAATATTGATAATACTATTAATATTGGTAGCGACAATGATAATAATACCAACGATTATTATTTCGTCCTTGTGTTTTATTTAGCCTGACTTCCTGATGTAAGTTGTATTCAAAAGGTAAACCATTTGAAATAATTTGGTGCTTACGGCTACGCTGAATGATCCTTCCACATGCCGTGGAGTTCTTACCCATTCGTCGCCGCATGCTGGATAGGCTATATCCGGCGAAGAGCAGAAACTACCAGCGCATTACTTCCGGATTCTTCTAGCGCAAACACCCCGACTCTGTGACACTTGCATAAGACCTGTATATTTCACCTTTTAATTTTCAAATTTGCTAAATTCCTTTATACACCAAATAGATTGTTTTGTGTTACACATGTGTAGATACATGCTGTATTGTTACATTGCTTTCAATTAATTTGTGATTTTCAAGCATTTGATCTTGTCTGGAAACAGGATAAGTTTACAGGTTATAATAATATTAATCTTTTTATTTTAGAAAGGCTTTGGTCAATTGTCTTGTGGTTTCATTTCTGATCATTTGCCTTGCAATCGATAAGGTAATGATTGGAAATTCCAGTCTCCTCTACATAGCTGTAGTAATTGTAATCTGATATTTATAAAGCTTCACTTCAAGAATAAACTCATCGGTGGTGCTCCCAACCTGAACCAATGAAATGTAATCATCAGTGGCAAACTAAATTTCTAAGATGAGGAAGAGCAATCCCTTAAGCCATGGGTATGAAAGTGTTAGCGACTTCAGTTTCTTAGCCTCAGCATATGACGGTGTGTGAACAATCCACTCCCTTGCAGTCTCATCTTCCCACCAACAGTGTATGGTCAGTGTACTCAGTATTGCTGAGTTGGCTAGGTGGGGCAGAAATCTCTTCACAAATTTCTGCCCTGGCGGGGATTTGAACCCCGACCTCTCGATTGACAGTCCAGTAAGCTAACCACTAGACCATCATAGTTAAAGCCTGGTACAGGACATCATATTTTTACCTAGGCCTTGTTGACAAGACGGACAAAACCGACTCACAACAAGTCTTCAACAGTAGAACAACTCAAGACCTAACTGAACCTTTTAACAGTCGCTCTGAATGTTATAGAAACTTTCTCAGAAAGCAAACAATACACAAAGAAGCAACCTGGTGTGTTTCTTCAAAATTAACTATACTAATGAGACTTATATCTAAATCTAATCCTCAAGCTCCACGATACTCCTAAGACATTTCCTTTAATACCTAAACAATAGTAAACATGACTGCTAGATGTTCAAACTAAATCTAATTTGGGACCGCCGTTCGGAGGATTGCCCAAACTTTTATGATGTATTTCCTTGTACTTCAAAAATGGCTTCAATAAAATGATTGATTAATGATTTTCAACTTTTTGTATTTTCTAGAAGAAAAATGTTGTTGTTCCAGGCAGCAAAAGTAAGGAGTTTCAACTGTCTAATCAGTGCTGCCAAATTAAAGTAAGGGGTTCAACTGTCTAATCAGTGCTGCCAAATTTTTAACGTTTTGATTTGAAGCCATATTCAGAAGGCCACAAGTCTACCATTATTGCAGATAAATGGATGAAATTTGCAGGACACCTAGCTTTAGTGCTGCTAATCAACAACTGCCAGAAGAATTTGATACTTGACAGTTTTTTCTAGCTGCAGATTAAAAATGAGAAGAAAAAACAATGACCCTTTCTGGCATCAGTACTTTACTGGTCCACTATGGCCAGTTGGGTTGATTAACAGAGAAATTGTGAACCACTTACAGTTATAGTCCACATTGTGTGCACAAAATAAGCAATTAGGTTAACTTTGTCATGTGTACCTTTGCATTATGGCCATCTGAAATTGATATTTTTGCATTTTGACAATCATTTTCAAGGCCTTATCTAAGCATGTGGGGTAGGTGATAAAACTGTGAAATTTACACGATTGGAAAGAGCAACTGTAACAAGAATGGTTTTTGAGACTGATGTAGTTCAATGAATGTAGTTGTTTCCGTTATGGTAGTGCTTCAAGCATTTACAGCAGTGGTTTTCAACCGGGGTTCCGCGGCAGCAGTCTTAAATTTAAAAACCAACAACTGATTTCACAAAAGAATGATCAAATAACCGAATTCTTCACAGCTTTCCGGCATTCATGCTAAACACAATTTTATGTTAACATAGTTAACATTATTACGGGAGTGCATCGTTGCATTTTATATTTGTATTGCATTTTTACGCGGGTAAACGGCGGGGTAGGCAAACCAGGCGCTCTGATATAGCCAACCCTCTTGGCGTGAAATTAGTTTAATTACCCCCGACCTGTTCCCGTTTGGGATAGAGGGAGTTTGTGCCAACAATAGCCCTGAATTGCTGAGATTACCTTGGCACTCGAGCCGAGTGCCAACCACTTGGTGCAGTTGTGACCGTTGTGTAGAACTTCGTATGTAGCCGGGGCGGAGGACTGGCACATACCATTACAGACGTTGGTAGGACCACGAGAGACGACCAAGGGGAGCGAGGCAGGCACCCTAGAGTGGACCGGAAACTGCTATGCGGCCGCCTGTAAGCGAATTGTTGTTGGTCCGTTGTTGCCGTTCTGTTTCGTGCAGGGCGAAATATGGAATACCCGACCCCAGGGGAGGAAGAAGTGGGCTCACTATACCCTACTTGGAACTAGCGATGGAAGCTGTATCAAAGCACTCCGTGGACGAGTGTTACACTACCCATCAATGCGGGAAGTAGGTCTGGAGAGGGTAGTGATCAGAGACACTAAGTCTTGTCCCCTACCACCACTCCCGTAACAGGGGTACCCGGAGTGGCCACCTACGTCGTGCCTTAAATGTCAAAGTGAAGAAGTTAAAAAAAACTCAAGGGTAAAAGCGGTAGTGACTAGTAGGCCTATTCTCTTAAGGATAATTCAAGTTAAGGAAATTTTGGGAGTTAATTACTTACAGCCCTGCAGCGTTTCTATAACTCTTCTAACCATCTGTCAGAATTAGTTGCCGGCACAATACAGTAAAATACATGTTGTTTACCGACATTGTTTCTGTGCACTACTCTAGAGTGCTAGACTAAAGTATGTATTTATAATAGTCTGCACCAGAGATGCAAAAAACTTATATTACAAGTTTAACATTCTAAAATTTTAACATTATCCCAACAATACAAGTTACAATTACTTGAATTTTCTTGGAAAAATGGACGGCTAGAAACCCCCGGGGTTCCGCGAGCAATTGAGTGCTTGTGTAGGGTTCCGTCACTACAAAAAGGTTGAAAACCACTGATTTACAGGCAAGATGATCATGGTAATGGCAATTAAACTCTTAAATGTTTCCATCTATGCACATAAAGAATACTTTGTTAATAAGTATGGTCATCAACCAACCGTCTGGCTATAAAACACACATGGAATTGTTTATAAACCGATCTCTACCCCTGGCCGACGCCCGCGGAACCCCTGGGTTCCGCGGAACCCCGGTTGAAAACCACTGCTCTACATGGTACATCTTATCTGTATATAGTCTTGTCTATAAGCAGTGAATAAATCTGTGGTGTAACATATTTCTTTGTTATTGTGTGTACATGATTTAAGTGAGCACTGTAGAGATGCAGTTTTTCGTGGGAATATCCTAATACATTAATATACATAAATGTGCAAATTTGATCAAAATATGAGAATGTCGAGTGGGAAGCATAAATTTGTTGAATTGTGACGGAATGCATCAATTAACATACTAGGTCTTAGGAGACCCAAATTCCCATTTGAGTTCCATGTTTTGGGGGTTGTTAAACAGATTTGCTAATGTTTCTGATTTCAGTCATTTTCGAATCTGGATTAACACAGGAATTGACTGCACCAGCTGTTGCAGCACTCGTCTTCTTTCTATGTTCACTTTTGGCTAAACCAATCAGCGTATGTTTAAATTTATATTTTTTTATTTAATTTCTCTCTCGGTTCAACATCCTTTTCAAATTTGCAGATGATACTAAACTTCTAGCCCCCCCCCCACCAAACTCTCCTATTAGCCTGGAATCAGAATTCGCTAATATTAAGGAATGGATCTCCAGGAATAGAATGACACTTGGTCTTTCTAAGACTCCACCCTATTGTGTATGCATAAGACCTGTATATTCACCTTTTTCATTTTAAAATTTGCTAAATTCCTTTATACACCAATAGATTGTTTTGTGTTACACATGTGTAGATACATGCTGTATTGTTACATTGCTTTCAGTTAATTTGTGATTTTCAAGCATTTGATCTTGTCTGGAAACAGGATAAGTTTACAGGTTATAATAATATTAATCTTTTTATTTTAGAATCTTTCTGTCCCACAACTCCAACCGAAATGTTTTTATCTTGCCAGAAAGACTTTGGTGAATGCTCTTGTGATATCATTCATGATCATTTGCCTTGCAACCGAAAAGGTAATGATTGGAAATTCCAGTCTCCTCTACATAGCTGTAGTAATTGTAACCTGATATTTATAAAGCTCCACTTCAAGAATAAACTCATCGGTGGTGCTCCCAACCTGAACCAATGAAATTTAATCATCAGTGGCAAACTAAATTTCTAAGAAGAGGAAGAGCAATCCCTTAAGCCATGGGTATGAAAGTGGTAGCGACTTCATTTTCTTAGCCTCAGCATATGAGGGTGTGTGAACAATCCTCTCCCTCCCAGTCTCATCTTCCCACCGACAGTGTACGGTCGGTCTACTCAGTATTGCTGAGTTGGCTAGGTGGGGCAGAAATCTCTTCACAAATTTCTGCCCTGGCGGGGATTTGAACTCTCGATTGACAGTCCAATATGCTAACCGCTAGACCATCATAGTTAAAGCCTGGTACAGGACATCATATTTTTACCTAGACCTTGTTGACAAGACGGACAAAACTGACTCACAACAAGTCTTCAACAGTAGAACAACTCAAGACCTAACCGAACCTTTTAACAGTCGCTCTGAATGTTATAGAAACTTTCTCAGAAAGTAAACAATACACAAAGAAGCAACCTGGTGTGTTTCTTCAAAATTAACTATAATGAGACTTAGATCTAAATCTAATCCTCAAGCTCCACGATACTCCTAAGACATTTCCTTTAATACCTAAACAATAGTAAACATGACTGCTAGATGTTCACACTAAAACTTGTCAAGCTAAACGAAACATTAGAGTGTAACGTTAAATACAACCACTCCTTAAAATAGTAGAAAGTTCTAGACAGTCCAACACACAACCCTTAACTAGAGATATCTAACAATATCAATAAACTTCATGAAGCCATTCAATTTTCTTTTGGTGTGGATATAAAGGTGAATGTTGTATATACTATTTTCTAGGATTTGAACTATGAAGCTATTACCAGGCAAAGTACTCATATTAGGTAAGCATTTAAAATATCTTATATCACCAAAATTCAACGTTTTGAAAACAGTTATTGCTCTCAGTTCCACTGCACAAGAAAACTGCATGCCTTACACCAATATACAGCTTTGCAGTGCATGACCAAGTCCTTTTCCTTGGCTTCTGGATGTACTCGTAACCGTGTACTTCTGTGCAGATAATGCATCAGTTGTTAGAGGCTGCTCCCTCTTGACAATAAATTAGCTGGGCAATTGATTCATTCCATGTATGGCCTCGTGTCGATGTACCAGATCTCTGCTGCTTGTATTTGGCAGTAGGTTCCAACTAGTGATGGCACTAGTTGGAACCAACTGCCAAATACAAGCAGCAGAGGTAGGTCATGAACCATTGCGATTGTAAACGCCTGTTCACTTCCTTGTTTTCATTGTCTATCATCACTGGAAATGGTTTATTTATGTTCCTGCTAGATTGTATGTTTACTGCTTTATGTTTCGGCATTATAAACAACAAGAGACGATGCCAAAACACATGGGCGTCATTTCAGCTTTTGGGAGGGTGGGTTGGCAGCCTGGCAGGGACATCATTAGTAATTGCAAACAATGTGAAAAAGGCTATATATTGTCTTTGTTTTAAACGACCAAAATCTTGGAGACATGCAATTACACAATCCTTTTTCTTTTTTTTACAAAAATCGGTGACCCCCAAATGACGTCCTTGCCAAAACGTACGATGTATAATTATTACTGTAACTTTCGCTGTTGTTCATACAGCCCATAGATCTCTACGCACAGAGGTAGGCTAACACACAGCCACAAGAAGCGATGCATCTAAAATATTTGCATTAAATTTATAGGTTACGATGTGTATTTGCTAATTAAGCACAGGCTGCTTTTAAAGGTAATTGTAAATGTAATTACGAAAATTTCTATAGCATTCGAGGTAGCATGCTACTTCTAGGATACGCTACACTGTCAGCGGAAATGCTAAGAGTTACGTAGCAAGTACAGTTTTAACCTAGTTTGAAGCATAAAAACCTGAGACGATTGTAATCGTCTCAGATAAGAACATAAAACCCACAGCAAAATGATGATAGATGATCAGGTCGGTTTTTCGGCTATAATTTCATCCAAATTTTCAGGTTGTACTTGTTAAGAATAAATGATGGTCTTTTATTTTTCAGTCCTGTTGCCAATTTCATCATCTTACTGGTGCAGATATTAAACGTTTTGCAGCTTGCAACATTGCCACAGACCAGCAGCTTGCTTGTGAGTTACATCTACTTTACATAATTTAATAATAATGTTGAGGTGCAATACGATGGACTGTTTGCATCATGCATGAACTTCTATAGTTCATGCATCATGGTGGCTTAGTGCAAAGGATTCAAGAATCATTGGTTTGCATCTGCTGAATGAGTTTGTTTTCACACTCTTTTGCACACTTCTGTAGTGCATCACTATATGATTTACTGGTCTTGAGCTTGTAATTAGTGCATATGAAGCATTCACAGATAGACGAAGAAAGAAACGCACGAAAAATAAAATGTATGGTTAAGTTCGATTGGCCATTTAGTTATTAGAGATTTTTTTCTTTTTTCTGTTTGATACAGGGGTTTAAATTGGAATTTGTTGAAGGGTTTCGGGACCTGACCCTATTCCTTGCTTTGTTCCATTTGAAGTAAGTCTGATTAATCTTTTCTTTAATATTTTGAGAATTTTAGATAGCATAACTAGCTTTTATTTTTGTGGAATGTTTTCTGTCTGTGTCATTTCCACCAATAGCTATTCTCACCCATGCGGACCACATCTCTCTCTCTCTCTCTCTCTCTCTCTCTCTCTCTCTCTCTCTCTCTCTCTCTCTCTCATAATGAAATTTTCGGTTATATTTTATGACAGGCTGCATGTTGTGTTGATGGGGCTTTTCCTGCTTTTCGGTTTTTTTTAACTTTGCAACTCGTCGGTGAAGCTGTGGAAGAGTTTTGCTGCAACAACTGTCAACACCTACCACCGACTTCGACAAGCGTAAGTAGCAGTTCTAGTGGCGACTTTCGACAGTTTTGTGCTACAGGCAAGGACAAAAATGCCGACCCTTACTTATAAATGCTGATCAATCATTTATTGAAAATGACGATTTGAAAATGACGTTTTCAGTGAAAAAATTGTAAAAGTAAAACGTATTATTCCAAACAATACTTTTAAAGTAGAAAATAAAAGTACTGTGTCTTGTTTCTATACTTTGATCCACTTTTTACTTTCAAGAACACTAAATTCTCAAAATGCCATGTAGTAGAGTGCATTGATGGTTCATTGTTAAGGTCACAGGGTCATTCCATGTCAAATCAACCAGGGGTATACACCACACCCCTTTGGATCTTTCTGAAATTATTTACCATAAAAAATGGGTTAAAAGTATTTCTGTTGTGTGATACTTCATTTGAAGTAAATCTAATACTAAGAATGCTTTCTATTTGCTATTTTCATGCCTAGGCTCTTCATTATACGCTGGGCAAATATGATCGACCCGCTGGTGTTTGCAGTATTATTTTTAGAGTATGTCAGGTATGTAAAATACTGTCTTACATATGTGAACTTTGCAGCTTACAGGTGAGTTACTAGTGGATTTCTTGCACTTTGGTGTTTCTTGTTTACCTTTCCATGTATTAGAAACAGAACTTAGAACTGAGCCTTACTTCAGTAAGAAAAACAGCTGTTGTAGATTAGTAATTTCATTTGGGTTCATGATCATTCCTATCTACATACTTGCATACCATACATGCGTAATACTAAAGTATGCGGATGATAGCTACTTGCTGATCCCATCCTCAAATACTGCCACTATCACAGCTGAACTGGATCATGTAACGCAATGGGTGGGTACACGTAACCTAAAGATAAACTGCAATAAGACCTACGAGATAATTGTCAGTGGGCCCGGGGGCGCACGGGGCGAGGTGGTGAACCAACTGAGATGCCGGGTTTAGCCAGAGTCAAGAGCTTGAGGGTTCTTGGAGTAACGATGTCTGACACCCTTGGTTTCAATGAGCACATTGATCGAATATGCTGTGGGGCCAGGCAGTCGTATGCCTATAGTTTGAACTGGCCCCAGGCTGTGTGGTGTGTTGCAAGCTGCTGGGCTGTTGCGTCTACTGTATACTGCTCCGGCATGGTGGGGACATGCTGGACAACAAGAAAAATGAAGTCTCCAGGCAGTTGTATGTAGGCTAATCCAACAGTTGTAGCTCCCTGGTGATTGCCCAAAGATCGAAGAGCTGTGCTGTCTGGCCGATACCCATTTGTTTTCGACGGTTCTCCAAGAACCGGGACATGTCCTTCATGGGCTGCTCCCTCCAGTTAAGCCAGCGATTTGCAGCCTGCACCCCAGATGCCATGAGCGGGTGCTGCCAAAAGCGGACAACCAAATGAGGAAAACATTTAGTCAGAATGTTATACACATATTAATTTATTCTGATGTATGTATGTATGTTGATGCTTGTTCACCAGAGTGCTGTTTGGCAGCTGGTTATATTAAAGAATATACTTACTTACTTAGATGGAGGGCGCCAGTTGTGATGGCTGCCAGTTTGTTTTGGACGTTTAACGTTTTCTTAATTTTTATCTTTGCTACTTCCAGTACCGTCATTAATCTTTTAACCTAACAAAACGGATTTATTTCGTGCGTCATTACAGTGAGTGTAGTTGATTATTTCCGAAAGGATATTTCGATATTTTAGCGTTTTTATTTTTGGCAAACGCTGTCTTCTTCATCGTCCGTTTTTGTGACCTCATCTGAACTCTTAATGGCGACTGCACTCAAATTCTCACACGAAAAAAAGTTTACTTTAACCTTGATCCTACATGCAATGGATATTCTGCCCATTCTGCTCATATCAACTAAGGTTTACTCTACATCTTGAACCTAATTTTATGTTGTGGGGAATGATAAGAAACGGACAGGAAAGCTATGGGAGAAGCAACTAATACAGGGATAGCCCTCCCATTCACTCTAATGTCAAAAGAGGACTTAGGAGGAGATATTCAAGAAAACAGCCGCTTGATATGAGGGATACCTAGTGCATATTATGCAAATGTGAGTGGTCTGTTGAACAGGATTGCCGCCTATAGATTACTGCGTTACCGAGGGACGCGTGCAGGGAAATGTAGAGTTGCACGCCGAACTATTCCTCGACGGATATGTAACGGATGCCTCTGTCCCACACAAACACACTTAGATTATTGTATGTTAGTTAAGTCACAATACTGCAATGGACAATAGGCTTGTACTGTAGATTAGAACAATTAGCCTATGCATATCTAATTAAGTGACCAGCTTTTATGACCAGCTACATATAGCATAAAATTTAAGCAGATTTGGGGCTAATGTTATGAGAAAGAGGCTGATGAAACGATGCTATCGACATCTGATTGGGCAGTTCAGGTCTAACGGCCATCGGTTCCTATCGTCTGTTACGCATGCGCAGTGGGCATCTTCAAAGAGAAGGACGATCAGTTGTGATGTTTAACGTAGGACGCGATGGTCGCTGTCCTGCGATAGCGTTATCATCAAACTTGTGGAACTGTGGTTATAAAGCTTTGAACTACGCAAGCGATCTGACAATTGTGTCGTGACAATCCGTACGAATAAGTGTTGTTGAAGTTTTAAGACGTTCAAGTGGAGATTCGATCGAGTAACACTTCCAAAGATGGAGCTGTTGATGAGTGTGATGCTCCATGTTAAGCTCGAGTCGGAATAAGACGTTGATAAGCGAAGTTTGTCGGCAATAACGAACTGTTCTGGAAACTTGGTGGATCGATCGGAAAGTCTTTCGAACGTTTGTGTCGCAGCTCGATTTAAGCTGGACACGCGAACTGGGTGATTTAACAGTTTTGATGCAAGTTCGTAGAGAAAGGGGACTTATGCGAGGAGAAGAACACGCTACATTCTTCTGTCAGAAATCGTAACAACGATCTACACAAATGTCATCGAACATAGGTGACTGGGGGCAAAGCCAATAGAACGCTTCATCCACTACGATCCAAAGAGAGGGAGGTTATTTTAGGCTCTAATACTTAGATTAGATTAAGAAGAAGCTGGTCTAGGTAGATAATAGAATAGACATATTAGACATTGAATTTAGTAAACGGTTTGACATTGATGTTATTCTTACACCATGATGTGTTAACATGATAATATAATTCATTGAGATTCATTGAACAGTCTTATGTCATTAATATGCAACATAGCCTATCCTCATTAATGTATAAGTATATCAGCTGTAAACCTAAGTAATGTGGAGTAAGATCAACTTCTAATGCTCTTGCATTTCATAATGGTGAAATCCTGGGTACCGTTACAGGAGTATGCCTAACCGATGTTCATCCCTTGTCGAGATAATAATACATGACACCTCTAAAATCTGGACAATCGACAGGCGGCCTCTGTTCATTAATTCCTGGCCGGTACATTTTAAACACTCGATCTGTTGCTAAACTGTATGCCATCGAAACATTACGAGCGGAACTTGACGGGTACTGTCTCGGAATCACCATCATCACTGAGACGCATCTCAAAAGGCATCACACTCAAGCCGACTTCCGAATGGAGGGATACCGGGTCTTCCACCATGACAGGCTTGGGCGCAGAGCTGGTGGTGTTGCAATCATGGTTAGTGAACACTATACATCGGAGGAGGTACTGATGGACGATGATATCAGGACGCTTGAGTTGATGTGGGTAAAAATCACCTGTCCGACTGCGGTGTTATTCATGGGCGCATTGTATCACCCACCTGCACCAATATATGAAGATGAAACACTTCTTTCTAGGCTCGAGAAAACGACTGAGGCCTTCATGCAATTAGACCAATGGGTTATCATCATACTAGATGGCGACTTCAACAGACTCGGTGAAGATGTGATCATAGAGAGAACAGGTTTAATTCCAATGATAAACCAGCCAACACATGGGGCTAATACTCTCGACAGATTATTTGTTTCCGAAAGGTGCTTCGGCTCGGTCAAAATCCTTACCTCCGCAATAAGAACTGACTTCGGAGGTTGCTATCATAGCAACCTCCGAAGTCATTATCGCCCAGCACAAGACCTCAAAAAGAGTGATGTACCGCAAGAAATCCCCCCAACAGAATGCCTCCCTCTTGCCCATTGGCGAATGCTGATCCGAGCCATATTCTGGCTATTGACGACCTGCAGGGGTCTTGGGACTCTCTCTACCAGGAAATGGGAGTAGTGCTCAACAAATTATACCCACTCCGCGAGATCACGATAACGTCTTCTGACCCATCGCATATGACTCCAGAAATCAAGCAACTCATACGCAGAAAGAATCGACTTATGAGAAAGGGGAGGATCGAGGTAGCTTCTGCCGATGCAAAGAAAGTTGGAGTGTTGATCGAGAAAACCTTGAAGACTCGATATGCTGCCATTGACCTGAGGAATGGCATGCGAGAATTATGGAGCCGAGTTCAGGGACGTAGGGTGACGCGTCCCAGAGGCACACCAACAGCCCACTCACGCCCGAAGTCCTCAATGCACATTATGGCAGGATATCAACAGACCCTAGCTATGTAGCGCCTTTATCCAAGCAGACTGTCCCTGCAGATGAACAACTAACAACGGAGATGTCTGTATTCAACATTTTTGATCGGCTATGAGAAAAGTTCATCATCTGCAGCAGTTTGTTGCTGGCAATTTCATATAGTGTGCTGCGCTTGGTGAACAAGTTTGCCAAACTGTGGACGTTTCCATGAGAAACCAGTGATGTAAGTGTGCTAGGAATTTATTTGATGGGCCATTCAGCTCCTTAGGTTTTTACTAGAATCTGCATGGAGTTGGTTTGTGGTTCTCATTCATGGCCATTAAATGCATTAATGCATACACACACTCATGCATGTGTGCATCATGTGTGTAAGAAATGTATGTATATGTACATGTATATATGTACACATGAGTGTGTGAATATTGTATGTAAAATGTATGTGTGATATAGAATTTCGTAATTATTGGGCTATATAAATGTCAATTTACTATACATAATTGCATTAGTTCTGTGTTTACTATTTCAGAAGCGCATTTGGTGTAAGAGAAAAGTTAATCATCTGCAGCAGTTTGTTGCTGGCAATTTCATATAGTGTGCTGCGCTTGGTGAACAAGTTTGCCAAAGTGTGGACATTTCCATGAGAAAACAGTGATGTAAGTGTGCTAGGAATTTATTTGATGGGTCATTCAGCCCCTTAGGTTTTTACTAGAATCTGCATGGAGTTGGTTTGTGGTTCTCATTAGGGGTGGCCACATTCATGGCCATTAAATGCATTAATGCATACACACACTCATGCATGTGTGCATCATGTGTGTAAGAAATGTATGTATATGTATATATGTAGTTTTTATGTACACATGAGTGTGTGAATATTGTATGTAAAATGTATGTGATATAGAATTTTGTAACTATTGGGCTATATAAATGTCAATTTACCATGAGAAAACAGTGATGTAAGTGTGCTAGGAATTTATTTGATGGGCCATTCAGCTCCTTAGGTTTTTACTAGAATCTGCATGGAGTTGGTGTGTGGTTCTCAGTAGGAGTGGCCACATTCATGGCCATTAAATGCATTAATGCATACACACACTCATGCATGTGTGCATCATGTGTGTAAGAAATGTATGTATATGTATATATGTACACATGAGTGTGTGAATATTGTATGTAAAATGTATGTGTGATATAGAATTTCGTAACTATTGGGCTATATAAATGTCAATTTGCTATACATAATTGCATTAATTCTGTGTTTACTATTTCAGTAGTGAGTTTGGTGGAAGAGAAAAGCTCATCGTCTGCAACAGTTTGTTTGTTGCAATATCATTTAGTGTCTTTCGCTTGCTTGAGAAGTTTGCCAAAGTGTGGACGTTTCCATGAGAAAACAGTGATGTAAGTGTGCTAGGAATTTATTTGATGGGCCATTCAGCTCCTTAGGTTTTTACTAGAATCTGCATGGAGTTGGTGTGTGGTTCTCAGTAGGAGTGGCCACATTCATGGCCATTAAATGCATTAATGCATACACACACTCATGCATGTGTGCATCATGTGTGTAAGAAATGTATGTATATGTATATATGTACACATGAGTGTGTGAATATTGTATGTAAAATGTATGTGTGATATAGAATTTCGTAACTATTGGGCTATATAAATGTCAATTTGCTATACATAATTGCATTAATTCTGTGTTTACTATTTCAGTAGTGAGTTTGGCGGAAGAGAAAAGAGCATCGTCTGCAACAGTTTGTTTGTTGCAATGTCATTTAGTGTCTTTCGCTTGCTTGAGAAGTTTGCCAAAGTGTGGACGTTTCCATGAGAAAACAGTGATGTCAGTGTGCTAGGAATTTATTTGATGGGCCATTCAGCTCCTTAGGTTTTTACTAGAATCTGCATGGAGTTGGTTTGTGGTTCTCATTAGGGGTGGCCACATTCATGACCATTAAATGCATTAATGCTTTTATTTTGATAATTATATTTCACATTTTAAGAATATTTGTCTAAATTTCCTGTCATTTCTTTTGCTCAATAAATAAAATATTATTTTCAGGCTGACAGACAGACGACAGAGGTTCATGGTCCAAATCCAGACTACCGAGTCTTTGGAAGCGTTTGGAAATCTTGCATCAATCTCTGATCTGCCATATGACTATGTACCATGTTACTACGTTGACAAATGAAAGATCTGGCTTCACATCAGTATTAGTTAAGGTTTATTTTTAAAACAAGTTGCACTACCATTCGAACGCATACAAGAAACCGACTAATCGTCGTTTGCTGAAGAGAAATTTCTCGACCACATCTGCAACTACACACCTGTGAAACCACAGGCATGTGATCGGGGTCTTAACGACACAAAGACAATACATTCAGAGCACTCCCAACCAAAGTCAATGCTGGCCTTTGATGCAAAATGGTGTTAGATTGTTGGACTCCATCCGTACTACTATTTGACTGGTATTTGCTGAATACCTCTAATGCCAACAGCTTCAAGAATTGATGTAGTTACATAAAAATGAAGTACATGATAAAAGTGTGCAGCTGTGGATTTCAAGCAAGTTTGATACAAGTTCAACAACACATCAGAAATTTGCTCATGAGGTATTACCAGTAACCTTTCCACCCATTGGCGCTGACTTTTGCTTTTGTCTCTGGGTGCCAGTGGGCAGGCCCAGATTTAAGCATGTGCCAGTGCACAGGGGCACCCACCACATTTCAGGAGAGGCTTGCACCATCGACATATAATCAGTAGACAGAGCATAAGCGATTCAATTTGAAGCCTGGCCTGTTACTTGCCTGTGACGTCATTCATGGTCAAAATGCATGACGGGAAAGGTCATGGGTCACCGTTCACAGAGTGAAACATGGCGGATAGGTTAGAATCGTTGAAAATGGATGACTTTAATCGATGGAAGGTGGACGATTTGAAGAAATATATAAAAGAAAGAGGCCACAAGATGACTTGTCGAGTTAAATGTGAACTCCTGGCTGTTGTATTTGCGATATATATCAGTAGCAATTGCCGGTTGTTGCTGCAAATGTGGACGGCGTAGCCCAGTTCGATATTGACTAATTAAACAGACCCTGCTTACGATACCGAATCCGAAGCATCAACAGGAGGCATGGCTGCCCGAGTCCACAGAAGTTACCAACTGGCCGCCTTGCAGCAGCGTTAATATATCTGCATATCTCGTCGATCATGACCAAAGAGCGTTGCTATCCAGACTAGCCAATGATTACAAGGTTGGTATTTGTTATCCCTGCCGCACAAAGATGACCACAACTACATTTCACGTATCCTTTATAAGAATGCTTACTGACAAAATTTTTCATGCATAAAACCCTGTACTCTTGGCCCTAGAATTTGTCTTTTATAGTCCAGTTTGTCTAAGTTGTGTATGTGTCAACTTAATGTTTGAATAAACGAATTTCATTGATTGATTGATTGATTGAATTCATTCCACGTTTACCCATCTGTACATTACTCCCAAATTTAGCTACTAGGCTACTTTTTTCTTATGCAACATAGCAATTTTCAATTACAATATAGATTTTCAGATGTAATATTATATACTTTCAAATGTTATTGTTTGCAATAAAGTAGCACTTTTATTTGTCTATTTCAGTTATCACTGTGTTAAGTAGGCATTTGTACATCTCTTTGATTACATGGTGTGTGACCATGACTATATAGATATAGTATTCAAATTTTATTACCTTCTTGGCATTTAGCTATTTTGCCTCTCAACAGACCTGGATCAAAGGTGTGTGGTATAACGGCTTGTTGAATGAAAGCCCTCTCTGCATCTTTAATGTACGCCATCACAAAAGATTTGGGAAATACCTCACAAAAATGTGGGTGCTTATTGATCCATTTTGCAGGGTAGGGCATTTGTTTACATTCTGGGGGTGCTCGTTAGTGTAGTGGTTAGCATGCTGGATTGTCGAGAGGTTCAAATCCATGCCAGTGCAGAAATTTGGTTTGAGGTTTCTGCCCCATCTGCACCCTAGTCAACCAAATCACTGACCGTACACGTCGGTGTGAAGATGATATGGCGAGGGAGAGGACTGGCCACCCACCCTGATATGCCGAGGCTAAGAAAATGAAGTCACTGACACTTCATATCCATGGCTGCCTCTGGGTTAGCTTAAGGGACTGCTCTTCTATGTTTTTCTGTTGTAAAACACTTTATAAGCGGTATCTATATAAAACCTACTTTCGGTTCGATATTTTGATCTACGTCTCCAAGAGGCTCTTTCAGACTTCGAGAAGCTGGAGGTCTGCGGCATTCGTTGATTACTTTCGGTTTGAAGTTTTGATCTACGTCTCCAAGAGGCTCTTTCAGAGTTCGAGAAGCTGGAGGTCTGTGGCATTCGTGATTATTTTCGGTTCGATGTTTTGATCTACGTCTCCAAGAGGCTCTTTCAGAGTTCGAGAAGCTGGAGGTCTGCGGCATTCGTTGATTACTTTCGGTTCGATGTTTTGATCTACGTCTCCAAGAGGCTCTTTCAGAGTTCGAGAAGCTGGAGGTCTGCGGCATTCATTGATTACTTTCGGTTCGATGTTTTGATCTACGTCTCCAAGAGGCTCTTTCAGAGTTAGAGAAGCTGGAGGTCTGCGGCATTCGTTGATGTATGATCCACGTCTCCAAGAGGCTCTTTCAGAGTTCGAGAAGCTGGAGGTCTGCGGCATTCGTTGATTACTTTCGGTTCGATGTTTTGATCTACGTCTCCAAGAGGCTCTTTCAGAGTTCGAGAAGCTGGAGGTCTGCGGCATTCGTGATTATTTTCGGTTCGATGTTTTGATCTACGTCTCCAAGAGGCTCTTTCAGAGTTCGAGAAGCTGGAGGTCTGCGGCATTCGTTGATTACTTTCGGTTTGATGTTTTGATCTACATCTCCAAGAGGCTCTTTCAGTGTTCGAGAAGCTGGAGGTCTGCGGCATTCGTTGATTACTTTCGGTTCGATGTTTTGATCTACGTCTCCAAGAGGCTCTTTCAGAGTTCGAGAAGCTTGAGGTCTGCGGCATTCGTTGATTACTTTCGGTTCGATGTTTTGATCTACGTCTCCAAGAGGCTCTTTCAGTGTTCGAGAAGCTTGAGGTCTGCGGCATTCGTTTATTACTTTCGGTTCGACCTTTTGATCCACGTATCCAAGGTTTGCAGCATTTCGATTTCTTTGGTTGAAGATGTTGAGGAAAATTAAAAATTGTTGGAACTGCATCAAATTTCAAATAATGTCTTTTGCAAAAACCACACTGTTTGGTCAGATCGTATGCATCCTCTGCAAAATGGTCGGAGCATATATAAGTAAAAGCAGATGGAGTAAAAGCTTTCCTTTTCGTAGCTTGAACCCATAAGGGACGCTTCACTGGATCAACAGGAAACCTAAAAGAAAAAAGTTCCAAGTGCCAGCTGTATTTAATTAAATCAGTTAAGTAGGCAGTCTGTTGGCTACTTATTATTAACTTACCTTTCTCGTTTAGAGATTTTCACTAATATTATCAATAGTTAATATAGGCCTAGGCAGGAATTTAATGTATCCATCCTACAGAAAATGTGAGCATTTACATAAAAAAAGTATTAATGGAAAGATCGAGCAGGCCCATGTGGATGCAGAATGTTTATTTCCACTTCATTCTGTTCTGCAAATGTCAGCATTACACAGCCAAGCCACCAGTGGCCATCATACTTGGCGGTGACGTAACCCTTCAAGTCCGCAAATTTCACAGCTTGATGGTAAGTACCGACAGACTGTACAGCATCAACAGCCACTGATTGCAGCTATGCCAAAATCAAGTTCCTATCCTGACCTAAGGTTATTCCAGTGGAATGACTGTGCAGCATCCTGAACAACAAAACTGTAGTTTTCAGCAAAATCGCCAACAACTAGAACTTCCCCGAGTGTCATCGCTCCCTTGCTCTCCTGCAGAAACAGTGACTGGATTAGGTTAGGGTTAGGAACTTGATTTTGGCATGGCTGCAGAATGGCACTTTTTTGCTACATCTCATGGCAAGGGCCCATGCGATGGAGTAGGTGGAACCGTCAAGCGCCTTGCTGCACGTGCCAGTCTGCAGAGGCCATATGACAACCAAATTATAACAACATATCAGTTGTTCCTCTTTGCAAAGGCAAACATAACATCGGTGAATTTCTGTTTTGCTACCACAGAGGAATATGAGCAAGAATTAGCTTTCTTGAGCAGCAGATTTGAGTCTACACTTACAGTTGCGTGAATTCACAAACTTCACTGCATTCGTCCTATATCAACAGAGCAAGTGGAAGTGAAGAAATTCTCAATGAGTCACGAGTCCAGAGTTGAATGTGTTATACAGTCGGTGGCTGTTGATGCTGTACAGTCTGTCGATACTTACCATCAAGCTGTGAAATTTGCAGACTTGAAGGGTTACATCACCGCCAAGTATGATGGCCACTGGTGGCTTGGCTGTGTAATGCTGACATTTGCAGAACAGAATGAAGTGGAAATAAACATTCTGCATCCACATCTTTCCATTATCCACGTCCAAGTGATCTGCTGATAATATCTTGTGCAGATGTACTGACAGCAGGACTTCAACCAACGAGCACTGGGAGGGCATATACACTGAGTGCCCATGAGATGCAAGCGGCTACAATAGCACTGGAAAGACAGAATATCTAGCTAGTACTGAAACTTGGAGAACTGTGAATGTTGATTTGACAGCTGAATTGTTAATTTTATTAAAAATTATATTCTCACACTATCAAAGCCATTTCATTTAACTTAGTCTACCTTGAGTTACAGCGCGAGTTGCGCCCTTGGGTGACCATTCAAAATATCACAACAAACAAACTATAGGAGATATCCACTCTGAAATTTTCACCAGTTGTTTAGAACAATGAGATCTTTCAATGGACAAAAGTTCATAACATTATGAGAGTACAGAGTGACCTGGGTCAGTGTTCTTAGATTACAGTTGCTCACATTTATTTGGTTACTCAAAATAGCTATACCTAGATGCCTTGCCCATATAGAGAATTCACACAGCTTTAATTTGGTATCTTACTTTTGTTTCTAGGTGCAATAGGAGCTGAGATACAGCAGTTTAACCCTCGTCCGGTCGGAGCAAAGCGGACCGTTTTGGTCGAGGTTCAATAACCCATATCTCGGACACCGGTTGACCAAAAAATCTAAAAATTTGGTTTTGGGAGTTTCTCATTGGGTTCTAATGACTTGCCAAATTTCATCAAAATCGGAGATGGTGATGCAGGGTCACTGTGTTGATCTGACGGTTCTGACCGGGTTTTTTTTACCAAAAACCGAATGTGACAGACCCGACGGGTATTTACCCGTTCCCATGGTAATACGTGCGTTCGAAATATTAATAATAATCGGTTAAATACTGAATATTCTTACATCAGACTTACATCAGATGAACAGCCTTTTGTAAAAGAAAGTATACAAACATTATTAAATTTACTTTATTTAGATTTTAATAAGATTGTAAGACATCTCTCGTAGAAATCCAAAGTAAAAAGGCGCCAACTTGGTGTGACTGGAGCGACACCACCGACAGAAAAAGTTCTAGCCAAAATCAATATGCATCAAAGATAGGAAGTAAGTAAGTAAGTAAGTAAGTAAGTAAGTATATTCTTTAATAAACGCTAGCAAACGCACAGCGCTTTACCAATATTACACACAGAGGAAAGGAAATAGAACAGAAATAATAGCGTTAGATCTTAAATTAAATAATAACAACAGAGCCTAGGGGGCCTAACTGTACAGCATCCTACCCAAGAAACCTCGTCGGGTAAGGGAGTCAAATCTATAGGTAGAACCAGATTATGAGAACGTGGGCGCAAATCATACCCAGTCTTTAGAACGGCAGGAAGAAGGTCATGGAGGAGGTGACTATAGGGTTTTTAAGAATGTTATTAAAGAGATTACGATCAGCTTTTTTGCAGAGTTCTTCAAAAGTTGGAAAAGAAGGAGGGAGGTAGCCAAGACGAACCAACTTACGAATAATTGCACCAAAATGATCTAATTCCTGCTTGTTGGCAAAGCTAACCATACCTGGGAACAGTATAACATATGATTGACAGTGGTGGCACGTAGGTCCACCAGGCCAGAGTATTTCTTACATCGTGCTTTTTATACAGAATACTGGTGTCGATGCTGATATACGACATAGGGGTCATCCATAAAGGACGTCTGCAAAATATGACCTACTCTAGACCCTTCTCTTCTCTTGTCTGTATTTGACCTCCCCCTTTGTGGACGTCCGCACGCCAAAGTCAATTATCGAAAAAAAAAACATTGTGACATCGGTAAGAGCGTTGGCTGCGCGTCTCATGCGACTCTGCGTTAGAGAGCATGCGGACCGCGGTTCGCTTCCTGAAGGTGGATTATTTCAGAGATTTAAAAAAATCTCGGGCTAGCACGGTCCAAACACGGGGACCTTAAATGGCGTTGCACCCATTCAAACGGGCAGCTGTGGTGAAGGATCTCACCCGATCAATTCATTGAAAAATGAGAAGGGTCGAGGCCATATCTATGCCTAGGCCTACGGTCGCTATAGAAAATTGCGTACATTTACATTTACATAAGATTAAATCGGCAGTCACCTTGCTAACTTTTTGTCTGTTGGGGAAGGTTGAAACTATCAAATTTAGAAACTTGGATGTGGACGTCCGCATGGTCATAACCTCTCCCCATTTTCCGCATTTGAATGACCCTCCCTCACCCCTCATTGCGGACGTCCTTTATGGATGACTCCATACAGAATAACTTTTTACTCCAAAATCAGCAATTCATTACAGACATAAGTGCACAACAAAGCATTTCCACAGTCACTGATCATTTTATTGAGATCACAGACGACCATGTGTTCGTCAGAATAACGGTAGTAACACCGGCATTTTATGGTCCTAGCAGAGGACAGATAGGCCTACAGTTGCATGCTATTTGGAAATTGCATACAGCCGTACATTATCTGGAAATTGGAGAAAACATCTAAGGATTATTGGATATATATTCAAGTGCAGAGGTTATGGATAGCCTAACCATGCATGAAATACAAAAAAGATAGCCTACTAAAGGGACCATCTGGTAACATTTACCCACCTGATTATTGATTAATACTTACACAAACCCATCGATTTCAGGGTCTCTTTCTCCTATTCACTCATTAAATATATAGACCAAGTAAAGTAGCATAATCATCATACATTATATAGCAACACTTCATGGAATGCCTCTCAACAGCACTCAATTAATGCTGACCAGTGTCCAGTTAACATAATTAGACAAGACAAGACAAGACAAAACATTTATTGTTCCCAGTAAATTGTGTACATCAACAGTTATGCGTATAATGCAAATTACCATAGAGTATTAATCATCAATGTTAGGAGCAGAGCAAATAATGGGAGCAATAGGCACACCCAGAGCCGGTAATATACGGCTCTGGGCACACCTAAAGGGAGTGATCCCGCTAAGCAGGGGCCTATGGTACATTGTAAACATGTTGCGTTTATGACAACTTAATTGTGTCAGAGAATAAGCGAAAATTGATTGATATGAACAGTTGGACATTGGCTTCAGTTTTACTTCTAACAAGTCAATAGTCTGCCAGAATTAAAGCCGAAAATTTAAAACCTAATATTGTGACAAGGCGATTTTTGGCAATGTGTTAGGTAGGCTCTGGGCTCATTCCCATAAAAACCTGCCGTGAACCTAACAATAGCAATTTGGTCAAATGTTTAGCGAAATAAATTCCTTGCTACATACTCACCTTTTTACATACGCTGTCTTTGGTTGCATGTTTTATTGATTAATTTCGTGAAATTTGCTTGTAAACAATTTTAGAGTTACTTAGGCATTAGATTTCATGTCATTCTTATTAGGGATTGCTTCGATTTTATCAGGTAATTTAACTTGTTAACGTTGTGTAACACTTTCGTTGTGTAACACTTTCGTTGCAATAACTTGAGTTGAGCGATAACGGCGAATCAGGCAGATACGGCGGAGCTCTCGACTAGCGATTGTATTCGACTCCTGTAAAACTGTTATCATGTGCTTCTACTGTTTACATGTATGTAAGGCGCCCTGTGTGGCTGCCGTTTCGGTATGGGTTACCATGGCCGGTGTGGGTCTAGACGATACCAAACATCAAAATAGCGATACCTTAGACCATAGCAGTCAATACGCACCTATTCCCAACTCGCGCTCACGTTCCGACGATTTTCTAGAAGTTTTTAAAAATTCTGTACAAACTCCATGTTGAAAGTCGATTTTGCCATATTTACATAGAACATATATCATCAAGGGTCCGCACTCGGTTCACATTACTTTACGAAAGGATAGTATATTGCAGACTCTAAAATGATACATGTTTGCCAAATTTGTGGTAAAATGTAGAGTACAATCAAGACTTCTGATCAACTTGCATCTCTGCACAGTTTGTACCAGGTCCAGATGCAAGTCCAAATCGGAGTCCAATTTCTTAAGTCCCAAGTTGATGTTTTGGTATGTCAACGATTGGGGTAACGATTGCGTGAGCGTAGGCTTGCAATCCTTGAGGTCAAGTACAGAACGCTTTTTGTAGGGCAATGGTTGGCGTCTTAAAGCTGCTGATCAATTTATCTATTGATGACTGAATCTAGTGACTCAGATTCATGATCTTGTCCATCCCTCTTCATCTATCCTTCATCTATTTCTCTCCATCCATCAAGCATCCCTCCCTACATCAATGCATTCCTCCTATCCTCCGTTCGTTAATCTCTTTCTCCCTCCACGTATCCATCCATCACCTTACATGCACAGCTCTTTTATTACCATTTTTTGGAGGAGGCTTGAACTCGCAGGCTGTTTAACTAGGTTAGCGGTCACGTTCTCAACCAATGAAATGCTATGTATTCTTGGGTAATGCACTTCTTTACACGTATCTGAGCGCTGGAAGCACATCTGAGGAGACATTTTCAATTGGTGTTTATAAATATTCTGAATAAATGAGTAAATAAATACCTATATGATAACTAAACAAATATGGTCTCACGGTTGAAGGATCTCTAAGCTGAAACATCAGCATAACCACAACAATCCAGCGTCTTTTATAACCCTGTTTACACTGGCACCGCATTTATTTATACTTTGACCATGGTAATGTAATGTAATGTAAATCTCGTAAATTTCTCAGCGCCACACAAAAGCCACGCCAGGGAGACCAGCTTATTCACCGGCGCTATATCAAATCAAGTCTGCAATAACCATGTTCGCCTTGTCCGTTCCGGTGCCAGGTCAGAGTCCGGGGAGGTCAAACCGAGGAGACAGCAGGGTGCTACGGTGGTAATTGGTGATAATGGTGATTGTGTGGTGGTGAAGGTATGGAATCAGGATAGGATAGCTTGAAGAGTTCGGTTTTCAGTCGTGAGTGGAAAGCAGCAGAGGAGAGTACAGGCGGAGGAGAGGTGATGTCAACAGGCGATATGGGAGGATGAGCAAACTGGCGGAGATCTTTTTGGAGATCATTCCAAAGAGCTGGTGCAATATAGACTAAGGAGTGGTTGCAGAATTTCAGAGATGAGGAGACTGAAGGCCGAGATAGAGAAAGATATGATGATGAGCGAGTAGACCCGGACAGTTGAATGGTGAATAGCTGGCGAATGTAAGAAGGTTGAGAGGTTTTAAAGGCATTGTACGTAAGAGATATAATTCTGTAATGGATGTGTTGAGGGACTTTCAGCCAATGAAGTGATTTCAAAACATGGGTTATGTGATGGTGTTTGGGAGTTTTGGTGACTGCGCGGGCGAGGGCATTCTGAACTGTTTGCAGACGTTTTATTTGGCCCAGCTGACCTGGCTTTCCATCAGTGTTTTGTATTATGTATTGTGCTTACCAAAGACATTCAGTGCTTGTGTCCCAAAATGGTGAAAATCCGTCATTAGAATTAGAATACTAGATTAGCCATCATTCTCTAAGGACAAGCAGTTATATACTTAGGTCCAAAGACCTACAACTTTTTTGGAGCATGTCACTATGATAATGACCCTTTAAGCACATCTGATGAGGTATTGCTGTGATCTTTGTAGAATTGGTGTTGCCTTCGGGTGCGAATATGTTTTGCAACAGTGACAAGAAGCCTAATGCTGCTGCAAAATCCAGGATTGCCTCAAAATATGAAGAGAAATATAAGCGATTAAAGCGACTGGTCAAAGAAACCATATTTGTAAGTTTACCTTTATCTCAGGCAACATATTTTCTAATAGATTCTTATAAGGAAATGAAATTAAGACTATGTTTTGTAATTAATGTTAATTGTTTTTTCATTTTATCTATATTTGCCTCATTAGTGCGTGTATAGTTTTACCAGTTATGAATGCATAATGCATATTTAGCTGTTGCATTATTTTATGTATCTGGTTATTTATATATAACGCCTATTGATATAAGAACCTGTTAATGTTTGGACTTGAAAGACGCTAAAACTCGACTATCTAGCAATTTTTTAAATGTACATTAACCTGTCAGGTGTGCAATGACCTACCAAGTTGCAGAAAAATTCATCAACATGTATGTGAGAATTTTGGTAATCGAAGGACGATTCAATGGAAGATGGGTTGGAGCTGGTATATCTGGTACTCTGTGTTGTTGGGTCAGGATTATCTCTAAGGAGTTTCTTTTGAAGCAACACTATGCAAATTCGTAATTACAATTGCAGATTCATAATTACGATTACAAATTCATAATTGCAAGAACAGTCTACAGAAGTCCAGAATCGAGTGGACAAGAGTTGGAGTGGTATCAAGGGATTCATTTTGCCATATGATTCAGTTCGTATTGTAATCGTGAATTTGTACTGTATAGCGCCACTTTGAGAGGAACTCCTCAGAGATGCTCTCGACCTGACAACACCAAACCACGATCGCAAAGAATGGTTTACAAAGGCTTGCAGAAAAGAGGCAAAGAAAGACCAGTTGATAAAAGCAGGACTAGTGCCCATGCTGGGTTTTACAGTGGTACAGCTTTTGCACATGTGCCTTGTTTAATTTATTTTATAATTTTGTCTGAGGCTGCTGATTAAATGTTCTGAGTGAGATTGTTAATTTACAGTTGTTTTAATATCATCTCTGTTGGTTTTCACTTCATTACCATATCTCATTCGTATTTGTTTCAGACGAATGCCTCTATCTGTGATGAGGTTGTGCGGATGGAGAACAAAGTGGTGCGTGCAAAAGAGGAACGAAGGTTGGCGTTGATTCAAACCTTTGTCATTATTTTCTATTTATCATTTCATTTCTCCATTCCAGGTTGTTTTCGGCTCCATTATTATGTATTCTGTAGGATCGAGAATCAAATATTTATTTAATTATTTCTATAAATGTATTTGTTTACGAAGTTTTTCTGTTGTTATTGTCAGGTACCTCCTGCGTCGTTTACTTCAACAGCAGGCGGCTTCTGAAACACTTAAGCTTCCTTTGAGCACTGGCACACCTGTTGCTTTGACACCCCGTCCTGCATCACAGAGCATTGCACAGCTGCTCGGTGAAGTGGAAAAGCGACGTAAGAAGGCCAGTGCGAAGAAAAAGCCAAATGTTGAAGATGGTGCTGCCAAAGGTTGGATTTGTTATTTCTTCTCGTGCAAATGACTGGTCAATCAGCTTGTCAGCTAATGTGAAATATACATAAATGTTAAAATAATTGTTATGTGTGGATTAAATTAAGATTAATAAATGAGTTGTGATTTTGACTGCATTAGTGGATGGTAAGCACAAACAGACTGGACAGCCTTGAGTAGGACACTCATCACTATATAAATCTCTGTTTTCTGTAACTTATTTAATCCAGAATATTGCTTTGTAAGTGGCTATGTACCCAGTCGAGTCTGGCTTTAGCTTACAAATGGTCAATATATATTTAAGTTATTGTCTTCTTTGGTTTCAATATATGGAAATTTCATTATGGTGAGAATTTTATTTTGATGAGACAGGAATGGTGTTTAACACTTTAACAACGAGCTGCATTCATTTTCCTGTCGCTTTTAGTACACTCTCATTGTTAAAGTGTTAACTATATAGTGGATATAATTTAAAGGTATAAAGATTATAAACTTGTTTCCTTAAAAGAAGTTGCATATTCAATTATTGATAAAGATGAAGAGCATATTGTTGCAGCTCGAAGTAATTATCTTTAAAATGTGATAGGTTGGTGAATACTTGTGATTGTGGTAATTGTAAATTTAGTTATTTAGGGACAGTAATGATAATCTTTTAGCATCATAATTCATCATTGTTTAATAATTATGGAATTTGTAACTGCACTCCCAGTGACTCCCTGTTTAGCAAGTTTTGTCTGAAGCATAGCCCTCTATCTCAGTTGTTTGATTTTTGAACACTGCAGCTGTTGAAGAAAATCTTAATACTGTAAAAGCCACGAAGAAATCTCGACCAAATCAGACCAAGCGTAGAGTTACCCCCATTCCACTTGACAACTCTGGTCGACCAATTTTCCCAATAGAACTTGGACCTCTGACTATCTACTGTCTTGGAGAGGTAAGAGAACTGTAAGGTGACAATTACAAATATTTTCAAAGTTGTTATGCACATTTGAAAATGATAAGATTACATTAAAAAAGTATGGGCATATGGACCTTGTCTTACTTGTGTAATGACCCTCGTATATGTCGGTTGGTGTCCTGTTAAGTTTTTTGTGTTCGTCTGTTAGTTATTACCGGTAGGTGTTATTTATTGTGAGCTTCATAAAAAAGCAGTATCAAGATTTGTATTAATGCTCATTACACATTCAATATAACTTCATATATGGCTTTTGCCTGCAATCTCATCACCATACTATGCAGATCAAATATGCAGGTCTTCAAGACAAAGAAAATACTGTGAGGAAAATAGGATTTTCTATTTTACGTTGAAAGCAACTTTGCTGAAAACAGTCACTGGAGTTGTTGTTTGCTGATCTTTACAGATTGTGCCGCTGCCTGGCTATTATACACCCGAGACCATTTATCCTATTGGATTCTGCAGCACTAGGCAGTATGTGGCAATCAGCAAGACTGCATCTACCTGGCTGTACACCTGCAAGGTGTCAGATGGGGGAAATTGTGCAAAGGTATGAAGTATTGATGTGCCGTAGTTTCCATAAAGTGAAAACCCGTTTATGTAGGAATCCACATAACGCACAGCTTGCCATGGCTTTTTATGCTACCTGTGCAGTATGCAAGACATGTATGTTAATATGCAACACAGGAACTTGTGTAGTTCTAGATAGAATTTCTTACCAGCTTGGACATCGGGTCTCCGGTGCACCAACCTTAGATGGGAGCAAAGGCACAATCATTTGCATAATTCTTAGATACAGTTACGTACTGTTGTCTTTGACTTTGTGCGGCATACATTTGGAAACTGTCTTAAAATGCACTTGTGTAGGTCTGTTAGATAGTGAGGTACTTAAAATGAGTGATATTAAGTATCTTCATACATATATCGATACCTACACGCATGCATACATACATTATGGTATCTGTCCCTGCTTGCCATTAAATGGTATCTCAAACTAGGTAATGAAAGCTGTTTACAGATACCAGGCCGTCCACTAAGGCACTTGTGCTTTAAAATAATGTCTGGAAATAGTACATGTTAATTGTAGCCAGAAGCATAAATTGTTTGATATTAAATTACCATCACTTGCCCATGTCCAGCAGAGCAATGCAATGCAAAGTAATTCTACAAATACAAAATCTTCTGGGTGCAGACTGCAGTTCAAGCACATGTACATCAGACAGCCTATTTCTTTGAGCGTTCTAACCACTTTTAGACTTACTTTAATCGTGCATTTACTGTATTTCAATATGGCTTATGGCTTTGCCTCAAAGTGACTGCGTGAAAACAGGTGTGTACTGTATATCTTGTCAAAATGTATTATGTAGGAAGATAATTTAACAAAATAAGGAGGCTAATGAAAATTTTTTACTTCAAGTCATTTAAGTTTTTGCTTTGTTGTATTTCATTGTTTTCCTGATTGTTTTTTTCTGCTTTGCATATACAGTTTGAAATTTTACCTGAAGAATCACCAGGGTTGACCTTTGTTGGGTCTACACCATCACAATGTCATCAGCTACTTCTCGAATCCATCAATAAGTCACGGTAAATATGCTAATACATGTATTGTTGAAAATTATGGATTCTTTGTTATCTGTTACTCAATCTTGTGACATATCTTGTGAAAGTTTGACTTCAGTTTTATTAAGCACTGATGATTTGCATCCAGCCGGTTGTAAGCATCAACACCAGATATAAATTATGTGTTATGTTATTTATTATTTCACCAGTGAAATGAATAGTCTGTAGTTCAACTCTGAAACACCTTGGTGAATCATTTGCAGTACTATGTCCCACGTGATGAGATTGAAGGTGCTGCAACCTTGGCCTGTCTGAAATGAATTCAGTGCTGATCAGAGTTCATTTAGGCAAATTGACATTTGAGCCCTTGTGACAGGCAGATAGGTCAGCACTGAGGAAGCTTAAGCAACGTTCTGTAAAGGTCATGTCTCCTTTTACACAAATTTTTTTTGCAACAGCTGTCAGTTTCTGTATGAATTGAAGAAACTTTACACATTTTATGTATTGTGCAAAACTTTATAATTTTTTAATATAGTTTTGTTAGTGACAATTAATTTTAGCTGGAATCGGTGCTTCTACGCAGTTTATACCATCGAATATTTTCAGTATGATGTGCTCACTTTACTGTTAGCAGTAATGCTTGGTGCATTAGTTTCTTTTGTCACTGAAAATTGCAAAAGTTAACTGTCTGTGTTATGTTGACATTGGTTTGGCAGAACTGCTTGGAGCAATGTTTATTGTTGCAGAGGAACTGGTATAGTACCTGTTGATCCAAAGGGGCCAGAGTTCTTTGGCCTTTCTCATCCTACCGTTCAGAATCTGATCCAGAGTTGTCCTGGGGCGCGCAAGTGTTCATCCTATCGGTGGACAAAGTTCGAGGTTAGCCGCAACGACTCCGAGGTCTACGTGGAAGAAGATGCATCCGTGAATCTCAGTCTTGTTGAAACAGGCTGGCCATCTGTACTTGCATCAGGTATGTTGTTTTGAGCTTCTGTAGTTGTTTTAATTATTTGTTCTTTGGACCACAACAGATGAATTCATAATTTTAAACTTTGGCATAGTCATATATCTTAATCATTTAATTTTATTTGCTAGTTTCTTTCTCAGTGCTGTTAGAAGTTTTCAGAGTACTGTCATAGATTGAGTGTTTAACATTGATTCTGATCAGAAATATTTGAATGTTGTTACATTGGTATTAGACCCAGCTAAGTGATTTGAATTCTGCTGCTTGGCCTTTTGTTTATATATTTAATTTTTCTAATTAAGGACATGAAAGAATTGTTTTTGAAGTTGGATCTGCCATGATTTTAATGTTAAACGGTAAATGGCCTGAAGTACAAGACTGCATTGCCAAGTAGGATGACTACTTGCAGGTCTCTTATAGAGGATGAACATATGGTTTGATTCTGGTGTGTATGTGTCTTTAAGTTTCTTAAGCTGTGAATTTAATGTAATAATACTATATTGAAATGAATTTGCCTCAAATTGTGAATTGTTTCTTTCATTTTCAGCTTCTCAGAAGTGCATTCCTGCCGATGCAGAGATTTCATCTCCAGATGCAGCCTCAAGTCTCAGAACTCTGCTCATGTCACAAATAATCAAATAAATTATACAGATGGATAACTCTGTAACTATGAAGTTTGACATAAAAGGTTGAGCCTGCACGGTCTGCTCAGCTATGTGCATTGTGCACCAATGGAGTTTCTTTAGCCTAAATCACAATCCTAAATTCTGTGTAGAGTATAAACATTGAAATGCTGAAGGTATTACCATCCATAATTAATAACATTGCATTGTGTGAAATGCAGTATTTGCCAGCACCCAAACAGCTCAGTTGAGAACACTGATATCCACTTCATAGTGGAAGCCGTCCCATGATTCAAAAGCAAAGATCTGGCATTTGTCTGAAGATTTTGCAGTAAAAATACCAGCAATGTAAAGAGCATTTTAAGATCTTGTAAGCATGTTGTTTGTTGGGAAATCACTGAGCAACGCAAGCCAAACCAGTTGTAAAGAACAAATTAATGTGGAGCAGGTGTAGAAATGTCTGAAATAGAAGACTATGCATGTGTAGTTGTGAATTTCTGTTTGCCTAAAACTTACAGCAATCTTTGTTATATTGAAGTTCAAACAATTGTCAACAATTCTGTATATTTGATCTTTGAAATAAATGGGATATTCCACCGAGACATGCTTTGCCAAAGTAAAAAACCTTTGTGCTTGTCACAATGTACAAGAGCAGTCCCTTAGCTACCCCTGAGGCAGCCATGGGTCTGAAGTGTTCTCGACTTCATTTTCTTAGCCTCAGCATATGAGGGCGGGTGGACACTCCTCTCCCCACCATTTTTCATCTTCCAATCAGCAGTGTATAGTCGGTGCACGCATTACAGCAGAGTTGGCTAGGGAGAGCAGGTGTTGCAGAAATCTTGAAACAAATTTCTGCTCTGGCATGGATTTGAACCCCTGACTTCTCAACTGACAGTCCAGCATGCTAACCACTATTGAGCACCATTTTCAATCACATTAATCCTTAATTTTTTTCATGAAGGTTTTATGTACAGAAACTGGTACATCAGAGACTATAAAATGCTTCACTATCACGTGAATTCTGATACAACAAGGTCAGTGACATAGATCCCAAAACTATTTCAGCAACAAAAATCCGTGTTATAACGTTACAATGCACGCATGTTCTAGGTATGGCTCCCAGTGACCGCATTATAACGAGTTTCCAGTGTATGACAGTCTGAGAAGCTACAACAGTTGAAAATTTATAACAGGAAGAGAAGAATAAGGACAATTGGCCATTTGATCGGAGATACAGTCATGGTGGATAAACAAAGTAGAAGGAATGGCTGGAATGAGCAAGAAGAGATGCACTGGACAATTACTAGTGTAAAGATTCAATAAATAATAGTTCCGCATTACAAAATATGAATGTTGAAGTAATACTGTTAATACCATCATTCAGATCAAAGCAACAGTTCTAATAAAAAATGTCAACTTGGTTCTTCTGGCAGACCAGCAAGGACATCTCCAGTGGCAGCAGCCAGTTCCTGAAATGCAGAAGATGCAGCATTACAGTGCAGTGTCTAACATGTTCTCAAAAGGTGCTGTATACATGGTCAGATAGAAACTGGCACATCCACACATACATACATGTACAGTACACTCGGAGTACTTGAAAGCAAAAGACATTTTTGAAGACTGAGCAAGTAGTTCAATTGTTCATGTCCCAACTGATAAACTGTCTTTGGAATCTTTGTGTTTTTAAAAATAGAACTAAAATTTGCTAAATAAAATTATACTTTATCATAGTTGATGAAGTTTATAGAAGATTTAAATTTATATGGCAGAGAAACTAGTTAGTCAGATTATGCTTCCTCGTAATACATACTTTCTCATAATATATACATCAGGATTACTAACATTCAACTACTGTAGGCTATTAATGCACTTTCAGTAGGATTTATAAAGCTTTGACCAAAGAATAATTAGGCATTAATTAATCAAATTACACTTCAAAAACTTAAATAGTGAAAATTGTCAATGAACTACATATGACTGCAAGTGGCAGAAAGCCTGATGCGCCTATCTCGTGACTGAGCTATCATGAGTAACTACTGAGGTAGGGCAAAGTTAAGCAAGTTGTTAGGCCTACAGGCTAGAGCTATCTTTGCCACTATCATTACAGCATTTATATAGGTCTTTGGCAATATATAAAACTTGTACATAGCAGAAAATGAACCACAAAGAAGTAGTTTACCATTTTGGGGTCTGAATATCCTATAGGAGATCGGAAGGCATATGCTGAACCAGGTCTTGAGAAATGAGTGGCTTTAGACTGCACTGCAAGAGCGTTGTTCTCATTGGTTACCTGTTAAATCATCACACAAACGCATTTGACATGTAACACATTATCGATCATCCATTGTGAACTCGAGTTCCTAACAGATAAACACTATGCATGGTCCCGTACTGCAAATCAACTGGCTCTTGTGCGTTGTATTCATTCAGTTGTCTTTGTCTCATAAAAAAATTTTTACTGTTATTTTTAGTCAAAAAATACCACACAGTATCCAAATTTCAGTCGTAATCGTAATCTCCAAACTTCTAAAGCACCACTCAAGGTCCATTTAAGATAGAGAAAATAACTTGGATACAGTAGCATAATTCATCAGAAATATTATAGATCATCAACTGCATAATACATCAGAAATATTATATAATCAACTGTATAATATAATGCCACAAAACTAGAAGGCATTGGTTATGTATTGTGATTATCAGATGGTACTACAAACTGGTTGTGTAATGACTGAAGTGTCATCCGAGTCAACACTACTCTTGCATAAACCTAATTTGTTTCCCCAACAGTACTACAAAGTTTTATATCTGATTTTAATTGTCTTCAGTAAACTTTAATTTCAACATTAAATGTTGAAATTGAAATGTTGATAAATGTTGAAATGTTGATAAATTTTATCAAGAAGATTATCACCAAAGTCTAACACCAAATGTGCATCTTTTATATAGCAGATGCAGTCTCACTGCTTATGTTTCAGTGTTTTAACAGGTTAGATTTGTCACCACCGCTGCCATTTAAATTAGCTCCAAACTACTTTAGGTTCTCAGATACAGTGTTGACCACATAAACATATCCTTAAAAATAGGCATGCTCAGGGCCGAGTATACCTTTATTTACTCTCTTACAACAGGCACAACATGGATTCCCTAAAAAAGTGAAAATTCACTTTCCAGGTAATGGCATAAAAACAAAATCAAACACATTATACAGTACCAAACTACCAAGTAATGAATCAAATGAAAGAAAGAGTTTCAGAAACACAATGTAACTAGGCTTAAGTTGTACCTTATAGATAATTCCCATCTGCAGAAGTTTTGCTTTTGTTGTTCGTTCGCAATTTGCAGCTGAAATTTCAAAAACAGTTTTGATACAATTTATAAGTCCAACTCAGTTACTTAAGACAAATTTCAATTCATAAAATGATTCAACAGGAATTAAATAAATTCAGAGTATTTCTCACTAAGATGTTGAAGAAAGAAATGAATTTATAAACTGGTGACAGGCAACATAAACCACACTGTGTTCTTTTTACAGAAATGTGCATCTATATTCATGTATGCTAAAAAATAAAATTGCACCTCCAACTCATCACTACCGGTATCTTTCAGTCTTTTAAAAAAATTTATATTACAAGTACCATCAAGCAAAATCACTGGCCATACCATTAGCTGTAGCATAGACATTAAGCTTAGTTATCACAAATGAATATGAACTTCAAGGCTGTGTGGTTTTATCTCAAAAAAGAAGTCTACAATATGAACAGATAAAATAATGGCAGCTTAATAACAAAAATGGACCTGTGAAACCACTTTTCTTCCAATATTTTCACTTCAGATAAAGATCATTTTAAAGAAACAACAGAAATGCTTGACTATTAACCCAGCATGTTTTAACACAGCTATTTTTTGCAGAAACTACAATCGAAAACTGGTCAACAATGTTTTAAGTATTAATCATGTATTAGCAGCAACCAATCACTGCATGATAAACTGCAGCACCTTTTTGCCCCCAAGAACTTGAAATCATAGATCATCCCTAAGCATAGCAAACAAACAAATGCAACAGAACTTTTTACAAATGAACAACTCGTTTGTGACATGTAGAATATAAGCCACTGTTGCAAATTCAAGAAACTCTACAACACTGTAAAACAAAGCAGACTGCTAACTCACCTGCAAAAAATGACCAGATGGAGTCAAGAGCTGATGCAAAATCAGCTGCTGTTCTATAAAGCAGAAAACAAAGCATTGATACCTTGCTCAGTGCGATGAAAAAAATTATTTATAACGGTCTTCTAAAGGGGCAGCTCCAAAGTAACTGTAATCAGGGGCGTCTACACCATAGAAACCTTGGAGCAAATGCTCCATCCAAGAAATAAGGGGGGAAAGATCTGTCAGTGTGTGCCACCATTTTAGGGGGGAAGGAACAGGGAGGGGGGAAGAAGAGGGGGGAAAGGGATGTTGCTCCAATGACTTAGGGGGGATAGACGCCCCTGACTGTAATATTTGCTACCTCTTCTTGTTCGCTACTTTCTTACCCATCTTTCATACATCTCTTTTGCTCTGCCTATTATTCACAAGGTGCAATTCTGAGCTGATGCTAGGAAGAACTCGTCAAACTGCTGCTGTATTGTATCAGAACTGTTAGAATGCTCATAAATTCTTGATAAAACAAGAAATCAAGAACCCAACCGAGTCTCTCAACTTTGGGGACAGTTGGCAGATGAAGGTAAATTTAGTTCTAGTATAATCTTTCTTGATTGTTACTCATATGACGTAAATGACTTAAGTGGCACACAACTCACCGTCCTTGGTCATCTTTCAGAGTGAGATCTGGCTGATACTGCATCAGGACAAGGATTACTGGGCCATGACCCTGAAATGCAGCACAGTGCATCCCAGTCCAGCCACTGCCACTGTTCTGGGCATTTATGTCTGCACTAAAATGAATTTCCAGCAAGACACATTAACATCTAAACAAGACCGTGAAATGATCATCATCATTAACATAATAACCCAGTAGTCTTCATTCTCATCATCATTTGTTGTTGTCATCATCATCATCATCATCATCATCATCATCATCATCATCATCATCATCATCATCATCATCATCATCATCATCATCATCATCATCATCATCATCATCATCATCATCATCATCATCATCATCATCATCATCATCATCATCATCATCATCATCATCATCATCATCATCATCATCATCATCATCATCATCATCATCATCATCATCATCATCATACGTTCCATCACGAGTAAAAAGTAGTAATACAAGCACGCAGCATAAAAACACATATTTAAAAGTTTAATGGATTGATTAACTGACCATATCCAAAACTATTCAAAAACTATTAATCTAATCGAATGATTTATATATGCACAGTTTGACCAGGGAACCCATCCCTCATTAATGTAGCTTTTTAAGAAACCGGCTGAAGCCATAGTGATAATCATAATGCTCACCCATTCTGAAGCAAGAGCTTTGCTATATTAGCATAGCCCCAGAAAGATGCTATGCTAAGGGGACTCATTCCATCGCTTGACCTGGCATTTACATCAATTCTTTTCGATAACAGATGATTTACAGCCTTAAACATTGAAACATAAATAGCAAAATAAACAACTACTGTAAGCCAAAATAAATAATTTAATTGAATTTATGCCATAAATATTGATTTCAAACCATAAACATCAAATTATATGTACTACAGTTGTACAACAATATATAAGGTCATAACTCTACTACGAATTGTACCGGTACATGTACATGCAAAATCGAATAAGCATTAAAAATAAAATAATTTAATTGACAAATACATAAACATTAATTTATTCAAGATCAATAATCGTGAATACTATAATACATTATATTTTTTACAAGTTTCAGTATATAAATAAATACTATGACCTTAGTTTTTCATTTATTTATTCAAAGCACTGTCGAAGCTGCTGCAGTGCTCTAAACATTGCTGTACACTCAGCTAATGCTTACATTCTCAGTTCTCACATGCCATGTTCCTTAAGGTTCTGTTCTCAGTCCACTGGAAAAGTCCAGTTTTCAATCTTGAATGAAATGCTGCATGTCTGAACAGCAAGCAGAGGAGTGCTCAGACTGACAGGTGAGAAGTGGGATAAGAGAACTGGCAGAATTCTTTCGAGAGTTTGTTGCAAAAAGTTAATCAAGTGTAGATAAGGACCAATTGCAGAATTTCAGAGAAAGGCCACTGGTGAATGGAGTCTGAAGAGGAATGAGTAAAACTGGGCGGTTGGAAATTGTCTAGTTGGCAGATGTCAAAGGGTTTGAGAGGTTTGAAGGGTATTTACATAATAGACAATTTTTACTGGATGTGTTTAGGGTTTTTAAGACAGTGAAGTGATTTGAGAACTGGGGTTATGTGGTGGTGTTTGGGAGTTTTGGTGACTGCATGTGCAAGAGCGTTCTGGATTGAGAGATTTTTTTAGATGAGTTAATGTTACAGAAAAGGGAGCTGAAGTAGTCAATGACTAGTCGTGTTTGGAAAGAACACTTGAGGTGGCCATTGTACATGCATTTTATGGGGCATAGTCAACAAAGGTCATAAACATGCATGAAGTGTATGATAAATGAGTGATGTGGTTGGGAAATATAAGACTTTGTCGAAAATGATTCTGAGATTACAGACTGAAAGACTAAAGAAAGAGTAAGGCACACGAAAAGTGAGATCCACTGGAGAAAGGTCTGGAGGGCTGGTTAGTTTGCTTTGTTGCTCATAGAGGCTAGATAGGAGAAATCCGGTTTCTGAAGGGTTGAAGCTTAGAAGGTTGGCAGTCATCCAGGCTGAAATCTAGGTGACGGTGTTACATAGTTGATTTAGTGCATGTGGCAAAGAGCAAGGCGAGAGAGATAACAAGAGTTGTACGTCATCAGCATTAAGATGATGATCAACAGAGGATGAGGAAATGAGTTTGCTGATAGGGCAGATGTCAAGAATGAACAAGAGGAGACTGAGAACAGAACCTTGAGGAACGCAGCTGTGAGAATGTAAGCATTAGCTGAGTGTTCAGCAGATTTAAAGCACTGTTTCATGCTATCCTATTCTGGTTCCGGTTCTGCACCATCCCAGAACCACCATCACCAACGATATTCACCGTAGCACAATGATGTCTCCCGGCTGAATCGACCCCTTGAATCGAAACCGACGGAACAACTTGGCTCTGGCGAACCTGAATGATATAGTACCACTCAGTGTGAGAATTGTTGGGGGGTAGGGGGGTTCAACCCCCCTAGTCTTTCTTAGGACCCCATAGTAAAGTCTTCTTTGCACACCCCAACTCCCCATGAATCAAGGTCTAACCCCCCCGTCTTTTTTCTACAATTCTCATACTGGTACCACTACATACACTGGTCTCTCTGACGCGGCTTTTTGTTGCCTGACAAATTCCGGAACTTACATTTACATTATATTAATAGAATGATAGAGGGTAACTTATCGTATAAAGATAAATTACCCATTTGTATTAGGGTCGGTTAGGGTCACATTAAGCTTCGTGAGGGTCGGTTAGCGCCAGTGTTTAATCTAGTCCCCTCGTCTGGGGGTGGGGGAACAAGGTTTGCGGGGCGAGCCTTCGAAGAGCGGTCGCAAAACAATGTCATATTAACAAAACTGCTCTCTTATTTTTATGACCTTTTTGGGAATTTCATCTTACAAAAAACTTGATGACTTTTTTTTAGGAATTCGTCTTAAAAAATGTGATGACCTTTTTTAGGAATTCGTCTTCTTTGGGAATTTCATCTAACTGGCCTCTGGGGGGGGGGCATAAATCCTGGGGAATTCCCCCCACACCCAAAGGTGTCTAGATTAAACACTGGGTTAGGGCTTAGGGTTACGGTCAGTGTAGCCTGTGTATTTGTGCGACTAAAAAAGCTATAACTGCGAGTGGAAGCTGGATTTTAAAATTGTAGGCCTACATGATCGTCAACTCCAAGGGTCAGTCCGATCGATGTACAAAGATTCCAAAATGCAATAAACCCACTAATACAAAACTAAGAAAAAACTTTATGTGATAAGAACACGTGCAAAAATAATTATGTTACCAAACTACCTGAATATCGCCCTGTGCAACAACCGTTGCCAAATCCACCATGATTAACTTGTGCTGTTGCCACCAAAGCTAATAGAGTGTTAGGTTATGTGCCTTTGCCTTGCACTGGCCGTTAATCACGCAAAATTAACTGCATTCACTGGTTGTGAGATAATCGTAATCGTAATCTCCAATTTTCTAAAGCGCTACAGTTAAGCTAAGCGCACAGCACCAGCTTATGCACGAGCGCTGCGTCGCATCCGAGGGGTTGTCAAAAAATACAGGCGCTATATAAACACCAAGATTAGTAAGTTGGGAGCGCAAGCACATAAACATGTGACGTCATCAGAAATGTGAAGCACAGATCGAAAGTAGTCCAGGAGGAGGTCTAAAGGTCTAAAGTTGTGAATAGCGTTCAAATTAAACATGTTTATGGTCAGTTGAATAATCGGAAATCTGATATATGCTATATTTTATATAGAATCTGACACTTTAGACACGAAATCAGGTTTCGAACCCGATTCAACTTTTCTTTTAAGTTTCAGGTTACGTTAGCCCTGGGACTAATATGGAATGTTAGTCCCTGGTTAGCCTACATTATATAAGACTTACAATGCAACTAAAGTTTATAACGCGCTTTAACAAAACAAATCTTGTTCGAGAGCACCTGCGTGCCTAGTCATAGTGCAAAAAGACTTGCCATGCAAAACACCGTTTTCTTAGAGTTCGTGTCAGTGGCGAAACATGACCGTGTATAATTTCCTTAGGGAACACTAGTTATAAATACCAAAAGTTATAACAGAGTTCTGTCATGCTGGACGTCCGGGCACTTTTATAATATGCTGCTTGCATTTTGCAAACATGGCGGTTGAGAAAATGGCTCAGGCTTCAATCAAACATTGAACAGACTGAAAAAATTCAGACAACTAATCAGAGTGGTTTGCATTAGTTTCTATTGAAGAGATGTTATGCACTTTTTCAATTACAATTACAATGAGCCAATGTTAGCTTGTATGAAGTATTCATTCTCGTTGCCTGTGCATGTGAAAACGGGTGACTAGTGTCCAGTCCTCCCACTTGTTGTCAGCAAATGCAAATCTGACATAGAGCAAACTTACCAGGTTATGATAGCTGAACAAAACCTTGCGTTATCTTCAGTGGTTCTATTCAGGGGCGTCTATCCCCCCCTAAGTCATTGGAGCAACGTCCCTTTTCTCCCTCTTCTTCCCCCCTTCCCGTTCCTTCCCCCCCTAAAATGGTGGCACACACACTGACAGATCTTTCCCCCCCTATTTCTTGGATGGAGCATTTGCTCCAAGGTTTCTATGGTGTAGACGCCCCTGGTTCTATTGAATAAGATGCCAGACTTCAATTTTGTAGTCTAGCACACTAACCAGTAAAGAATAGTGCCACAAGTGAAAGAAAGAAATGTAAAGAAAAAATGAAACTTTGTGACGTTACTGAATATATCATAGATATGTATTAAGGCACCCATGCAGACTATTGTTTCATTTGGCTTGTCATTTATTTAATTTATTCTGAAACTTTAAGTCGATAGTTACTCATCATATTGACAGATTCTTTTGCTTGTTTTACTAGATGTCACAGCCAGCAGATCGTCTTCCAATACAGTTTGATCCTGAATTTGCGACCGACATCGGTCTAAAAATGCAGGTGCCTGATCGCATTGGTGTCACCAATGGTGCTGACAGCAAGTGGTCATATGAAATGCCATCTAGCAAGTTTGAAGATATTCCTCCCATGAGTATTCCTGAGAAATTAATTGCTTTAGGTGTGTATAAGTTTACATTTCAACGTGTGTTGTGGTAATTAAATCGGCAGCATGCGTGCCTAGTGAGTGCATAATCAGATAATTTTTAAAGTTTTATTCTTTATACTGATTAGTTTTATCTGGATAAAAAACAGGTTTGTCAGCATTTAAGATTAATATTTTCTTTGTTTTCTCAACATTAGGCCGCGATCAGAGCATGGGTATTAAAAAAGAACCAAGACTTCATCTTGATTTAGTGTCACTACCATCCAGTGATCAGATCGTGAACGTCTCAACACCACCGCGGGTTCTGACTCTTGAAGAGCGCCCACTACTAGCCGGTGATGGTTTAGCAGATGAAGCAGACAGTTTGGAAAATGGAAAAATATCCTCAAAAAGCTGGAAGTAAGCTTTCTGTTACTTACTGTCTAACACTTTAATGATGAGAGTGTACAAAATAATAATCTTCGTTTAATATCTTCAAACTTACAATTACGCAGTACGATTACAAATCAGTATGAACGGATGATCACAAGTTATTACAGGAGTCGAATTTAACTGTATACGGCAGCCTTGCAAGGCGCCCATCACGTCCTATATCTCATTTTCACAAACGCGCCATCTCGCGAATGATAGGCTGAGTGGACCTTGGGAGGGTTACGGGAGGCGATCCCACTACCTACTGCACTTCACGCCAGTGATGTTACCACTACTCTATGGACCCCAAAGAGCGACTAGAAAACCAGTACAGGTCGTTGTTTAGGTGTTATCATTATTATTATTCGGGATATTTCTATAGCGCCTCTCGAAGTCAACTACTACTCAGAGGCGCTCCCGACTACAGCATTTGATACTGTGCCGGAATTTTCATGCCGAAGCACCACGAGCAATTGCGAGTGAAGGACTTGCCCAAGGTCCGTACGCAGCGGCTAGAGTGGGATTCGAACCTGCAACCCTCCGGTCACAAGGCGCCAAACTTACCACTGAGCCACTACGCCTCATTACTTGCAATTTCTCAGTTAACAGACAATCGGACATGTCTCCAAGATGCATCACAAAAATTGCAATGAACGTGGCTTTTGAAAAGATTTGCAAAACACTGCAACAAACTTCAGTCTGTGTTTGATGACATTTTAGCAATCTCTAGTCTTTTGTCAGAAAGGTCAAAATGCTTTCCAAGATACATTTCTGAAATCCCTTAAAGTATTTTCCTGGACCAGTGATTGCATACGGATAACCCAAACAACTCTGTATTTGTTTCAGCTGGTTCAAAGAATTTTCCTCTTGATATTTATTTTTAGAGGTTACACTGCAGTGGACAGATTTCATCCACAGTTCTCAAAGCACAATAAGCAGCTAGAAACCATGCTCATCCGACGTCATCTTTCCGAGTTGTCACAGCAGATTGGCAAGCTGGAAAAGGAGAATCTATGGAGATCGCGTCGAGAGATGATCCTATATCCATTCCTACTAGGCTACGTGCTCTTCCGAGTGGTACAGTGGGCTGTTAGACAATAGTGACAGATCAGATGAGAGATTTTCATTTCATGCTGTTTGTATGGAATGCATTACTTCCTTGGTTTGGACTGTAGGTGTGTGGTTAGTTTATGAGGTACACATATACTGGAGTGGTGGCCAGTGTTATGGTTTTGACACTCATGCAGCTTTTTTGGTTGCTCACATCGATCAGATGTTGAGGAACCAAAAATCCGAGTTGACTTTAGAGTGAAGTCGATATTGAAGTGCATTTTGTGATGTATCATACGGATTTTTGTATTGTACAGCACTTGGAGAATACCGGCCATTTTTTTACACATGGTCTGCTTCAGTTGACCACTGCAATATTTTTATATTATGAACCTTGAGATCTTAGAACAGAGGACACATTGTTTTCTGTTATTGTTAATTTTAATAGGACTGGTGCATGATTTCGTTCTGATACACTATCGCTTTAAGGTAGTTTGTAGTTGACACTGAATACTTGATTAATTCATGTTTACTCACTGAACAGACCTCATTGGCTCCTATTCCTTCACCAAGAAATTCCTAAATGTTTGCAGCTTCGTTTACCAAGTGATATTAATTAATTTCTTCTGTATTTGTTCATCCTTCAAAAGAGGTCTTAAAATATTTAGAAAATAGGTAAGATTTACTTGGACGAGATGAATTTCAGCCAACAATTTCAACTTTATCTTAAAGCAGGTTATGCCAAAATCATATTTTTTTTGTCCAGAGCCATGGGAGGTCCATATTTCACCTCGCCGTTATATCACTTCATTGTCTTCCAGTTGAAGAGGTTCTTTTAATGTTTGTATGATCTTGCCAAGTAGTATCCACGAAGGCAGTGTTTTGATTGCAATCTGCACATGCCAGTACTTTTCATGTTCACTTTAGATGTCCTGCTGGGAAGATAGTTATGGATGTTTGTTGTTTACAGGGACTTGTTGACTCCGTCTTTAGTGACATTCCAGTAGAGCCACAACTTTTAGTGCCACGGTCTACCCGAGGACTAACTTCCTGAATTTGATCAGTCTTCTGACAAATTTAAAATCGATTTCACCAAGACCTGATAACGGCTGTATAATGTATATTGCTTTTCGTTAGTTTTGATTTGGTGTAACCTTGGTTAGTTTTTTAGATTTTGACTTTAAACAAAATATTTTTGTCAGTAAACAAACTCCTCTACTCTCAAGCAGTTGAGAAGGTAGTTTTTGAATTTATTTTATATACCAAATTATATCGGTGCTGTTGAGAAGTATTTAAAGGGCATGTGTATTAAGTGTCTTGACAGATAACAAATACTTGAAAACTGTTGTTATCATTGCATAAGTGTCAGATAACTTTTCTTGTTAATAGATCGCATTATTATATTCATTAATCAGAACATGCTTTCTGGGCTTCCAAATTTTCATAAGAATTTCCGTACGTGCGAATTCATCTTTTTAATTGCAGTTAAAAGTTAGAATGTTTGTCTACATTTTAGGTGAATCTTTGTTAAACATAAAATTAGGCATTTAGTTAATCTTTCCAAATTTGTATTCAGTTTAGCACACAATTAATTAAGTTAATTATATTAAGAAAATTGCCTATTGTGAATATATAAAGCTTGTAACTTTCTTGAATTGAAGTCGCTTTACCTGCTTTCATATGTTGTACAGGTTTTCATTTATTCTCTGTTAAATGGATAGTGATTTGGGAGTGTGCTTGTAGTTGCAATTCAAATGACAAAAACTAAGAGGTTATCCATTATTAGGATGTCAAGAAAGTGGGAAGGGAGGAATAACTCGGATGCAGACAAGGAGAGGGTCTCTGACCAACTAGTACCTCCGCTTCTAACTTTGGTACATACATGTACTGGTAGTTATTTCAGTACAGCCTGTGCCCATAACACTTCAGTCTGGCAGCAGCCATAGAGCTAATTCGAATCCCTTTGTTGGATGTCCAATATCAACTACCCAAACAGTAGCACAGTTGTCCCTGCAAGGTAGCCCAATCTAGGCAGTCTATACCCAGCTGGAGTACAGATGTCTGCAAAGGGATGGGAAGGGTAATGCCCAATGTCGACAAGAGGTGAGGGAGGTGTCCAAAGTAGGTCACGTTTTGCAGACATTCTTTATGTGGTTGATCACACTGAAATACCATGCGGTGAACAGCGAAGTTAAGAAAATACTTCCCTTACCTGTTACATTTTACAAGTAGTTAAATGGTTTGGTGCATCCATTCAAAATCTTGTAGCCACACAAAACTGTGTGAAACTTCCAAATTTGGAGATGATTTGCGCTACCTTGCCAGATGAGAGAGACAGACTGAGAGAGAAACACTTGAAAATTGGAAACCTCATACATTTTGGAGAACCAATGTTACAAGCCTAAACTGCGGACTTCTAGTGAGCCAGTTTGTGAAGCGTCAGTTATTTCTAAGTTCTGAGAAGACTTAAAATTTTTGGTTAGTTTAGATCTTTATGCACAATGTAACATGTTTTACTAATTTGAATGCATTTAAACAAACTTATTAATGGTATTGGACTTGTGCTGGTATTGGACCTTACAGTACTTTGCGTAATATTTTCAGACTTATACAGATGTGTGTCTTTATCAATTGTAATTCAGAGTCTTGATTTTAAAGAAATTATTAGTAAGTCATATTCAGTAACACAAGTACACGTAAAACATTACTATTTATTCATGAACAAACCATTGCATTTTAGTGTAATACAGTGCAGTGTGATTTCAAAAGCAGGAATATACTAAAAATTATTTTATTAAGTTAGCTAGAACTCATTTTACTGAGCATGTTATAATGCATGGTAAGCAAAGGCGATTGGCATGTCATGCCTTTCGTAAGTTGCATCTGTATTGTGTCGAGATTTTTTGATTGACCTCAAATGTAACATGGTAACAATGTAACAAAGTATGGTGTTCTAAAAATTATGCTCATTTTGAAGTGCAGGGCACCCCTCCAGTTTTTGGGAGTTTGCCCACTGGCTAAATCTCTATTGTGGAAAAATTCAGCGTCCTGTTCCAACAGGACGATGGGGTTCTTAACACCGTTAATGTTTTGCCCTTCTCACTTACTCCTTCTTGCTCATGTTTTGTATTCTGCTCACATAAAAGTATTTTCAGTAACTTACTGAAGAGCCTGTTCCTGTTGCTGAAGCTCTTCATTGTGGTTCATCTTGCCTTGCACTCTCACAAACCACCATGCATAGATTGTAAAAGAAGGCAAAGAAGGAGTTTGATGAACCTGCCAGGATCAGATTTATGCGGAATATCCTCTTGTAGTACACTGAAATGGAAAAATTCTACCTCAGGTTTTAGGCAGTAAAGAAGTTAACCATCAGCCAGTTTTGGTTTCTGGTGATGGAATGGATAAGTTTTTAGGCGTGCCTGAGTTGGGCTGTGGAACACGACAGAATGAAGTCGAAGCTCATTATGATGTGTTGTAGCTGTGGAAGTTGACTGAAAAAGTGCAAGCCATGAGCTTTGACACAGCAGCTGTGAACACTGGTCGTTTTTCATCTTCTTTTTCCTTTGTTTGTCTTTGTTTGTAACTGGCTGCGGCTTGTCAGCGAGAGCTCAATTAAACGAATATATGAATATTTCAACATAATATTTCAACATAGTCATTTGTTCTTGAAAATAAGATGGGTTGCTAGCTCCTGTGGTTAGAGTGCTAGGCCAATGTAATGGAACTTGTGTTAGCGAAAGTGTTCATCCTGTGCTGTGGACCTTCTTCCCCTAGCATTCCATTGTTTAAGAGGATCCAGTTGCATGGGAATGTTAGCATGTGAAAACTTTCAGGGACTGGAACCAAAAGCCAGCAGTAATGTCTTTCTCGATGATGTGCATGAAAGGGATATGGACTTGAGAGACAACTACCAAGAGCTCATCGAATTGACAAGGGTTGTTTTGGGAAGACTTCCTACAAAGATTCACTGGAGTTCTCCAAGACCAAGTCCACCACACTCAATGGATGGCTAAGCTGAACATGGTAACATTAAAATATTCTGTTTAGGAGCATCAGCAAGATGTGCCCAACCTCACAAAGGAGGAAACTGGGCTCAAACAGTTTGCATACCAAAGCATAAACACAAATACCACTGGCAGCTGAAGCACCACGAGGAGATAATATGCTTTGGACAAATCTTGGAAAATGCCAACTACCAAATTACATTACTAGGGTAGTAGATTAACCAAAATCAGAGGTTGCCTATCTTGGAACATAAATTTCATTTGTTTACCAGCAACATCCTAATGCAGCTCTTGAGAGGTTTATGAAGACATCATGTAACTAATGGTACCATCATTGTTTTGGTTTGTGAGATTGTGGCTTAAACCCAATCTGCTTCCTATTGGTTATCGGTTAATCTTATGTTATACTAACTGATAACAAATTTGTTACAAGCACAGTTGACTAACTAGGCACTGGTAGTATATGAAGTTCAGTAACCCTTGTACCCTGTTTTTCACTGACCTGTTTCCACTACCACATTATATCGATCATGTAATGGGGTGGGCTTACACCCTGATTTAGGTATCGATAATAGGCAAGCTCCTGATCTCTATTGTAGAATTCCTTACTCGTTTGTTTTGTTTGGAACACCTTTCTATCTGTATATGCTTTAACCCTTTCTATACGATTACGTACTGTATATGGCTTAACCCTTTCTATCTGTATGCTTTAATCCTTTCCATCCATACTGTATATGCTTTAACACATAACCCTTTTGCAAAATGCTCATATGATGATTTGTTTTACCAGAAGCCAGAACAGTGTCAATTGTGGATCTAGACATTTTATATAGCACCTTGTACAAACCTTTCAAAAGCACTGCACTTGGGGGTCACCCATTAATTATGTCAGCTAAATGGGGGGAGGGATGGGGTTTGAAAAAGTTTGACAATTCTTGACAAGGGGAGGGAGGGTATTCAAGATAAATTGACGTCAACAATGTGGGGCGTGGTGGCTCAGTGGTAAGTTCGGCGCCTTGTGACCGGAGGGTTGCAGGTTCGAATCCCACTCTAGCCACTGCGTACGGACCCTGGGCAAGTCCTTCACTCGCAATTGCTCGTGGCGCTTCGGTGTGAAAATTCCGGCACAGTATCAAATGCTGTAGTCGGGAGCACCCCTGAGTAGTAGTTGACTTCGAGAGGCGCTATAGAAATATCCGGAATAAATAAAAAATAATTTAATCAAAAAGCAACCATAGATTGGGAAAGTCTTTATGAGTGATCTAATTCTTGTTTGTTTGTAATTTAATCAAATGCGATATTTTCTTTGTTTTAAATTATCTTGTTTGTTGTTCCCAGATTACTGAAGAAATGCGCTGCATATTCTCTTAAATGCGAATATCCTGGGTTCTTTTAAAAAAATCTAATATTTCGAGTTTCTTTTCGATGGAAAGATTTTTTGGGGGGGTCGAAATTTGTGTTGACGTAACTTTATTAGGGGGCCTTGAATGTTTGACAGTTGTTGACAAGGGGAGGGAGAGGGTCAAAACTACCTAAAATTTGTTGACAGAAGTAATGGACTTGGCTATCTAATGATCTAAGACTATGCATTTTATGGTAGTTGGAAAAATGTGTACTAAACGGAGTCTAGAGCATGTGTGCAGAGGAAGACTGTCCCAAGAAGAAGGGCCTATTATAAGCAGGAGAAGGTAATTGGGTCTACAGTTAATCTGCAAAATCCCCTAAATAGAACAGTTGCACAGAAGCAAATCAAGGTTGCTTGTGCAAATTGTTCTGGTACTGAGACAGCCAGGCCTGTTGTGCCAAGAATAGACTAATGGTATGGAGATCATGTAGGTGTGTTAATTGCACCAATGTATTATTTACTGAATAATGGTTCGCTTCATTTGCATATACTTTAATTGGCACAAAAGGCCTAGCATGTAAAAGTAGAGACTAATACTATGTTGGAAAGGATATTGGAGAGTTAGCCTACGGCCAAGCCGCCAATGCCAGTTTAAATGCTACAGACAGAATCGTAGGCCTACGTAGTACAGTTAAAACAGTCCGTCCTCAGCCATTAACATCAATTGGCGATTAAGCTATATGCTAGCACTATAGTACTAGGCCGCTGCCATAGCAGGGAAGACCCTATAGCTAGCTAAATAGGACGAAGCCAGCAACGAGATCGTACGTTGGATGGTTATCCAGTTCAAACTATCTATAAAAAACGAAAGGTCGTATTCGTGATTGTAAACTCCAAATTTCTAAAGCGCTACACTGTAAAGCCAAGGATTCTATATTATATCTTCTATATGTATGAAAGGTCCTTGCTGTAAAGCATGGAGGGTCGATGGGAACAAGTCCCCCACCTTTAAGAGTGGGGGACACACCATACATTCCCCCCCCCCCACACACTTTTTGAAGAAACCCCAAAAAAGGTCAAGTTTTTTCCCAAACATGGTAAAAAAAATCGCGCTTTTTTAACCTCTTTTGAGCAGATCATTTCAACACTCTTTTCACCAGATCAGTTCAACAGTGTCCCCCACCTGTGAAACAATTAAGATCGCCTCCAGTGCTGTAAAGCTAAGCGCACACTGGGGGGAGACCTGGGGACCACCAGCTTACTCGCGAACGCTGGTCAAGTCAAGCCAAAATATAGACTAGGTAAGCGAAAAGATCGTGAAAAGGCGAGTTCAAGGAAGGCAAACCAACTAGGCTATGCTTAGGCCCTATTCGTTTGAGACTACGCATGACTATGCACATTGCGGAGTGGGAATACTGCCACTAAAATTAATCAAGTAATAGGCTAATTGTTTAGAAGGTCAGAAATGAGTTTTAGAAATAATCCATAATTTTTTAAAACTATTTCCCAATATTTGTTGCACTAACTATCGTGCGTTTAGTCACAGTATAAATAATTACACAGTACGTCGACTCCCATCGCTGCCTATTGACTAGTTTTTGGGGTAACGCCATTTTGAAACTCGAGCTTTTGAATTATAGATTTAAGCTGAAATTAACGTTAAAAATAATATTGTTAATTCTAATTAAGGAAGTCCTCAATGTTGTTGTAACGTTTAAAAATATTTGATGTGATGGGTTCCGGTGTATCGGCGTGTAAGAGACTCAGTTTCAAAATGGCGCTCGGTCACACATTCTGACTGCTGCATCGGCCGGGAGTCGACGTACTGTGTAATTATTTATACTGTGGTTTAGTCATAACTACACGGCATCTGCGAGGAAAACTAGTTATGAAGATAACTGAAAGATGCCGACACAGATCGGAGGAATACCAGATTTATTTAACAATCGCGGCCAGCTTCATGTCAATCTTATTTCCATTTGCTAAAGGGTTCTTGTTTTAGATTATAGATTGTTTTTAATGTTTATTCGTTTATTTTGGATTTACTCTACATTCTGAGCAAGTTAAGCGCTATTTAAAGTCTTTTGGTTTGCAGAAGAATCGCTGAAAAGGTATTTAATGTTTTCATAAAATCAGTAAATACAATATTTATGAAGCGAATATTAACTTCCGGTCATAACAACATGTGATTTTTAAAACTTAGATCGCAAGAGAAAAGTGCTACATGTATGCTCACATTCATTCAGTTTTCAATTACATACTAACAACGAGGCGGAGGATACTTTATTTCTGGGTTAATTATCATTTTACTCTTACGATAATAAAGAAACCTGGGAATCTCTACCCAACATTCTAGATCGTAACATTCGAAATTCCTAAAGTGTTACTCGAAAATTTATTAACGAGTTTAAAAATGGATTTCTACATTGGTGTATGATTAAGACTTCAAATCAGTTAGTGCTGCGTTTAGCTGATTTTGTACTTTTTATAGTGACTGTATCGTGTGAAGCTAGCCAGCCAGGCTGGATCTTGCTCCTTTTCAGTGAACCCTTCACTACTACCATTGCACGTTTGAATTGGCGCCACTCTATTTTGGGTCCTCGTGCACGGTGGTGGTGGATTGGTTTTACCGGTGCCGAACAGAACAGGCAGGCAATATTCAGAAAAACCACACAAAACAATCATTATTTGGAAAACCGAAAACTACCCAAAACCGAAGATAAGTTGGTGCGAAGATCAACATATTTAACCTCACAAATGTTATTTCTCTTATTGGATATTTGGTCACATTGTTGAAAGTGTTCAGTGTGTTGACTGCAACATAATTGCTGTGCTCTTTGGTGTTCCACAAGGTTGCATCTTAGGGCTCCTGCAGTTCATCTTCTATAATAATCTTTTTTTTCTTTAATTAAGCGCCTGCAAACACACTGCGCTGTACAGTGAACATACATATAGTAGAATCGGCAGTCACGCAGGGCGCCTTACATACATGTATTAAGTAGAAGCACATGATAACAGTTTTACACGAGTCGAATATAACTGCTTATGCGGCAGCCACATACGGCGCCAAATCATGGCCTACTATTCATTTAACCGCCGCCTAGCGAGTGGAAGGCAGAATTAACCTTAAATTAACGGATGTCTACGGGGTTCGATCTTGGTACCTTCAGCACTTCATGCCAGTGTGTTATCCATTACTCTACGGGCCTCTGAACTGCCAGCCTGCCTCTCATCATGGCACAGAAATCCTCCCTTATGCCAGTGATACCCAACTCTACATACTGTACATCAGCTAAAGCAGTCGCAGATGCTACAAAGAGACTAGCCTGGCTAGATGACATCATACTCGAGTCTGTCAATGCACCTCAAACTTGACCCTGACAAATCCAAGGTCATCTTGTTTGACTTTTTCTCTAAGCCCTCACAGTGCTCTGAACTCTGACTTTCTACTTTCTCATCTTTACTTTCCTCCTCTTTTCCCTTCCTCTACTAATCTTGTAGTTGAAGAGAGGATTGGCCTTTAACAAATTCTGAGTCTGTGACCAATATAGCAGTCTGCTGAAATCATTATGCATCTTTGGCCAAGTGTCGGATTTGCTTTCATGGCCTGGGTGCAACCCTGCTGATCAGGCCTGTGAGTGCCTGATGACTTTAAGTAGATCTGTGTTTTAAGTAAATCAGGTTAACAAACCCAATTTCTCACGGGTACTAAAATACTCTTCCTCACTGTGCAGGAAATGTAATCATATTTTTACAGGTGTGAATCTACCAATATACAGAGTCTTTGAATATACACTGGATGAGAGTTGTAAGGAGTACTAATATGCAATATTGATTTAGACTTTTCAGAGTTTCTGAGGACCAATTCAGCCACATGTGATGAAATGAGTGTTTGGATGATCACTGGGTTCTTGCAGTTGTACAAACCTACCATATGTACTATTAATTGCTATGTACATTAGAATGTTAAAATGCAGACTTATAAATTGTAGTATTTTGGTATTGCTTGATACAAAAGAACTTAACTAAACAAATCTGTATTTATTGAATGTTGCAGACTGGGTCATCAGTTTCTTCTGACTTAGAACTGATTGAAGAGAAGTTTGCATCGAGCCTCAACTTCCAGTGAATCAGAGAAGATGCAATATCAAACTGATGAAAACAGTATGCAGTACTTGGTTACATTTTGCTATGCAATATCAAACTGATGAAAACAGTATGCAGTACTTGGTTACATTTTGCTATGCAATATCAAAATGATGAAAACAGTATGCAGTACTTGGTTACATTTTGCTATGCAATATCAAACTGATGAAAACAGTATGCAGTACTTGGTTACATTTTGCTATTTATTTTAATTAACAAATGGAGTTTTAATGTCTATTTTCCTTTATTATAATAATTTGTTAGTGATGCCTGCTCATTTATTTTTTGATCGCTTTGCCCCTTAATGTTATCTTTCATAAATTGCTTCATTCGTCTAAGCAGGACAAACAGGTGCTCTGCTAACCTGAATATAAACTGTGCCACTTTTAAGTTATGTTGTATTAAATCGTAATAACTTTATGGGCATTTTTTATTAAAACCATTCCTTGTCAAAAAAATGTTGTGCTATGGTGCACTGAGCATCAATGACTTCAGCAGTGCAGGGTTAATTGCCTGGAACTCCTTACAGGTCTGTTGTTTGCAGGAAATGACTGGTGTTATGTTACGATGCACGTGTTTAGATTGACTTTCCAAACGTTTGGTCACTGTATAGGTGTAACTGAAGCAATAGAAATTCAGTATTGTATTCTATTGTATGAGAAATTGTAGTAAAATGCTATGTAAATGCTCAACTACATTACTTTTGATTGTTTGATTTGGATATAAATTGTAACAACTGAATGTTGCATTATAGGTGAAGCCCTGGAAGTTTTTTCTGAGATTCTGACTTCAAATGACTCTGGGAAGATGAAGAAAAAGAAGCACAAATACAAAACAGGTGATGCATATAGTAAGTGGTGCTAGTTCTTATGGTGTTATTAAATTTCACGTTTAGTTCAGTAGCATTTCGGAAATTGCAGCAGTGATCTTACAGTTGAGAATAGCATGATTCCTGATTTCAATATACATATTTTCCAGATTCTAAGGCAATTTCTGTGTAAAGACAGAGACATTACATTTTATGTACGTGTAAGTAGTGTTTAATCTAAATGAAATCTCTTTATGTAACACAGATTTGCAGGTAAATGGTGAAGTTTTGCATCAAAAGCCAGAAGAATTTGAGAAAGAAAAGAGAAAAAAGAAAACAGATAAAAAATATGCAAGACAGCATGATAATAATGTGTAGAAGTTAATTTCCTTGCAAAATGCATTTTTTATTTTCAAAGAAATCTGATCTCAGGACATCTATCATGAATGCCATTACCACTATGCCCAAGGCATCACTTGAGTATTGTTGCAAGGTGAAACTACTGTCCACAGTTGTCCACTGGAGAACTTCAGTCAAAATTCAATAGACCAGGGAGATTAGAAGGCTGGCTATGATGGCTTAGCAACAAAGACAGATGACCCGAATGACAACAAAGAGGATAGACTAGGATGGTTGCATTTCGACGTGTCAACACTGACCAGGCTTTGCGGATTAGACCTTGAAGGGGAACTATATTAATTTCGATTGATTGATTGAACTTGCATAGCAGACAGAAAACTGGGCAGAGAAAGCCAGGACTTCGACCACCACAAATTGTGGGCTGTCTGTAATAAAGCTAGCCAGTAAGTTAGCAATATGAAATTGCTAAAGAAAGGATTAGTGAAGAAGTACGATAGTTAAAGTATTTCTTATTTTTTATCTGAATTAATAATTTGGTTATTCATTGCTTAATTTGCTTTGTTAAATTGATGCGGTTTTTGTTATTCTCTTTTTTGCTTTATTTAAATGTGATTTGTTGGTCTGCCTACGGAATATTTAATAATTTGTTATTAAGTCTTTTTAATCTGTTTATTTGATGTGTATTTAATTTTGCACAATTGTTAAACAGGAATTTCCGGTGCTGGGTGGCTTGTACCTGAAATTCAGAATGAACCTGAGACAGAAGCTTCCAGTAAGCAGAAGAAGAAAAGAAAGCATCAGCATGAAAGTGAAGATGAATTTAGTATGTCACATTATTGCTGGCTTTAGATGTCTTGCGAATGAAGCTAATCGGTGTTTGTTAAAAGTCTGAAAAGGTTAAATTAAAAACAGGAATATTCAAAGGATTGGTATTATTTGATTATGTTTGTATATGTGTATATAAAAACTATATGTGTTTGTGTGCACATGTATATATATGTACATGTAAGTATGTTGAATTGATTTTGAGCAGTATTGTCTGCAATGTGTAAGAAGCAGTGGGAATCTGTGTGTGTTAGAATGTCATGTTTGAAACTAGATTTTTGTGACATTACTGCATTGTTCACTTTATTCTGTCAGAGACAGAGAGAGACAGAGACATGGTTTCATGCATGAGAAAATAGAATATATATATATTTGTGCAAATATTAAAAGCCTTTTTCAGTTTAACCGTTTAATGTATCAATATTTCATCTGTGGAATATATGAGAAGCATACTAGTTTCAGCAATAGTAAGCAATAGATGTGTATTGGGATTGCAATTGTAATAAAAAAATTTATGTAGCACCACTTCAAGAACAAACAAGTCAGAGGCACTTTCTGTACTAGCTTATATTATGTTAAATGTCATTGAGAACTAGTATTTCGTAAGTTAGCAAAACAATGAATAGAAAACTAAAAGAGTCACAAGTGACAGGCCCAACGAACAGGTTCCTGTCCACAGTTGACAGATAGTCTGATCAATATCTGTCCACTTTAATGCACAGCTGTGTGTTACATCTTGTGTAATGTACTATTTGTGTATGATGCAGGCAGTTCATGCAATGTTGAGCAAGTGGTGCAAAATGAGAAGTTGCATCGGACTGAAATCTGCACAAGAAAGAAAAAGAAAAAGAAGCATGAACGTGACAAAGGTGGTGAAATTGCTACATAACCCCTGATGATACTTTACATAGATATATTATGCTAACTATAAAAGTTTAGATTGTGAGTTGTCACCTACTGTTATACCGCAGAATCTTCTGATTGCTTTACGTGAATCACAACTGTTCTGTGCTATACACATTTTGTATCTGTCCACTGTCCTGAGACTTGTTCCAATATTGGTGTTTGGTTTGTTTGGTATCCTTATCCTAACTCTGCAACTGCTCATAGTCTGGCTGTGCCAGTCCCAAGCCTGGATAAAGGAGGAGGGCAATGATAATGATTGTTGTTATCACACAGTGTCGTTAAACTGAAACTACTACTACATGTCCTTATCCTCCTTAGGCTGGGTCACTACTGAGGTAACCACGAATTGACAGGATTATGGATAGGAATTGTTGCACTGTCGATTGATGTCTTTTTGCATTATTATAACATTACTATGGCTGTACAGAAGTTATACAATTAGATTAAAAAGGCATTGACCTGTTTTATTTGTTAATTTTTATTTCACTTAACCTTACGAATTTGGATTTGGGTGAAATATATTTTTGGCTACTTATATTTATGAACTCTCATGAGCGATTATAATTTATTGTTGCAATTGTAATAGAGACTCGATGTGATGCTGATTTGATGCTAAAGAGTGAGAACTTTCCAGTATCAGAAGATTTCAGAAAAATATTCCTCTCTTACTGCTTGCTACTTGAAAGTATTAGAACTTGAATTATCAAGTCCTAAAACAAAGAAATCAGATCAGCTATATGTTAGAATGACAAGACAGAGATATTGAGTGAAAAATAGGGAATGCTATGAGTCTAGTATTTTTATTTGTAATTATAGTTTTTCTTTGTGTAGTTATTACTGTTTGGTTCTGAATGCATTCTAGGTAATGGAGACTGGTTGCTTGAACCAATTTCAGCTATAATTACTGAGCATGTGCATGAGCCAGAGACTTCTAGTAAGCCAAAGAAGAAGAAGAGGAAACATCGACCTGAAGTAGAAAATGAAATTGGTTTGTGGAACCTAGTAATGCTGTTGAAGTGCGTGATGATGTTATATTAGTAAGATGTTAACTTAAACTGGTATTTACTAACAAATGTTGAAAATCTTTCATTTTTAGTATATTATTTAGCACTGTTGATATATTTGTTTTTGAAATAGCTCTTGTGTTGATTCTGATTTAGCTATTCAGATAGAAAATATACCAATAGGCTCAACTGAGTTCATAAAGACTGAAAATGAAGCAGTATGCAATTCGCTTGAAATTGGTATGTGATCCTTCACTGTACTTTCATTAGAGAAATTTTAGTATTTGTATTATATTTTGAATTGATAATAATGAACAATGTTGGTAAAAGTTGGTTAATCGTAGAACACAGTCTGCTTTATAATTTAGCATAAAAAGTAAATGGTAAAGGCAACAAGTGTGAATTTAACGAATTATATTTCTAATATTTGAATAGGCTGTACAATTAATTAGATATGCCATAAATAGTATTGAATGATTGATACTTAAGCAATGATTAATTTAAAAATAAGTAGTTTCTAATGCAATTGAAAGTTTCACATAGCAGCATGATTTTACACTTATAAATATTGCATGTGCTTATGGACGCTCTTACTTTTTTATGCCCTGAATCACAACAGTATCTGTTTCCCAGGCTTTATTGTTTGGAAGTCCTCTATAGAAATTACTGCCTGTTGCTTTCCGTTCGGATAAGTCACAGATGTCGTTCAGATCTGGACTAAAATCTTGTCTCTTTCACACTGCTTATGCTATGCAGCCTATCTTTATCTGGTCTCTGGATTCTGGATCTTGACTGGGTCTGTCCAAAAGAATTTAGAATTCATTTTGTTAAAAGCTATCGTCGCTGAGGACTTGTGCATTATGATTAGGGCACAATAGAAGTTTCCATTTTAGCTTAAGGTGTATTCTCAGTTTTAGTTATGTTTTGGAAACATTATGGAACTGGAGTAGAAAGAGATCAAGATTGTTACTGATTTTTATTAATTACTTTGAGTTGTTTGTGCATATTTTCATGATAAAAAGCCGTTCAAGATGATGGCAGTTTCATGCTGCCAAATGAGAACTTGCCTGAACCTGAGCCTGAGACTTCACGTAAGCAGAAGAAGAAAAGGAAGCAGAGACACAAGAAAGAAGATGAAATAGGTAATATATGCCTAAGATGTTTGTATTACTGTTTTGTTTGTCTTGTTAAGGTTTATTTTATTGCTAATTTTGCTGACCTGTAGTTCATGCCTTAGACACAGTTGTCATAAAATAATATCAAATAGCTTGTATCTTATTTGATGCTGAGACAGTTAATTTGTCTTGGTCTTCGTATCTGAAAAAATCTTGTTAACAAAGAATTGTAATTTCAAGGAGACATTGTTTAAATTTGACAAATGCGACAAGGGATTGTGATTTGTTCTAGGTGACATTATTTCATTATCTGAAACTTCAGTTCAAAACCACAATAGTTTTTCAGTTGCTGATTTAATTACTAGCTACTGTTAAATGTTTATGTTGCAACATTAGCTGAGTGTCACTGAATTTGAGTTAGTAAACATGTGTAGAAATTAATTTGAGTGTTTAACGAAACTAGAGATATCATGAACAGAAAGAGATTACGATGAAGGAGACCTTGCCCGGTAGAGAAGCTTTGCAGGAGCAAGGTCATGTAGTTGAAATGTGGTAATCTGGAAGACAGTCATTAACTCATTATTTTGAAAATTTATGGATTATTAATGCAATGACTATTACTGATATTTTAGATATAGTGACTGTTCCCACAGATCCTACAACAGCATTAAACAATAAGAAACTGTTTCAAGTTGAAATTTGCGCCATTTAAAAGAAATGATATACACAAGACACTATTGTCCTTATATAGGATATATTTATATGATAAAAAATTTATTGTCGTTTTGCTATAGGCCAACATTAGTGGAAATGAACATGTAATACATATATTAAAATTTAAAGTGTAAGTTAATTTTGTGATTTAGAAAATCTAACGATGTCAGAGAGATGTGACAGATACATTTTTATCTCTCTATTTGAGGCAAATGCATGTGAGTGTAACCACATCAAGCTTGCACGACACCATATTATCCTGCCCATTTGAACATATTTGAACAATTTCTAAGTTTCATGTTTTGATTGAACAGCTAAAATCGTGGTGCTAATTGCTTACTGTATAGTAATGTGTTAACAAGTCGTTTAATACCAATGAGCTTGTTTATTTTAGGTTCAAAAGCTGTGTCTTGCGAAAATGGTGTGCTTGAAACTGATGAGGTTCAGAAAAAGAAAAGAGATGACATCTTTAGTAAGTACATTCATAGAAATGGTTTCCTCTATACTAAATGAAAAATTATAATACCAAGTGTTTCAATATGATGTATGTTTCAAAGTGTTCATATCATCTTATTGGTTATTAAAAAAGACACTAGGCTTTTAATAACCATTAAGATGGTCTCAAGATAATATTTTGAATTCTTTATGCTATACAATGGCCATTTAAATGTGTCCAAATCTGGAAGTAGACAAATTTATTTTATGCAAAATTTTATTTGTTGTTCCAGATTCTCTTAGTTTCGACATCAATTGGATTCTAGGGCCAATAGCTTCACCAGGTGATGTGACTTCCAATGAGGTGCAGGATGGAAGCAGTACATGTATGTCTATTCTAGCATATTTTGGCACTATGTTGAAAGTTAAAACATAATACATATTAGAATGTAGATTGCTAGTTGGCACTAGCATTAGTGATTTATTTCTAAAGTTAATCTGGGTTTGCAATGGTTTGGGCATCCAAAGGAGCAAGCAACAAAGAGCATTTCAAACAAAATAGCATGCAGGCTAAACAGCAAGTGCAACAAAGGTCAAAGAGCAATTTAAAAATTAATTATATATGTTTGTGATTATATAATTAAATGTATTCAACCACACAAACTATGTTGGAAACATATGGAAGGCATGCTTTTTGGTAAATAATATTTTGAGCTTATGATATCTCAGTGTGTGCCTAGCCTACAACAGAACTTTATATAATGCATTCTGAAACCTTTCTTCATACTGTATAGACTTGAAACATTTGAAACTGATGGATAGTGGATATCTACTTGAGTTTGAAATGCCAACTATCTGAATGATTATATGTTCCTGGTGTCCCTTCTAGTTCCATTTAGTGTACCATCAACAAAGATGGAAGGAATCTCAGAACAAATAAAATTAGTATTGGTACTTAAGTTTCTTATTATTTAATTAGGAATTTTTTTAAACAAATATGGAATATTTTCTCAGTGTGTACTTGCACTCACTGTTTCCAAACTGACTGTTTCTTTTTTTTGCTTTTGTAGTACATGTTATATTTGAGTTTAGTTTAATTGTCTTTTATCACTTACTGTTTTGCCACAGGCACAGGCTTCTTTGTTGCTTACTCGTATATCTCACATGCCCTTTTGTCATATGCTATTATGTCCATTTACCTTTGGAATATGTTTGAGGGATTCTTTTTTAAGATGACTTAGCATTTATAGGTCTTAGTCTAACTTTGTTGGCTTGACCAGATATTGTGACTAATTTCGCTGATTTGTGACAGGTAATGCATAGTATGCTGATGTGCATCTCCACTTAGAAAATGTCTGTTGGGTCTTCAGCAAGTCCTCAACCCACAGTTGCTTAGACCCCTTGTGGGACCATAGGATAGCATAACAATAATATTGCAGCATGATCTGAGGGTCGAAGAAGAGGATACTGTACCTAGACCTGAGCATTGATTTGAAATAGGTAGTAAGCGATGGTATTCTATTGATATTTATGCTGTAGGCGCAGGAACTGCTACAGAGCATTGTCCAAATTTTGTAGAGGTGTTTCAAAGAAGGTACTATTGTTAGAAGTATTAATGCTGTGTAAACATAAGAATTAGTAAAATATGATATATGCTACATTCAAGGAATGGCAGTTAATAACATCTTGATGCCTACCTCCTTTTGTGTTGACTCTGTGAGATGCACATTGGCTTTGTGCAGTGACTCTGTATTTTTTGGATTAATCTACAGATACTTCACAAGTCACCAGGGAAAATGAAAATGGCAGAATCATTTCATCGGTTGATAGTACAGTGGTTGAACCATCTCAGGAGCCTTCAGAGAATGTTCTTTCTGCTGTACATCCATCTGAGAATGTTCCATCTACACCAAATGTTCCTTTGCAAGACACCTTGACAAGTGTTTCATCTGCAAACGATTCAACATTGCAGCCTTCTATGAATTTCCCATCTGCAACAAATTTTTCATCTACACAGAATGCTGGGAATAAACCGTCTGAAATGAACTCGATAAATGATCCACCTATGCGTGAATCACCTGTAGATTTATCCCAGAAAACTTCGGGCAATGTCTCATTGATGCATAATTCAATAGTTCATTTTTCCCAGGAGCATTCATCAGATCTTAAACGTGTAGATGATTCGGCAATTGATTTGTCCAGAAGGTCTTCGGCAAATGTTCCCGTCATGTACAGTTTAGGTATTCTTCAGTCCCAAGAACATTTGGCAAATGATTCGTCTTTAGAAAATTCAGTAATTGCTTCTTCCCAAGCGGGAACGTCAAGCAATTCTCGTTCAGGTTTGGAATTTATTTTACATAGTTTACATATTTTAGTTTTAGTGTTTAGTTTAGCAGCTGAAGCCTTGACACATTTTTTTCATATCTACCTGCTCAAACAGTAGGTCAATGTCATATAACTATATTAAAATGAAAGAACTAAAGAATGCTCTAATTTACCGTCTGTTAAAGAAATCTCTTGTTATTGGCCTAACACTAATATTTTCCTTAAAATGTAATACACTCGTGACCAAAGTTTCATGACCTGTGAAACTCCACCAGTGCCATACTTTTACGGTGCCAGGCCCAAGCCTGTAGAAAGGAGTAGGGCGATGCCAATCATCTTTGTTATGACACAGCATCACTAAACAGCAACTAGCCAACCAATAATCTGACACCCCTTTCTATTCACCATCTTCAGTGGTTTCACCATACTCTGCATCAACCCATTACTTAATATAAAGAAGTATTATAAAATATAAATATATAATTATTTGTACATGTCCTATTATGTAATCTTATGTATAATGGAACTCTGTAATTGAACTGATGTAACATAACTTCTGTGTTTAATATTGAATCTTTGCCTCCTTTACTCAGGCGATTGTTTATTTTCAGTGACCTTGCTCTTTTTACTATACATTCATTCTCATTCATTCATTCTGAAAATTTATATAGCGCCCCTTCAAGATACCTACTCAGGAGCGCTCCCAGTCCAGCCCCGGCTAAAAAAGAAACACTTTAATTAGTCCGACAGCTCAGTGAAAAAGACGACGAAAACTAAGAAAAACATTAACAAATGGCGCCCTCATCCCATTCGATGTACTATAATTTGTGCCTTTGTGTAAAGGAGTTTATCATTATATTCAAGCTGACCCTGCTGTTAAAGACAGGTGCTCTTCTAGATCTCTGGCAGTTTTCTTTCCTTTCATTAGATTTGCTCAGATGTTTTACTGTCCAACTGGAAATGGATATAAGTATCTTTATGTTTTCTGTACTATATAAAAAAATTTAGGGAGATTACATCAACTTTGAAAGCTTTTTCTGAGAAGAGATTGTTTTAATGTTTTGGACACACTGTGATATTGTTCTTCTGATGTGATGTTTAACAGCAAAAAGAAAGCTCTTTACTGAAGAAGTCCCAAATGAATTATCTGCAGGTAGGAATTTAATCCCAGTTTCATAGCCATTACTATTTTCTCTTAAATTGTAGAATTTAAATATTAAATGAGTTGCAGTATTTAAACTATGATGCTCAGTTTGTGCTTCAAAGCACATATTGTTTAACGTACTTGTAACTGATTGGGACTACCTGTTCATCTCAGAAGTCAGAGTTTCTTTCATACAGCAATAGATCTTGAATGTGGTTACTCATTCTGTAAGGCTAGGCTGTGATTTCTAATTTTGTACTACCTCTGATTAGTTTATTTTTCAGTACTCTAGACCCTCTTTATAACTTTCTTCATTATAAAAAAAAAACAGATCTATGGTTGGGTACAAAGGTCTAAAATTTTGTTTTACTTAAAACAATAAATACCCTTTGATAACACAATCTTGCCATAAGGTGTCTTTGATATGACCCCAAAAGATAGTATATATTCGGGTGTATTTGTTGTATTATACCGGAATATAACTTAACTTTCACTTTTACATTGCAATAATCATCCCAATAATTGCAATTAATATTTTTAATGCTTAAATGACTTCTTGCAGTCAGCAAAAAATCTCTTCCAACAAGAACAGTTCGTTGTGTAAAGACGTGCACTATAGAAGCTCCTGAAGGTGAGACATTTTTCTCATTAAATTAAATTTTTTTAAACTTCAACAATGAGCTGCACTGTTTTCCCAGTAGCTTTTAGTACATGCTCATCATTAGAGTGTTAAAGTATTCAACTGTTAAACAGAAGGCAATTTAAAAAATAATTGTGAGCACAGTAATTCCTCAATCCTCATTCTTTCATGATTTTTAGGATTGGGAGAGATTTTTTGTCTTTATTTTACTATTTTTTGCATAGCATCACACCTTGGATTTAGTGGGATTTATGCTCATGTTTCAGTTCTTTGCTGCAATTTGTCACTTCTCAGTATGCCTCAAAAGTTTCAAAAGTAGTTTGGAATTGGTATATTACTGTACTTTTAACTTTCACAAATGCATTTGGTAATATTTGAGATCTTTTATCATTAACGTGTAAATTATGTTTTAGGGTCTCATCCAGTCATTCAAAATTCTCTTCCAGAAGTCAGCAAAAATGCTCTTCCAGCAGTCAGTAAAAATTCTCTGCCAGCAGTCAGTAAAAAGTCTCTTCCGATCAAAAGAGTTCGTTGTGTTAAGACATGTACAGTTGCAACTCAGGAAGGTAATTTGTTAATTTTCTTGGCATGTTTTTTATTTTCTTAACATAAATTAAACTCTGTTACTTAAATTTAAATAGACAATAGTTAATATTATATCATGTTTTCTCTTGTAAATGTTAACTTTTTAAAAAAATGTGAAATTATTCTGTTTTCAGTTATAAAATAATTTAATAAAACTATTTCCGTTACACTTAGATTTCCAGAAATTTTGCAGCACTGTTGTTAATCAAGTGGCTAATACTGTGTGGACCCATTAACATGAAGTCTGGGACAAACCACCGGACATGGTGCGTTAATCATACCCTGTGTAAAACTGACTAATGCAGAGATATTTAATTTGCACATCCGTCTAGCCATAAGTCTGTCTATCCGATCCTCAGTGCGTTTGTCCAACTGTCCGACCATCAGTTATTTCGTCCCTCCGTCCATCTATCTGACCATCAGTCTGGTCGATCATCCATCTCTATCCGACCTTCAATTCATTCATTGGACCGTCCATCCATTTATCCGACCTTCAGTCTGTTTGTCTGTCTATCTGACCATCAATTTATTCATCAGACCCTCCGTCAGTCTATCCGACAGTCAGTCCGTTCATCCGAACATCCATCCGGCGTGTTAACCAATATGGTGTGTTAAGTTAATAGCTTTGGGGACATAAGATCACATAAAGTTACACTGCACAGCACATTATCTGGGAGCGTGTTAACTAGTCCACACTGAATATGCATTTCCAAAGAAGCTGATGTTCTTGGTAGATTTCTGCTTGATATTCCTAATATTAGTCCTGTTTAGCAGTTTTGTTTCATGTAAATTGAACTTAGGTTCGATAATGATGATTTAGCAGAAACAGAAGAGGTTCCAAAAATTCTTTTTCAGATAATTCTGAAATTCCACAGTCAAGCCAGAAATCGACGAAAAGAAGAATCACGCGCCATAAAAGTTCTTCACCTAAAAAACAAGAAAAGGTCTGTCTCTTGGTTGCTCATGGTGGTACTGTTCCTTGTTCAGGCGATTGACATGTGGCTTGTTAGCAAGCGTTAGTTACTTTGCTTCCTTGTTTACTTACTATATAGAGTTTGATTACACTGCAAATTTTCATCAGAGTAATGTAATGCATTGCAGGTGTTATTTGTGATGAGACAATTTATTTGTGATGAGACAATTTAAAAGTGTAGGTGGTGAATTTCGTGGTTAGGTTTCTCTCCATTTGTCATCATATTCGGGTCATTTGCACAGCCTGCTATACGTGAGACTTTCAGTTTATTATTACATCAGGTACTCAAAACATGCTTTATTATAACATGAATTCTGATACCGCATTGAAAATAGATTCATTAATGCACACACCTCACTACAAGATTGTTATTGAGATGACTCCCAAACAAAGCATTATAACAAGTTTCTGGTATATTATGTAACTATTGTGTAACAAATCTTGCTGAAGAACTGCATTTTAAGTGCTACTACATTTGGCATAAACTTACAATTTACAGCGTACAAAGCATCCAGACTTGCCAAAGCAGCCTGTATCTGTGTATGTTCGTTTTATGCGAGACTGTCGGAAGGAGCTTCTGGACAAGAATCCGAACGTGAGACCAGTACAAATTTTTGTAGAAGCTGGCAACAGATACCGACAGCTGAGAGACGAAGACAAGGTAATATCAAGTTATTTAAGCTTTCCTTGACTATTCTTCCTTTTGCTAATTTCAGTTAAATTCAGCAATTCAATTCACATTATATTTGACCTATGTAATTGCATTCTCTGATTTTTTTTCTTACTAACATTCATTTGATCCTTTAGCAGCCTAACGTTTCTCCACAGACATTTAACTTTTTACATATGTTCTTTATTATAAAAATTTTAAGATTGTGTTGTTTTTGCTACTGTATAATTACTAAATTGCTCTAAGATTGGATGCTGAATAATCATTAATCAGTCATGGGATTAATGAAGATTGGCAGTCATTCTATAAAAATTCTCTTGTGAGAATGAAAAACTAATCTCTGTATTTTTGATTCCACATTAGATATTTTCTTGTTTAAGCTAAATTTATATTTTTTCTGTGAGGTATTGTTTGTTATTTACAGGCAAAATATGTGAATGAATTTTTACATGAAACAAAAGAATACAATGTAGCAGTAAAAAAGTTTCTGTAAGTATGAAAATATTGCTTTACTTATATAGTGCACTGCACTAGCAGCCAGGTTGAACAATGAACAGTGTTGGTTGGTAACCTGACAAAATAGCCAAAGACTAAATAGCCCCCAAAACCCAAACACCTTATCTAGAACAAGATAGTTTGGATATAAATACCACGCTGTAGGCTATTGTGCAGGGATCCGAAAGCTTCGAAGGCGAAGTACGTTCAGCTAGACAGACAACTGCATACTCTCATTCCAACTTACAGCGAATCTGACATTCGTGAATATTGTATTGTATTGTATTGTATATGGGCATTTATAAAGCATCCCTCGCGGTATAGACCGTTCAGAGGCGCTTTATAAATAGTAGTACCTTCACAGAATTGCTCATAATCTTCATCTTTCAAAAAGTAATTGTCTACTGCACCCAATGAATGAGGGTTTGAGCCTTAAATGCTGAGGTCAAAGACTAACATGTTAGCAGATATTGATTATTGCATCAGGAAGTTGTAAATAAATACATTGTAACTGGGAAATAACAAATAATGCATATAGCTGTTGATTATTTCATATACAAATAATTTCAGTTTGCACATGTTCTGTACAGTTTGAACAGGATGACGTTGGTCCTCTTCAACACACTGTTCTGTTTGTAGTGAAAATCATCCAGAACACAGAAATCGCTGGGCAGCAGAAAAGAGAAGCAATTTAGAAAAACGTAAATCTGGCAGCGTGGAGATTATCTCTGGCCAGCAGCTTTACATCAACAAACGAACACAAGAACATTTAGCAATGAAAGCTGATGTAAGTTTTCAAACGAACAGATATTTTCCCCAGTGGTTGTTGCAATTCACTTTTTAGAATTTTTTTAGAAAAAAATGAAATTTAAAATAAAAATGTGCATTTATGTGGTAAATAAACTAAACACTGAACTAAATATACACTTTGAAGTTGTTATGTTGTTGTGCATGTTGCTAAATGTTTTGGTTCAGGTTATTGACATTGTTAAATACATTGCTTAAATTTATATAGCTTATCTCTTTGGAAGAATACTCTGAGGAATTCCAGGAAAGATAGCTTGTTAACATAGATGAGCAAAGTTTATATGCTGGTACCAATATCCTGCTATATATCCTCTATCAAGATGCAACCTTCTAAAAGTTGGTGTAAGTAAGTAAGTATGGTCTTTATTGAACCGCTTGCAGACACACTGCGGCTTACAAAACATGAGCATGCGAAACGAGGCGCAATAAACAAAATAAGGGATATAGATCAGTTTAAATAGTGATAAATTGGCGATGATGAAATTAGGTTGGAGTTGACTAATTAAGTATAAATTAGGTGTATAACATTCTTGTGATGAAACCCCTACGGGTTATCTTATCAGCTCTGGGGATTTCGCGGTCATGCGGACGGGGCGGAGACCATAAGTGCACGCCCTCACAGGGGGAGCAGAGCATGGAGAACGTGACCAGGGTTATTCAGAATGACCGAGAATAAGGCATTATCAGCCTTCAGACAGAGAGCATCGTAGGGGTCAATATCGGGGGGCAAGTACCCCAACCGAATCAACTTTCTTGTGAGCGCACTCAGACGGGAGCGCTGCTCAGCGTTCGTAAACCCCCACCTTGCAGAGGAGACATACAGGAGGCGGGCGAGCATGGTAGCGCAAACCACGTCATGTAGTCTATGCCCGGAGAGCCCGTGTGCTACTAAGCAATGAATTGCATATAGTGACTGGCTCGCCTTTATGCATATTCGTTGGACATGGGTGTATTTTATGTATCATAAAATCTGGTTGTCTGAATTTAATGCAACCGTACACTTATGTGGACATTTGAAATAAACATTGATCCAATAATTGCGTAAATATTGTGCATTTGTTTGTAGGATAACATTAGAAGGATCATGGCCATTTATAGGAAAGAATGGAAACAAAGTCTTGATGATCAAGAAAGAGTGGTGTATATACTAGAGGCAAAGAAACTTAATGCAATGGTAATTAGCCATTTATTTATTCACAGATTCATTTGGCTCTTTATATTAATTCTGTTCTATGTTTTGTCTGCAATGTCTTCTTTTGTTAGCCTTAATATAAAATTGGCATTAGTAAATCCAGTATTATTATGGCGATCATGTGCACTGGCTTATTGCCGGATGTAAATGACAATTCAGTGTTGATTGGTGTTAAAGTTACAATAAAACTAACAGTGACTGTGATTCAGAATTTATTGTACTATGGACAGCCATGTTCGTGTCACTTTTGAGGGCAACTAAAGTACGTTTTATAAAAGTCCAAACACACTCACATATATTTATCATATGTTGTCCATCAAATTTGTACAGCTCTTCTTTTGTGTACTATACATAATACTGTCATAGTTTTTATGCTTATGATCCTCCTGAAGCATCACATATTTACACACACACATACATACATACATAAGCACACATGTATGTACATACTTACAATGTCTTACATGCACACATATACAAATGCATGTTGCACACAGGCTGTGGCATCTGGACTTCTCAAATGGTTACTCCTACAAACAGCTGAGCATTGCTTTAATATCAGTGATTACAAAAATTGGTGTTACTACCGTTGTGTTGCTTTACATAGCAACACATAAAGCATGTGATACATTACAGAATACATGTGTACATGGTACATAATAATAAGGTTTCTGTATTATTTAGAAATTTACTTGTTTTTAGAATGCAGCATCTGTGGAGGCTCCCAAGACAAAGGATTCTGATCGTGCTAAACAAATCACAGCCAGGTAGAAGTATAGCCAACGTGAATGCGTAGAAACCCTGAGTTCATTTATTTGTATCATCGTGTAATGTTTTGGTCACTTCCTGAGCATTCAGTAGTATCTTAAACACAAATTCATTGATTTTTAGAGCTAGTATTGTGCAGTTACGTTTCTTTGATTTATTTGGTTATTAGCTTATTATTTAATGAATAGAACAGAGATCACATTTGAAGGTATGGTTGTGTCAGGTATGGTTAGATTTTGGAGGACTATGGGAACAATTTTCTTCATTTAGTTGGACAATGGATCTTACAGCTATGATGATAGATTGATACAGAATTATGAATTTGAATATATATATGCTTTTACAATATCAACCTCCACTTTACCTTTGCTTTTGAAAATCCCTATAATTGTTTTAAAATTCTGCTATTACATTTTAGCAACAGCTTTCTGCATCTGATCCTGTTTGAAATTATATTGTAATGTTATGATTTGTTGTAGTGCTTTGTGTATTAAAGCTTTGACTGTGTTCCATTTTATTTATAGCAATTTCCATGAAATGGAAGAACAATTTCTTCAAGAAAACCTGGTACCTCCACCAGTGTGAGTAATTTTCACCCTATTACTGACTTGTTATTACCAACTAATAATACTAACTTGTTCTAATGTCTAAGCTTGTGCTGTTAAGTGTTGTAGGCATGTGTACGTATCAATGTGTATGAATAAATGATCTCCATTGTCAGTTGTCAAGTCCAATGCCTCTCAATTTTAGTCCAAGTCTTCTTATATTGTCTTTCCTGTAGATTTTTGGTCTGCCTTTGTTTCTTTCTCCTTCTGATCTTTCATGTAGTGTATTTTATGGAATTTGGTCAGCTGGCATTCTCTCTACATGTCCAAACAGTCAGAGTCTACAGTGAATGGCTTGTGTAACAGAATTGTTTGTATGCCTATAATCATCTTTCCTAATTTTCTGTAGTCTTGAAATCCTTGCAATTTTCCATAGCCAACTCATTTGTGCTGCAAGAATTCTTTTTGCTTTGATAGTGTCCAGCATTCTGATCCATAAAAGGGAAAATGGGTTGTATCATCATCTCATTTATTCTTGTCTTGGTTCTCTTTGTTATTTCTAAATCCTGTTCATTTTCTGAATGCTTGTAAGATAAGTTCAGTTCTCGTTTCTATGTCATTTTCACTTATGTACCATTATTTGTATTATAATCTTTTTAGTTTTTGTTAATCATTGGTAATACTGTAGCATGTTTGGCTTTTCTACTTATATGAGGTACTTCTGTTTTAGTAATGGATATCAACTGTTTATCAAGGAAAATGCAAATGCTGAACTTCCCTTTGGAGAGATCAATTGTCAGTGGAAAAAGCAATTGTCTCAGGAGGAAAGAAACAGTTACACTACAAGGGCAAAATTGGCACGTGAAACATATAAGAAAAATCTGGTGGAATTTGAAAAAGTAAGCACCTTACGTGAAGCAAACCGGAAGCATTCTTGAGCAATGAGCATTCAGCTGTTAGTTTGAGGTCTTGATGGCTGTTGTTATTCAAGACTGTACTAGAGCATAACGTCTATATTTTCAGTTTTTTGCTTGAATGTATTTTATTTGTAGGTTAAGATAATGTAACCATTGTTAAAACAGGTTTTGCTGTTTATGTGTCCTTTTGTTCTAATATTTTAATGAGCACTGAGATTTTCTTTTTAATGGATTGCTACAAATGTGATATATGTATGGTACATTTTCCTTGTACAAGCTACTTGTGTATCCTAACAGAGCATCCTTTGCATGGCCATCTGATTCATCAGCTTATTTCATGAACAGTTCACTTTGAACCTTATCCACTGCAAAACATATCATTCTGGTTTGTTTTTACGCATGTAAATAAAGTAAGTAAGTATGTATATTCTCTGCATTGAACCAACTGCATATCCACACTTTGGTGCAGATACATTAAACAGAATAAAGCATTCTGATTAAGAACCATTTTCACATTTCATTGTCTGCCAGAGGAATGCTACAATTGTGCAGTTACGGGCACAGAACTTTACCATTTTTCTGCACATATAAGTGTTGCCTTTACTGTGCTTGTCTTCTGTTAAATGTAATGCTATATATATTCATACTGTGCGATGATTTTGCCTTCAGAAAGAAGAGATCGAGGCAGAATTTCGCAATCTGCCGCTTCGGAAAAGCTTAAGAAATGCATTAAAGGAGGAACATAAGCTCCTGGTATCTGTTAGAAAGAAGGCGTAGGTGTTCTTCAATTATTACATTTTAGCAATTTTGTTTTTGTAAGTAGTTTTCATTTTCCATTTATGGCCTGTGATATTAAATGACCCTACCATAAAAATGAGGATTTATTGTTTCTCACAATGCCTGCTTAACAAAAACTAGTATGTGTAGAAATTTTATTTCTGCTGACACCTAAATAAGAACATTCATTACCTATCAGTTTGCCACAGTTAGTTGCTATAAGGTAATGTGTGGTAAGTCATATTTGTTACATGCTTCTGTTAACAATGTCCTCACAGTTATGGCTATGAGTGCGTGGATCAAGTGCAAATATGACAACAGCAACTGGGCAACCTCTCCTTACCATATGTAGGTTATAAGCATAACTTAGTTTGGACCTGATTTTGATAAAGAACTTTGTTTTCTATTGTTTTCAGAATGGAAAGGCCAAAAAAATATCCCAATGTCAAAACAGGACGTCCTCCGATGTAAGGAATTTTGGCTGAGACTTCAGTTGTGCTGTGATGTTGTCTTTATCGTTGTTCCATTCCCCCAAGTCTCTTTCATCTGCCATTTTGAATAACATTTTAGTAGTTTGCTGAAGCTGGATAGTTCTGTAGCATCTTGAAATTGTATTAAATGAGAACTTCACTATCGCTGTACTATACTCTACTATTCAGGTACTATTCAGAGGCTGTGACTTTTACATTTAAAGTTACTTTAGTTGCAGGTGTACAGTTTTAGGAATGGATACCAATTGTGAGGTGATTGGTAGTAAGCTAAGTATTGCACTAGAAAAAGATATAGTGGTATTTTGTTCATGTGTAACCAGAACAAAGAGTAGTGACTATGAAGAGAATTGCAAATCAGTTGGTCTGGAAATATTCAGGGTGAAGAATATTTGATTGTTATTGAAAATTTACTCAGTACAGCAATTTTGAGATGGTCTTAAGGCAATACTATGTAACTGTTCAAATATATAGATTTGATATATTTTTGCATGTGTTTCATTTGGTTTCATAGTCTTTTCCACAGTTGCCTTTGACAAATATTGAATTATTTAATTAAAAAGCATCTGCTCCTAAATCGAGTTGCATTACGATACTTTTGACTTCTTTGTAACAATTTTTTTAAAGTGTGTTGCATGGATTACATTGTTAGAAATGGACGTCGACTCTTCTTTAAGGAGCGAATGGCAACTGTGAAAGATTTAGACTTCAAACTTCGCTTTGCAGAACTTAACGCACGATGGAAAAATCAGTTATCACAGGAAGAAAGAGATGAGTATTCTGCAAGGGCAAAAGCAGCGTATGATAAATTCATGGAAGAACACCCAGAACTCTATCTGGTAAGGCCTAACCTCTTGAATGTTGGATTTTAAGATTTAGGTTCACTTGGGTTCACATAAGTTTGCAACATTTGAGCTGGAAAACTCTTTCTCTTGTTTTTGGGAACACTTTTCAAGGTGAAATAAGTTTACATTATGTTAGGTATGTGTAATTGTGGGATATTGTTTCTGAGTATTTAAAAAGTACTTTTATTAAGAATTTATCAAAAGTACAGAATCCTCTGAAAAGAACTATTCTTTTCAAAGGTGCATAAACACGTTCTCATCAAGCATTTGTCTAGCATCACATCAAGGAAACTCCAAAGTGGTGCTTCTGTAGTGTCCATGACAAATGATTTCTGATAGGGAAGCAGCTATCAACACATAAGAGATTGCCAATGGATGTGATAATGGGGCTCAAGGCTGCAAAGCTGTCTCTTATGGGAGCAGGGTGAATGAGATTCAAACCACTTAGTTCATTATATCTCAGTAACGAAAACCGTTTCTCTTAAGTAGAAGTCATTTTATTTGTCGTAGTTTCTGTTTAAACTATGAACATTTGTGAAGTTATGCAAAATAAAAGTTTTTTAAAGTGCACCTGTCATTTTGGTTGGTTTCTTGTTAAGATTGTCATTTTAATTTTTTATAAAAAGTTATTTGATTTTGTGTCTGAGTACTGCAACTTCTTCTACTCTAGTAGTTAGATTAAGGTGCAACACAAGGATCACAATTCACTATCAGAAAACATCTATAGACAATTCTGTGTGACAGTTAGGACCAAATGCAAAATACTTGCATGACACCAATAAGAATAAATTTCCGTACCTGCTTTCAGGATGAAGGTGATGAAGAGTCAGAAGAAATAGACTACATGAGAAGCCACAATTCTTTTGAAACGACACAAACTAGGTGAGAAATTCGAAGTGGTTACCTCATTTGTTTTATTAAGGAATATGGACATTTTAGCTTTGTTAAGTTTCATTTCGTGAGAACAGTTGGATGTCCTAGCTTCATCACCTCTGGGAGGTTCTTCAACACTTTAACAATGAGCTGCATTTGTTTCCCAGTTGCTTTTAGTACACTCTTATCATTAAAGTGTTAACAACATAAGTTTCTGTAAGTCTGTGTAGGTTTCTTAAAATTTGTATCGTGATATATATATATATATATATATATATATATATTATATATTTATTCTTTAATTAAGCGCCTGCAAACGCACTGTGCTGTACATGTACATGTTATGCGATAAACCTTAACTACTAACAGGACAGACAGCCTGCAATACACGGCGCAAATTGCAGCCTACAAAGCATGTCCGCCTATGGGACTCGATCTCTGTACCTCTCGCACTCTACGCCAGATGTTATCCAATGCGCTATCGGGCTATTATATTATAATGGATAACTTGTAAACCTTTTGTTTATTGTTTAGTCAGCTTGTGTTGCATGCAACAAATACTGAATAAATGTTAATCCTGTTTGCTTTCAGTTTTGTGCAGGTTATACTTATTGTATTTATTATTTATTATTGTACTTTTGGGTTTCTTTGTTGAACACTTCAGTGACTAGAGTGTACTAAAAGCGACTGGGAAACCAATGCAACTCGTCGTTAAATTGTTATAAGGAATTCTGATTTGAATTTTTGTAAGCCTGTTTTGTTGTTCTTTCATGATTAAATTCTGTGTGATTTTAGTTGACTTTAGAAGCTGTAAATTTTCATTACGGGATGCATTATGAATTTCAGAGTTCATTTGAACTGAATTCTTGGTTATTAAGTTTCTTATCAGATTTTGGTTTATGAACTTTTGTGTACAATTAACTTTAGTTTTGTTTTTTTTCTAGCAAGAGAAGGCTGCAGAAAAATGGTGAACCAAAGCTGCCGAATAAAAGACAGCACTTGTCGAAAGATGTTTTGTTATAGGCAGATATATACACAGATATATACACAGTACAGTTGCTGAGACTATGCAGTTTATTGAAATATATATGTAATAAACTAGTAACACCGTACAAATATTGATATTAATGTAATACCATAAATTCAAGCACCTTATAATATAGGCCGCCGCGTAGCAGCTTTGAAGTATGTCAAACGTTCTACTTGCATCAACCTACATGGTTTTAAAGTCATTAAGAACAGAAAAAGTTAATGAGTGAACGATGCTCAGATAACTAGAAGGGTTGCCAATGTGAGCTCATGCAAACATGCAGAGCCCGTCCAATGGATTCTTATCCAGAGCTGGTAGTATACACTGCGGTCGGTGACCTGAACAATGTTGCACGAAGAAGAGTGAACCTCCGAGTAGTTCTCCTTCAAGAGGCGCTATATAAATTTCCGTTATGAATGAAAGAGTGATGACAGGCGATAAGGCTCACAATATCAATCCCAACAACAAGTAGTCCCTCGCGGATGGTAAAAGATGCTTCTGGGCATTCTTTGCCACCGGGTCTAGGATGTACTTCTTCAGAACCAGCAATTGTTCATAGAGCAAAGTAGAACAATTGTCACCAATCCAAGGACTGTCTTAGCCTTTACTGTTCCAGTTAGTAACATCAAACCTCTTTGGATTGAGGAGTCCATAATGGCTAGACACCATCAACGTCAGAATGCCACCTAAAGCACTCTGAAGCACAGGTGAAGGAGAGAAATAACTTGAGAACACATGCTAGGTCAATTTAGAAGTCCAAACAAAAAGAAATGGTCAAGCAACATCTGCCTGTGACCAAGAAAACATGTGGTCCTATTGCATAGGACAGCACATTATATTGGTTGATGGTCTTGATGGTTTTGTTGAATACAAAGTTAGCTGGTTTATTTTTTTAAATCCAAAAGGCCTGGAGCACCTGTTGAAAAGAGTTTGCTTGTTATTTTTTTGGATAGCCCAAGGGCTGGAAGTCTTGTTGATGACTAAGTTAGCTTGCGTGTGTTTGGCTACCAAAGGACCTGCAGCTCCTGTTGAAAGACAGTTTTCTTATGTCTTTGGATATCCAAATGTCCTGGAGGTCTGTTTGATGACTGAGGATCTGTTGGTTTGTTTATTTATTGCATCTCATGTGTACCTCCAAGACCACCAGCCAGTATACATGTAATGTGCTGACTGGCACAGTAGGGCCACATGCTCTTCAAACATGCATTATTTTTAATGATTTGTAATCGTTTAAAGACAGTTTAGTGCAAACAGTAGGCCAATTGAGTCGCTACAAAGTTTTTCGACTAAATCACCTTGAAATCTGCACAATATCGGCCTAAACTTGTTTTCTGCTCACCAAAACACTGGTAGCAGGTCATTGTGTCAGTTAAGTAAATCTCGACTTCAAACACATTAAGTGCTTCCATTGTTTGGCCTTTATGTAGGTGTACAAATGCTAGGATACAAACGCGCGTTTACATTTACATATGCACTCGAATGTACATGCATCAGCTTCAGCCCATTGGCTCAAATTATGACATTCTTCACATCTTGGATGTCGGGTGCAAAGCTAACTTTCATAAAGGAACTGGGTAGACGAACACTGCTAAGTATAGTATAACCCAGACATGGGTGTCTTCTCGATATTATGCAATGGCTCGGGTTCAGCACTTTCTTGTGCATTGTTCCACCGTGGAGCAGTAGCGTACCGAAAAAGGGGGTGACAGAGGGGCGAGTTGCCCCAGGCGCCACTACTAAACTGAAGAACTATTCTAACTAAGACACATCTCAACTAAAGAACTTTTAAATAAACAACTATCTTAACTAGATAACTATCTTAACTAAGGTACAATCTTAAGTAAAGAACTATCTTAAGTAGAAAACACATTTTAACTAAACAGCTATCTTAGCAAAACAACGATCTCCGCTATAAAACTATCTTAACTGAAAACTATCTTAACTAAAGAACTACCTTAACTGAAGACCTATCTTAACTTAAAAACTATCTTTACTAAAGAATTATCTTTAAAAAACATCCTAAATAAACAACTACCTTAACTAAAGAACCACCCTAACTAAACAACGAAATTAACTAAAGAACTACTGTATCTTAACTGAAGAACCATCCTAACTAAAAAGGCATCTTAACTAAGGAACTTTCTTAACTAAACAACTATCTTAACTATATAACTATCTATTAAAAACCGCATCTATACTAAAGAATTATCTTAACTAAGAAGCTATCTTAACTAAAGAAATATTTTAACTAGAAAACACATCTTAACAAAACAGCTCTTTTTATCTTAACCAAACAGCTATCGTAACTATAAAACTATCGTAGCTAAAGAAATATCTTAACTAAAAAACTACCATCACTAAAGAATTATCTTAACTAAAGAACTGTCTTAATTAAACAACTATCTTAACTTAAGAACTATCTTGATTAGATAACTATCTTAACTAAAGAACTATTCTACCTAAAAACTATCTTAACTAAAGAACTATCAAGACTAAAAAAATTAACTAAACAACTGGGATAACTAAAAACTATCTTAACTAAAGGACTATCTTAACTAAAGAACTAACTTAAGAACTATCTTAACCAAATAACTGTCTTAACTAAAAAAAAATATCTTAACTAAAAAATACATCATAACAAAACAACTATCTTAACTAAATAAATATCTTATCCAAAGAACTATCTTAACTAAAAAAAACTAAATTAATGAACTATCTTCACTAAGAAACTCTAAATTAAAAACCTATCTTAACTAAATAACACATCTTAACTAAATTACACACTTAACTAAAGAAATATCTTAGCTATAGAAGTAACTTAACTAAGGAACTATCTTAACTAAAAAACTACCTTAACTAAAAGACATTTTAACTAAAGAATCATCTTAACTAAAGAATTATCTTAACTAAAGAGTTATCTTAACTAAAGATCTATCTTAATTAAAAAAATATCTTAACTAATAACACATCTTAGCTAAAGAATTATCTTAGCTAAAGAGCTATCTTAACTAAAGAACTATCCTACCTAAAAACTATCTTAACCAAATAACTATCTTAACTAAAAAATCAACTAAGCAACTGCCATTACTAAATAACTAGTTATCTTAACAAAAGAACTATTTTAATTAAAGAATTAACTTAACTAATAAATACTAAACAACTACCTTAACTAAAGAACTATCTTAAGTAAAGAACTATCTCAAATTTAAAAAAACATCCTAACTATAAAAACTATCTTAACTAAACAACTATCTTAACTAAACAACTCTCTTAACTAAGAAACTATCTTAGCTATAAAACTCATCTTACTAAACAGCTATCTTAACTAAGGAACTATCGTAACTAAAAAAACACATCGTAACTAAATAAATATCTTAACTAAAGAACTATCTTAACTTAAAAAAAACATCTTAACTAAAAAACTATCTTAACTAAAGAACTATCTTAACGAAAGAACTATCAACTTTAAAAACTATCCTAAGTAAAGAACTATCTTAACTAAAGAACTATCTTAACTAAAAAAACTATCTTAACTAAAATCACATCTTAACTAAAAACACATCTTAACTAAACACCTATCTTAACTAAATAAATATCTTAACTAAAACAACTATCTTAACTAAAGAAATATCTTAACTACAAAGCCATCTGAACTAAAGAGCTATCTTAACTAAAGAAAATCTTATACTAAAGAATTATCTTAACTAAAAAACACATCTTAAATAAATAACTATCCTAATAAAACACTATCTTAACTAAATGACTATCTTAACTGAAGAACTACCTTGCCTAAGGAATTATCTGAACTAGAAACCTATCTTAACTAAAAAACACATCTTAACTAAACTACTCACTTAACTAAGTAAATATCTTAACTAAAGAACTATCCTAATAAACACTACCTTGAATAAACTACTCGCATAACTAAATAAATATCTTAACTATAGAACTAATTTATCTAAGCAACTATCTTAACTAAAGAACTACCTTAACTAAAAAATATACATCCTAACTAAAGAACTATCTTGAAGAATTATCTTAACTAAAGATCTATCTTAACTTAAAAAACATTTTAACTAAACAGCTATCTTAACTTTAAAAAATCTTATCTAGAGAACTATCTTAATTAAAACACTATCTTAACTAAAGAACTTTCTTAACTAAAGAACTATCTTAACCAAAGAACTATCTTAACTAAATAACTATCTTAAGTAAAGAACTACCGTAGCTAAAAATCTGTCTTAACTATAAAAAAAACAACTACCTTAACTAAAGAACCACCGTAACTAAAAAAAACACATCTTAGCTAAACAACAATCTTAACTAAAGAACTAATCTGACTAAAGACATCTTAACTAAGGAACTTTCTTAATTAAACAACTATCTTAACTATATAACTATCTTAACCAAAAAACGCATCTTTACTAAATAACATTCCTAAGTAAAGAACTATCTTAACTAAAAACACTTTGACTAAAGAACTATCTTAACTAAAGAACTATATTAACTAAACAACTATCTAAACTAAAGAATTATCTTAACTAATGAGCTATCTTAACTAAACAACTTTTAACTAGAAAACACATCTTAACAAAACAGCTATTTTAGCCGAACGACAATCAACTATAAAACTATCTTAACTAAAGAACTGTTTTAAGTAAAAATACATCTTGACTAAACAACTATCTTAACTAAATAGAAATTTTGTCTAAAGAACTATCTTGACTAAAACGCTATCTTAACTGAAGAACAGTCTTAACTAAGGAATTATCAACTAAAGAACTATCCTATCTAAAAACTATCTTAACTAAAGAACTATCAAGACTAAAAAAATCTTAACTAAACAGCCACGATAATTAAAAACTATCTTAACTAAAGACTATCTTAACTAAAGAACTAACTTAACTAAAGAACTGTCTTAACCATAGAACTATCTTAACTAAAAAACATCTTAAGTAAAAAAATATATCATAACTAAACAACTATCTTAACCAAATAAATATCTTATCTAAAGAACTTTCTTAACTAAAAAAAACTATCTTCATTAATGAACTATCCTCACTAAGAAACTGTCTAGATTAAAAACCTATCTTAACACTATAGCACATCTTATCTAAACTACTCACGTAACTAAATAAATATTTTAACTATAGAACCAACTAAACTATGGAACTATCTTAACTAAAGAACTACCTTAACTATGCATCTTAACTAAAGAATTATCTTAACTAAAGATCTATCTTAACTAAAAAAATATCTTAACTAAAGAACTATCTGAACTAAAGAATTTTCTTAGCTAAAGAACTATCTTAACTAAAGAACTATCTTAACTAAAGAACTATCTCAATTTAAAAAAGCACAACTTAACTAAAGAACTATCTTAACTAAAGAACTATCTTAACTAAACAACTGTCTTAACTAAGAAACTATATTAACTATAAAACTCATCTTAACTAAGCACCTATCTTAATTAAGGAACTATCGTAACTAAAAACACATCTTAACTAAATAAATATCTTGAATAAAGAACTATTTTAACTAAAGAACTATCGTAACTAGTAAATACTAAAGAACTACCTGAACAATATAATTATCTTAACTAAAACAGCTACTTTAACTAAAGGCTATCCTATCTAAAAAAACTATCTTAACTAAAACGGAAATCTTAACTAAACAGCAATTTTTACTAAATAAATACCTTATCTAAAGAACTATCTTATCTAAAACATCATCTTAACTAAAGAACTATCTGAACGAAAGAATTTCCTTAGCTAAAGAACTATCTTAACTAAAGAACTATCTTAAGTAAAGAACTATCTCAATTTAAAAAGCACAACTTAACTAAAGAACTATCTTAACTAAAGAACTAACGTAACTAAAGAACTGTCTTAAACATAGAACTATCTTAACTAGAAAACATCTTAAGTAAAAAATACATCATAACTAAACTATCTTAACCAAATAAATATTTTATCTAAAGAACTTTCTTAACTAAAAAAAACTATCTTCATTAATGAACTATCCTCACTAAGAAACTGTCTAGATTAAAAACCTATCTTAACACTATAGCACATCTTAACTAAACTACTCACTTAACTAAAGAACTATCTTAAGTAAAGAACTGTCTTAACTAAGAAACTATATTAACTATAAAACTCATCTTAACTAAGCACCTATCTTAAGTTCTTAACTAAGGAACTATTGTAACTAAAAAACACATCTTAACTAAATAAATATCTTGAATAAAGAACTATTTTAACTAAAGAACTATCTTAACTAGTAAATACTAAAGAACTACCTGAAAAAAATAATTATCTTAACTAAAGACTGTCCTATCTAAAAAACTATCTTAACTAAAACGGAAATCTTAACTAAACAGCTATTTTTACTAAATAAATACCTTATCTAAAGAACTATCTTAACTAAAACATCATCTTAACTAAACAACTACCTTAACTAAAGAACTATCTTAACTAAAGAACTATCTTAAGTAAAGAACTATCTCAATTTAAAAAAGCACAACTTAACTAAAGAACTATCTTAACTAAAGAACTATCTTAACTAAACAACTGTCTTAACTAAGAAACTATATTAACTATAAAACTCATCTTAACTAAGCACCTGTCTTAACTAAGGAACTATCATAACTAAAAAAACACATCTTAACTAAATTAATATCTTGACTAAAGAACTATTTTAACTAAAGAACTATCTTAGCGAAAGAACTATCTTAACTAAAAAAAACTATCTAACTAAAACATATAGGGCCTATTAACTTAAAACACATCTTAACTGAACACCTACATTAACTAAATAAATATCTGAACTAAAGAACTATCTTAACTAAAAAAAAACACATATTAAGTTAACAACGATCTTAACTAAAGAAATATCTTAACTACAAGACCATCTGAACTAAAGAACTATCTTGACTAAGTAAAGAACTACCTCAGCTAAAAAAAAACAACTTAACTAAACAACTAGTTTAACTAAGTAAATGTCTTAAAGAATTATCGTAACTAAAAGACTACCTTAGCTAAGGAACTATCTGAACTAAATAACACATATTAACTAAACAATTATCTATAGTATACGACTATCTTAACGAAAGAACTATCTTAGCTAAAGAACTGTCAACTAAAGAACCATGTGAAGTAAAGATTGTGCAAAAGAAGCATAATAATCAGCTGTCTATCAATAAATACCATTCTTCGTACCCCCTCCCCACAAATGATACCTAAGTGGTCATTATTAGGTTTTTGTCTAAGACAAACACGTGTTTTAGATGTTATAAATATAAACATTTTAACGTCTGTCGTAATTGTAATCTCCACACTTCTAAAGCGCCATTCAAAGGCCGAGCGCTGGGCATCAGCCTATTCACGAAGAAACTAGCGTTGGAATGTTTTACCAATGTTTTACGAGACAATCGGACAATCAAGGCTTACAACGTCCATGCAGGCTTAGAAGAGACCCTACTTAGACCGCGTGTATGCCTACTGCTGTTAGCGTCAGCCCTGTAGCCGCCAAAGGCCGGTGAAGTTGTGAACAGGCACAAACTTTCAATCCCAAAGCGACAACAGCCGAAGCATCGCTTGAATCCCGGCCATCATTCACAGCAAAATCCTCAAGAACCTTCACCTCGCCTACCTGGACCGGAGAAGGACGGCGGTCGACTCGAAGAACGTCCGAAGAACGATCGACAACCATGTCCACGCCTTCCACCGGATCCTCGCGATCGCAGGACCTACCACCGAAGGAAAGACTTCTTATAACCAAGCATCTCGTCTCGACAAGATATATCCAGAAAAGTCGACAAATCGCAAGCCAAATCGCAGAAAAGATCTCCAGAAAATAGCCATACGCGCCAACCAGCGAACTTTTAAATCGAAAATGACGATGACGTCACTATCATCAACAAACATTGGCTTCCGCTCACCGCGCGTATCCAGTTTAAAATTCTTTTTCTTACCTCTCGAGCGTTCCAGGGCAAAGCTCCTCGTTACCTTTGTGACCTTATCTGTCGACCTCTGTCGGTTGCCTCTGGTCGTCCTCTCCGCTCTTTTGACCGACATGACCTCTTGGTCCCTCGGACCCGGACTTCTATGGCTCAACACCGTGCCTACGCATCTGCTGGCCCGTCCCTTTGGAATGATCTTCCTCCTATGACTCGTTCTCAGATTCTAACTGGGGGAATTTCTGCTACTTCTCGATGTCTTAAGACTTTTCTTTTCTCACGAAGCTCTGCGCACTGGGAGCGCCTCTGATTAGGTTGTACTGCGAGAGGCGCTTTACAAATGCATAAATACAATACAATACAAAACGGTAATGACGTCATCTTATTAGCGCCGGCCGCCGTGAGAATCTTTTAAATGGCGTAATTTATAAACGCAAACATTTATTTTCATATACATGTAGGCCTAACTTCAGCTATAATTACGATAATAAAACAGTGATGATATAAATAACCGCTGAAATATAATAGTAACAGTAAAAATATTTATTTGTAGCAAGAAATATTTCGGCGAGTCCGCTCTGCGGAACAATACCTTAACAATTTTTCAAATTTTTTCTAACAATTTTTCAAATTTTTATAAGGCCTACTGCTATGACAACCGATAGGTCGTGAGCCACGTCTATCACTCGCAATGTGTGGGTCAAATCCTCGAGTGCAATGCCTTTGTACAATCATGAAGACTTTGTACAATTCATTGATCATTAGGCCTAGTCATCAGGTATTGTCGCTATACAGCAATATCAATGACCTAGTAATAACAACAAAGCTTTTAAGAGTAGTCGTTGTAGTAATAAAATTTCTTGTTGTTGTTATTATTGCTACTGTAGTAATATGTTGCAGCGGCGGCGGTGGTGGTAGTGATGATGACGATGATAATGTTTGTGGTGATGGTGGTGGTGAGGATGGATATGATACTGACGATTATGTTGTTGATGATGATGATGATGATGATGATGATGATGATGATGATGATGATGATGATGATGATGATGATGATGATGATGATGATGATGATTATTATTATTATTATTATTATTATGATGATTGTAGAGAAGCATGAAGCAGATGACGGTGGGTGAGTAGCAGCATGGGCGGCGATCTAGGGGGCGAGGGGACATGTCCCTCCACCTTTAAGAGTGGGGGGACACTCCATACATTTGTCCCCCCACATTTTGAAGAAACACCAAAAAAGGCGGAGAAATGTAATTGCGCGTGAGGGTTTTCGCAGCGTTTCTGACCAGACGAGGTGAAAATAAAATTTTAGAGAAGTGTCCCCCCCCCAAAAAATTTTGAGAAAGCAGAAGGAATTCGTAAAAGGTAAAAAAAACATTTTTTAGACGAATTCCTAAAAATATTCGTCATCAACTTTTTTGGGAGATGAATTACTAGAAAAGTCCTCAACTTTTGTGGAGATGAATTCCTAAAAAGGTAAAAAAAAATTTCCCGACATGGAATTCTTGAAAAAAGGTTATCGACCGGACCATTGACGACTTTGTCCCCCCCCCTCCACCTCTCAGACAAGATCGCCGCCACTGAGTAGCAGTATTGGTAGAGGAACTGAAAATATTCGGAATTCAGTAGGAAGTTCGTTTACTAGCCTAGCCCCATTTAGCTTTACGACAGCATGAAGCGAGTCTGGCGGTATGTAGATTTCTCGTTTACCGACATAGTGCTGTTTTTATAGGTTAATATAGTAGGTTACTCGAGTCACGAGGATAGGCCTATATAAACTTCATTGCCTTCGCAAAACAAAGACCCTTGAGTTTCTGGGGCATGGACAAAATTTAGTGTCTGGAAACAAAAAAGTGGCAAGGGGTGTGCGTTAATCGTCAGTATAGGCCTACGGCCAAGAAAATTGCAAAGGCCTACGGCTTGGAAAAATTGCAATTAGCGCCGAGGTTAATAAAAAATAAGCTGCACTGACTCAAAGGTATTGTTAAGCCACGGTTCGTATCGACAGCGTACTGTTATAATAGAACCTGACACCAGACCCTAAAAGCCGGCGCAGAACCTGCAAGCGATTATATTTTTCCGCTGGTCTGTTTAATCGCATTATAAAGAAAGCGAATCGAGTTTCTTATCGTAATTCGATGTCGCGAACTTTCTCTTAAGTCCTAGCATTAAGAATCTCTCGATTAATAGATCCGGGCGTATTTACGACACGGCTCGCCCGACCTCTGGCATCGAGTTCCGAGGCTGGTGGAGTTGGTTTACGAGCGGCGTGCGGCGTCGGCGGCGGCCCCTCAGCTCTGGCGCGGAGTCGAGAACAGTTCGTAATCTCCAGGTCGATCTTTGTGTAGTCGGGTTGAGGCATGACTGCGTCTTGTGCGTGCCTTAATTGCGTCACGTAGCGAAAGTGTTGGCGGTCGGGACTTGACGGGTGTTGACGGGCGATGGGTTCGTCGCAACAGGAACCGACGTTTATGGGGTGCAAAAGAACGCGATACCCCGTTTCTCAGCTGGTCTTAATTTCACCACAACACCCATCCGAAGCTGTTTGATATCGCTATTAGCGTAATAGTATTTACAACAGAAACATAATGCACGCGATAAATATTAGCGATGTTTCTTTCAAAGGCTATATAGGCCTAGGCTACACCTATAGGTCTATTATAGGCTAGTCAATGAACATGGAGCTGTTGTGACATTGGACCAGGATTATTTATAAGATTCTTTTTGATATGCTACGGCTTTAGTCTGACTTCTTTGCAAGGTCTTACATTTAATCTGTCGGCAGTTATCTTGCAAACTGAAGAGTAGATTGACTCAGTCTGGTGAGCCAGTCGATATATAATATAGGCAACACATTAGCCATAAGTTGTTATCTGGTTCATACTGGCAGCCTTGGAGTGTCATGATCGAGTGTTGGTGTTCGGTCCTGTCCCTCGCCCTCTTATTCTTTCGTTGAGAATGAAGGCCTATACAACTAAATTGAATGTATTCTTTTACAGAAGGCGAGGGAGAGGGCTGGCCACCCGCCCTCAGAGGCTATGTCGAGGCTAACATAAATGATTAATGAAGATAAATGAGTCTGTAACACTTCTTCCTCCTCCTCCTCTTCTTCCTCTTCTCCCTTCTCCTCTTCTTCGCAACTTCCTCTATAGAGTGTAACTCTACAGTCATTCATATACAGATTCGATGTGGAACGCGTACCTAAGTTGGCAGGGTGCTTTATTGCTCGCCTGTGTGGTGGGGTTTTGCGAGTGGGCAGGAGCGGGAGGCCCTGGAGGGAATAGTCCGGAGGCTGGTATACGTCAGGGATACTTATCTTCATCATCCCTCTCATTTGAGGCACTTTGCAAATTACAATAATGCTGACGCTAGTCTCTTTGCTAGTATTTTGCACAATCCTGCCATCTAGGCCTATTACATGTATACAATAGTGCCACCGATTAAGCACACTTGCCACTCTCTGCGCCCACGGCTCCATAAATGTGAGCTTCCTATAGGTATGATAACTTGTCTCAGAAATGCTTCCTTGCTAAGATACTGTACAAGTAACTACTATGCTCTCCCAAGATCTGGGTACACCTGATCCTCTCTTCTCCTATCCTCCTTGTATCTCACTTTATTCGAAGTAACTTCTCTCTTTTTATAACTGGTTATATATTGTTTGATTGTAATATGTTTACTATAATATAGGCACAGCGCTGTGCGTTTGCTAGTGCTTCGTAATAAAAATATACTTACTTACTTACATACTTACTCAGATGTTTCAAAAGTTGAAGAAGAAGAATTTTATGGTTTCGTATCTATATGATAAATAGATTAAATCAATTAAATCAAGCGCCGGGGTCACGCAGAAGATCAACAAGTCGCCTCTGTTAACTTCCATCGCATGCAATTAATTCAAACGTATAAGGTTATAGCAATGTGACATGGGACAAGTATGGACAAGGTCGTTGTTACAACTTCGCCAAATTTATCTTGCTGGAGTTGAGTAGGCCCTACAGGCCTATATGACAGAAAAATCTCCTGTTGATGACCTATTTGTAGTCATTTATAGTTTTTATTAGCTTTTATCAGGGCTTAATGTTTTTAGTTTTCCATTCATTCATTCATTCGAGTATTTATATAGCACCTATTCAAGGGGGCTATTCAGAAGTGCTCCCGACTCCAGCATGGCCAAATAAGACAGTTTTCAGTCTAGTATAGAACGTATAAAGGGAGTTCTGGGGAGTAGACGCAGATCCGGAGGGAGCCCATTCCATGCCGCCGGGCCCACAACCAGGGCCGCATTAAGGCTAGTGCGGGCCCGAGTGCTATGATTACCTATGTAGCCATCAGCATGGGGCCCAATTACAAGTACAATGAAATTTTTTAATGTACTTCCGAAAATGCGGGCCCCTAAAAACTGCGGGCCCGGGTGCTGCAGCACCCTTAGCACCCCCTTAATGCGGGCCTGCCCACAACTGAAAAAGCACAATCCTGCGCGGTCGGTGGTTGTGCGGGCAAAAGGCACAATGAGCACCCCCTTCCCCGAAGAGCGGAGGTGGCGGCTACTCTGAACTCCCTGCACGGGGCGGCAAAGGACCCGCAGATGAGCTGGAGCGCAGCCCGGCTGGCACCGCCAGTCTAGGGAAACAACCCTGTATACCACACGCTGGCTGACGGGGAGCCAATGCAGGACCTCCAGCATATAACCTGAGACCTGAAAAAAACTTTGGTAATCGGACATAAAGGCGCCTAAGAGCGTTGTATTCGATCGAGTCATGGTAGACGACTAGAAGCCTTAGAAGTTAGGCGACAGTAAAGTGAGGAACAGTAGTCAAGTCGAGCTGTAATAAAGGTGTATACTAACGTCGAAATGACCCCAATGGTGAGAGAGCGAGCAACAGTGCGAAGCTGGCGCAGCTGATATCAGGTGCGGGCAAGGCGATGGAGATGAGGTGCAAGAGTAAGCTCCTGATCTAGCAGGACCTCAAGGTCGCGAAATACCGTAGAGAAAGTATAACTAGGAAAATCATCAAGGTCAAGCTTAGCAAGTTGCTGTCGGGTGCCCAGCCAAATGAATTTTGTCTTTGCCGGATTTAGGCGCAAACGGTTTTAGGACATCCATGATTCCAATGCGACCAGAACCCGTTTTATTACCATCTTTTGACTCTAAGTTCAGTGGACAATTCTCACCAAAAACGGGTACTGGAACAACTCGGTGGCCTCTTGGACGTATTGACCCCTCTAAATTCTTCAGCAGAGTGTTTTCTAATTTTAGAATACCAAGATATAAGTGAAGCAAAGCATGTTTTCGTCTGAGATTTTCACGTGCATGCAAGCACATAGTCTATTATGTAGAGACAGACCACAGAGCATTTGTTATCTGCGGAAAGGAGTTCGTGGGAGACCAGAACGTGTGACCGTCGATATGATAGGAAACTATACAGCCGAGGAGTTGCACTCGTTGACTTAGGATTGGGTGGGAAGTTGTTGACGGAGCTCTCGTGGTTTAGGGCGATTGCCTCCATGGAATTACTCGAGAAATAGCACCCGATCGCTAAAGAATCGAGATTTCTACGTCTAAGAGTTATCACCATCCGATAATATATATAATTATTTAGATACGCATAAATATATTCTTACAATTCTTCTATGTATAAACATGATGTCTTCTCCAAGTACAAAGCTGTTTATTATTGAGTATATTGTTGATATTGTTGCTCCGGCTTAGTTTTTGTATCATTTGCATAATTCAATCCAAGACATATTGTTTCCAATTTATATTTATTTATATTTAGGCCTACATCTATCTCTTTATATAGCACTGTTATATATATAATTACATATAATATATATATATATATATATATATATATATATATATATATCGGTAGCATACAGTAGAGTGCTTTGTTCTTCCTTGCATCTGCAGCGTATAGTTTGGTGCGAAGTATCAGGGTTGTGGAGGTTATCTGGAAGCTGCGAATGGGTTGCTGTGCGAAGCGAATGGGTTGGCGTGTCTGTTGGTGCATGCGGCGGGCGGATTTGAGTCACTGCTGGTCGAGGTCGGGGTATGATGCAAAAGGGTGTTTTCCGTCGAGGGCTTTAATCTCTATACGGCGCAGAGAATGCGCGGGCAAGTCTTTCACTTGAAAGGACCGACAAAGGAGATAAGAAAGTTTTATGCGAATTCTGCTGCCCCGGCAAATTAAACGACTGCCGGTCGCTCACGTAAATCCTAGTTTGCGCTATAAAAATGCTAAAGTTAGACGATTGTCAATAAGAGAATGGCATACATTTATACATACATATATATTCATATATATATATAGGGGCCTATTTATGCACAATTATATATGTGACTGTGGTTCGTGTCATCGGGCTATCGGAATCTAGTGCATAGTTGAGTTTTACGGAGGATTTAAAGCTGTTTAACCTCCTCATTGAACCTTTACAATTCTACGCACACAAATTCATACATTCAGATTCTGTTGGAAAAGGCGTCAGCCACAGAATCGAAGCTCCTGGAAGACGACTGTCATCAGATTGGTCCAGCGTGTATACACCCTCCAGAAGACCTGGATCGGGTTATGGAGTAAACGGGAGAGAAGAGGTCATGGGAAAGGAATGGCCATTAAGGAGAGAGAGGAAGAGAGCATACAGCGGAGGGAGAAAGGCTAACCCAACCCAGACAGCCTGGAATCAGAGGGGTAAACGTCCATATATAGTGACCCCCTACAATAATTTATGTGCTATAGGCTTGCCATATTTTCTTCAATTAACTCCATACACGAGCTGAGTGGTTGAGTTATTGGACAGCTTTCGTCCTCCAGAGAACTCCATGACCTCATGAGGAGTGGGAGCCCAGAGAATAGGAATCGTGGGGAAGTCTAAACGACCCCAGTAATTTAGATAAGTTTAGGAATCAAGATAAACGAACCGATATATATATATATGTATATATATATATACATATCTAAAATATATAGTATATATATATATGTAAAATTATATATACAGACAGATAGTTTATGTGGTCAGCAAACGTAGATAGGAAAAAACAAGGCATGCACTGTGTCTCAGAGTATACGCCCAGTGGTAATACGCAGAGCTTTGATTTATCATGCAGGTAAATATCTGTTAGCGGAAATCAATTGGTAGACAATGGACCGATATATATATATATATATATATATATATATATGTATATATATGTATATATATGTATATTTATGCATATATATATATATATATATATATATGTATATTTATGCATATATATATGCAGACTGTCGATTAACAAAAGGCTGATATATGATTTAATCTGATGACTTCTATAGCGCCGACTTCTATAGCGCCGACTTCTATAGCGCCGACTTCTATAGCGCCGACTTCTATAGCGCCGACTTCTATAGCGCCGACTTCTATAGCGCCGTTATCATAACGCATAAAGCATCCATCGATTTTCACTTCAAGTGAAATCGTATACCCAGTATCATAATCCTTTGGAGAAGGCAGAACCAGAGTCAAACACAAAAAGAAACGGAGAAACAGAAAGACAGACACATCCAGACAGACTTGCTTGTCTGTCTGGATGCAGAAATAGAGAAAGAAAAACTTACAGAAATACATTAAAAAATAAACGGAAATACAGGGTAATGAAGAGACGGACAGAGATAGTCAGACTAACAGACAAACAGAGAGACAGTCACACAGACAGAAGATCAGGCAAACAAACGGACAGACAGATGGAGGTAGATATACGTAGTTATGTTTAACGATGCTGTGTCTTAACGAAGCTCATTAGTGTCGCCCTCCTCCTTTATCCAGGCATCGAACTGGCACCACCCGAAAACGGCAGTGGCAGAGTTCCAACACAGAAGAAGGCACAGAGACAAACAGAAGGAGGCATAGAGACAAACAGACCGGTTCCGAGAGGTTGTCTTGCAACAGCGGCTGAGCCACACCCAGTGCGGTTCTTTGATAGTCGGTCGGTCGTGATGTATGGCACTGGCTACGGACGCAGAGCATCGAGTGATTAGGGCAACGAGATTTGTCTTATAGTTTCTCAACGGTCGACATCACAAGTCCCATCATTCCATCGGCCGATTCAAAAGTCGCGAGAGCAGAGAACGTGTGTGAATTGGCTGCCGACACACACTCGGGCCTCCTCCGCTCCCAACGATGGGAACACGGCCTCTGCATACCCACAAGTCCCTGTCTCTGCCTCCCTACGTACGGCTCCCTCGGGTCAGAGATCCGCTTCTATGTCTATACGTGTCCGCCTCAGCGCCTGTGGCAGTGTACCTCTCTGTCTCTCGCACTGTACCACAACGCTCGGTCGTGGACTGCTTCCGAAAAGTATATGAACCGACTACCATTGGCCAGATACGATACCACTCCCACCAGATGGGTGTCGTTTAGAAACCTCAGATCTGTTTACGGCAACCGTGAAACGCGCCGAATGAGCTTCCGGTTCAACTACTCTTCGGCAGAAGTCGTTGGACCAGCTTGCCTTGCGGCCAGATGGTCGTCGGCTCCAGAGAGGCGGGACAGCCGACGGGAGATGGCTGCGCGGGGCTTGACTTCCGGCGAACCGCGAGTACATATTTTGATCGGGCGATGACAGACGATGCTTTGAAAGTCTCGCCGACTGTAGAATGCGATAGCTTTGACTTGGCCCCTTCTCCAGCACAGTCACAGGGGAACGGCCGGCTCTGATCTCTGCGTCTAGGGCCAGATATCACACGCCACCTCCGCCTTTCTAATGCCCTGCTTACGAGGAGGCTGCTTTCGGTGCACTCCGCTCTTCCACGGCCGCTTTTCAGCGTTCCGTGGATATAGCAGTTGGAAAAGTTTAATGCAATTCTCACTTATTTGGTCTAGTGGTTGTCCATTAATGTAGTCACATAGCAACCAGTTACGTATTCCTTTTCTATCAGCTTTTACATTGCACTTTGCTGTCTGTAAATAAAGACTTCAGGCGTTACAATGGTCATCATTATTAAGACATAATTAAGATAATCATCGTCGTCGTCGTCGTCATCATCATCATCATCAAGTTCTTTACTCCGGTCTTTTTGGCGGCGATGGGTGCAAATAACTGATCTTTTTCTTCCCGGCCATCTGTCAAGTCCAATGTTTTCTCAAGTTTTGTCAAATCTTATGTCTTTGTTTATATTATTGTCCAACGTGGTCGTCGTCTCATTTTGTTTCTCGGGACCTAGCCTACCTAGGTCTCGCAACAATGCATCATTTATGATTTTAGTGCAAAGCTCAGCTGCGCTGAAGACCTGATTGAACCCAACAAGTTATAAACCAAGCAAATTGCACATCGATCAAACATTTAAACTCCGCCTCATTCATTAATTCTACTTTTAATGTATATTTATTTCTGGTGTGTAAATTGAGCCACTAATGTAAAGATAAGACCACGGTCCAGTTAAGACATTTGAGATCCAACCGGCCATGCTGGTGTATTGGGGCCCCATGCACTGTCTGGCATGACGTGCGCCACCCCTATAGGCTGCCCATGTGCACTACCCGCAACTTATGTCTTCCTCTCTTCGTTTCCTTCCGGCTGGAAGTAATCCCTCGCTGGGGAGGGGTTATCCCTAGCAAGGGGTCCCGCCACTTATGTCATGGACCTAATTTTACTTGCACATGCGTGTAAATGTCGGCAACCTATACATTCGTGCTTCACTGTTACTCAGGCCTGAACAAGGCTCCGATCAATGGCGCTTAGCGACTATAGGCGTTAAAGACTTCAACGTAACAGGCGATCAACCAATCAGCTTCTGAACACGATCCCTGATCCTATAAGGACGATTCATCTTCGGCTGCTTTACTCAGGAATGCTGAGCATACTCGTATATAGCCTACATTTGCGCCTGAGTGGATATCGCAATATGGCGCTATATAAATGCTCTGAACGAATAAATACGTGGATGAATGGTTGAATGAATTCGCGACCTCCACAGAAATTCGGTCTCATTGCTTACCACGCAGCCAGCGTATATATGTACGTTTATATGACCAGTGGGTATACACTCGTTTGCAACAGACCCACTGCATGCATGAGAACCAAGCTATCTGCAAGATCCTTACACGTCACTGCACTATGGCTCAAATTGAAACTCACAGCGAATGAGCCCTAAATAATAATATTAATGTCCATGTGTGAGGACCCGTGTCTTTTTCAGTGCTATAGTATAGTATACTCACCTAATACTGATCTTTAAAACGAACGCATAATTGTGTACCCGTAACCTTCAATTTCTGTCTATAATTAGGCATCTGTGTGATGTGAATCAATTGCTGGCTATTATATAATAGTCCTTAAGTGTGTAACACGGATGAATGTGTACAAGCATTGGACAACGTGAGCGATGGTGTCGAGAATGTTCAGTGAGGAGCAGAGAACTGAAGTGTGGATGCTTGTTAGGATGCGCTATATAAATGGAAAATACAATACATTACATTTCAATGCAGTACAAATACAATACAATACAGTACAGTACAATGCAGTATACAATGCAGTATGGGGAGGGGGAATAGAGTAATGGTAACACTTATGGCCAGGAGAGCAGCAGTACGCGGTTCGATTCCCGCAACCCCCTCGGGCTGGCGCCTTGCATGGCTGCCATAACGTGTGTTTAGTTAAGATATTGATAATTGTACTGTCATGTCTCAATGTAATTTTACTGCGTTTGTTGGTTTGAATTAATAAAGAAAAGATTATTTATCTATTTATTTTATTTATAGTATTCGCAGAGGCGCGTTTACATGTAGGCGCACTAGGCGCGCGCCTAGGGCCCCCAAATCTCGGAGGGCCCCCAAACGAATGAAAATATTATTTTAAATTATAAAAAATAACGTTTTTCAATTTTGAATTATTTTAAATATAACTTATTTTCTATTTTGTACAGTTTAGCATTCGTATAAAAGTAGGCCCTAAATCATTGTAATTAATTTTATAACTGCTTTCTTCATTTGGGCTAATGCAAGTTCAGAAGGGCCCCCTGAAATGTTTGCGCCTAGGGCCCCGTTTTCTGTAAACGCGCCTCTGAGTATTCGGTATGACGGTCAACAAAGTCATGTAGCCTACGTTAAAGATTACGCTAAGCGTTCGTCATTGAGAGATATACCAAAGAAAACGCGGTCATTTATCACCATTGGTGTTAAACTGTGTGTATACAACGAAGTATTTATTTCCATTTTATTTGTTTAGTGAAACCAATTAGGCCCTATAACATCTTAAGAACACGTTACCATCTTTCCTTCGCCTATCTCCACGTAGGCCTACTCACTCGTCTTCCTTCTATGCCCTATTGAAGACTTTTCTCTTTGATCAGGCCTGGCTCGGGAGCGCCTCTATAGGTATAGAGCCCTTTAAGAGGCGCTATATAAATTCTATGATTGATTGATCGAATAGGCCTATCTCTGCCATATTTGCTACAAAAGGCAGATCCGATAGGACAAGTCTCACTTGAAGGATCCACACATATAGGTTAATGCAAATGTAAGCCTACAAAGACGAATTATCAACTTAAGATAGGCCTATTCTAACTAAAGCGTATAACATTTCAGGCATTCAGAAGCAAAAGCAAATCACATTTACAATATTAATCAAAATAAACAAACTATAGGGCTGCGGATTTTAACGATTAATTAATCGATTAATCGCTAAAAAATTAGTCAATTAATTTCGGCTTGTTCGGTAAATTTCCTTACTCATTTCATGATGTCGAGCGGCCCATTTCCGGAGTAAACAAATATGGCAAACAATGTTAATGTGAAACGTTTGAGTGGAAAATTAAGCGATCATTTTGCAATTAAGGTATACATGCTGATGGAAAAGTCGAAGATGGCGACAAAATTTACTGTCTTCATTGCAATAAACAGTTCGCTTATACAGTTCTTAACAGGTGTGTTGCGACACACTTGTGTGTCGCGAATCGACCGGCAGTGTGTCGCGTAAACATGGTGTGTCGTTGGTGTGTCGCGAAAAATTGGTGTGTCGCAAATTCTCATAGCCTACCTCCTTCATTCTTGCATTAGGCTACACTTACTTACATGTAGCGGACGTAGGCTGTAAGAATTCTTACGTAGCACTCTATCTATTCTATTATAGCGCAATCAGTGGTGGTCGTGATGTTTACCTTACACAGTATACACGTTTGCGAACGCGCCGATGTAAACTTTTACCCATTACTGCAACATTCGAAATAGACAAATTGATCAGAAGCAAACGAAAATTTTGCGAATCTACAACTGATGATAGGAAATCAGGTTTTGATAGCAATGAGACCGTTGAGACGGATTCTCACCAGGGGCGGATCTAGACTTTTACTTTACGGGGGGGGGGCGATTTCATGGACGTCCAAGGTCAAAGGAATTAAAATTAAATTACTTATCAAGCTTAGAGCAAGATTAAAGCAAGGGTGTGTAGAAGTAATATTCAAACTGCAGTCCGGCGCTGTACATGTGTAATAATAATCACATGACATTTATCCTGTAGTACAGTATAGTATATCAAATTTTTAAATTTTAAAAATAAAAAAAATATTTTTGGACTCTTAGGGGGGGCGATCGCTCCAATCGCCCCCCTCTGGATCCGCCACTGATTCTCACACCAACAGTAGTGAATGCGAAAACGATGCTGCTGCCACTGTAAACCAACCAAGAAAAACATGAAAAAAAGAAATATCTTGTGCGCAAGTGGCACGATGACTACTTGAAATAGTGTGGATCCTCGTTTTTATAATTATGATTCAAAGAAAAATACGGGAGCAAAAATCCCATTAACTGTTGCTAAGTTAATGTAGAAACTAGAAAGGATTCAATATGAGCAACTTCATTAATTAAAAATATTAACAATTTAACATTTTAAATAAATAACTAGTTTAACTTTAATATTTTATCACAATATTCACATGCGACGATTGCATGGTGTGTCGCCAAATTTAGTTGCAAGTTTAGGTGTGTCGCGTGCCAAAAAAAAGGTTCAGAACCACTGGCTTATACCATGGTTCAAACACATCGCTGCGTATCAACTTAATGACTATCGTATGTGCAATTTGAACTTTAGCGTGTGGAATGATTGAGGTTTTTGTAGATATATAAAGTAGTAACTGGCTCAGTGACTACATTTAACAGCTTTTCACGCTTCACGAAACAGATAGCCTACCAAATTAATCGAATTTAATTGATTAATCGATGTTAAATTGAGGAGATTAATAGATTAATTTTTTAATCATTCATGCATGGGCAACATTTTTCTAGGGGGTCAAAATGACGTTTTTGCATGAAATACCTATTCATGAACACAGAAAACGAGACAATATTCAAAATCCGAAGGGGAAATGCCCATTACTCCCTCCGGACACCCATGTAATCAGTATAGGCTACCAGTCATAAAACTAACCTAACCAACTTAGCTATAGGGCCTACTGGAGATTGTGTTCAAATAGATAGGCTAATAAGTGCAAACTAGGCAGCAGTCGCATATCAGTAGGGAAGCCGTTCCATCAGGAAGCGCCAGAACATTTTATAGGAAATGGTCTGGTACACGTAGTCTATAGGCCCCTATTTGACTATTTGTGCGGGCGAACCCTTGATTATATATCTATAGGCCTGCTTGTTTTTTGATCTAGTGAAACAGGTGAGGCGTTCAAGATAAGTTGGAAAATAATCATTGAAGGAGGAGGGAAGTTGATGGTGCTCGTATGCCGATACGTAAATTCATAAATTCTAATTTGTTAATACAATAAATTTTGAGAATATCCAGATCAATGTTATAAGTTATAACGAAGGAATGAATTGAGTTCGAGCAAATAAGTAGGCCCCTACAAGTTTAAGATAAAAGGGTTGATGTAGAAAAGTATCAGCACTGATAGTAATAGACACTAAATGAGGAGCACTTAATTCACCTGCGTGGATTGTACTTGTCAGTGGTCACCGCGTAAGTCTGACTTAGAAATTGTTTCCAAAACTCCATAATTTTGTTCTTAAATCATGCTCATGCCGTTGCATTTCTTCTGACATTCATATATACGCGATATTCTCGGCATCAGACCACAACTTGGATTGAGTTAACTTGCTAATGATCTCATTTAAATCGTCTTGATTACTGTAACTCACTGGTAACCAGCGTTATAAAGGCAAATTTAGACACGTTATATATGCCTCAAAACTCCTTGCAAGGGCCATTACGAAACTCGCGAAATCCAAAGCATCACTTTCATAAACGCAGAGCGGAAGAATCAAAGAGTGAATTATTAACCTCGGATCCTGCTACAACATAGAAAGCCCTGGAACCCTCAGAGACCCAGAGACTGAGTGAATGACTGACTGATTGACTTACTGACTGAGTGAGTGAATGAGTGACTGAATGACTGAGTGTCTGAACGAGTGAGCAAGAGACTGAATAAGCCTTCTAACAGAACGCCCGAATCTTTATCCTCATCGTTACGAAGAGCTCAGTCAAGTCACGAGGTCCAGTAAGTCCACGTATAACGAAAGTAAAACTCCACGCAGTCTAGACAGTAGGGCTGTGTTCTTTGACCCAGCTGCCTTCGTCAAGGGAAGCACATGGCGCCAGTTGGAGACGAACAAGGGAGGCGTTAGACCTGGAATTGAACTTTCTATTTAAAACCCCAGGCCCGACCCAGCAGGCAGCCCACTCTGAAGCCCTACATCATTAGGGGCTTAAGGGTTAAGCTATGGGTGCACATAATCCGGCTGGTAAAGGGTGAGTACGGAAATGGCTCGGTCTCCTTCTGACCCTCATTAGCCACAGGCCCAGGCCACGTGATGATCGTATTTGTGCCTTCCTAGAGGGTACAGCGATGTTTTCCCCTCTCGAGTCTGAAGTCTAGACTAGACGAATTGGCGGGGTAGTATTTAGACGGCCGTATGAGGAATCGTAGGAGAGCTATAGTACAAGCCGAAATAAGAGAGAATGAAAGAGGGAGATTCAGACAGACAGACAGACATACTGACAGAGAGAGACAGACAGACAGAGAGAGATATATATATATATATACACAGACAGACAGACAGACAGACAGACAGAAGGAGCGAGAGAAAGAGCGAAAGGACAGAAAGCGAGAGAAAGGAAGATGATGGAGAGGAAGCTAGTGAGAAATGAAAGACAAGGAGAGAGAATGAATAATGATAAAAATAAGAAGAAGATGACGAGAAAGAGAGAGACAAAGACAGAGACAGACATACAGACAGACAGAGAGTGACTGGAGGGTCCGATGGAAGTTTCGAAGAAATGCAAATCAGAAATAATATTATGTAATGTGATATAATGTGGCGATGCACCGTGACGGTAAAAAAGTAAATTGAATCCGAGGTGGTTAAGTCAGTGTAGTGCAATATAGGAATTTGCATAATAATTGAAGGACGCAGTTCTTTAATGGATTGATGGATGGATGGATCTAGAGTTTAACGACGTATTATGGCAACAAAGATCGTTGACGTCGACAGAAATTGCTTTGGCATAGTAATAGCTCAATAGATCGAGTGACGAATCGTCTGCTTTTTATATCTATGTACTCGTGACGCTCAGAGATTTCATAATAATGGTGGATACGCTGAATGCACCGAAAACGCAATAAGTAATTCTTACATTCCATGGAAAGTCTACTGAATTGCGTTTTCGGTGAATTTATATAGCGCCTCTTCAGAACCACCTGTTCCGTTCTCAGCGACGGAATAAAATAGGCTATAGTTGAGTATAGTTAAAAAAGTAAGAAAAGATCCAGAAAGTTTATAGGGGTGAGGGTTTAATTATTTTGCTTTTAGTAAGAGAGTCATGTGCTAATTTGTGTAATTTAATAGGCTTATTAGGTAGGCCTATATGCCCTTAAAACAATTATGGATAATTCGTTAATCTCGTCGTTCCACTCACAGTACTGATCCTGCATTGTTGTTGCTACAGTCTGCTGTAAGATGAAGCCTATATATATATAGTAATGTGCAGTTTAATCTAATTTAAGATCTAGTCGACGAGGAGCATCAGTGACAAAATAATAGATTATAGACTCGTTACCTGATGGTATTATTTCATGATGAGCCTATAACATTAGTTGTGCGTCAAGCCGGTTCATATGTTTACATTAAGTGAATATCCCGTAACAGGATTCTAAGGAGGTACTCGTTTTTAGTTCTTGAAGTCGTTTAGCCGGCATACCATGCATGTTGCTAAACTGCATTTTATTGCGCTTGTGCTACAGCCGAAACATCTACCAGACCAAGTATAATGGACCTTCATGGCTCAAGAGCAGGGCCGCATTAAGGGTAGTGCGGGCCCGGGTGCTGTGATTATCTATATAGCCATCAGCGCGGGGCCCAATTACAAGTACAATAAAAGTTGTTAATGTAGGCCTACTTCCGAAAATGCGGGCCCCTCAAAACTGCGGGCCCGGGTGCTGCAGCACCCTTAGCACCCCCTTAATGCGGGCCTGCTCAAGAGTCAGCACACCTCAATCCGTAGCGCTACAGATTAATTATCACTTCACTTAAACCTTACCTTACTATAAGGTAAGGTAAATTTTACCTTACGAAATATAAATTATTTGCGCTGAAGAGAACAAGAGAAGGATAAAGAAACAGTTACAGAATGGTCAGGCCAGGGAGGGGTACAACAGATGCAGTGTTCATACTGAGACAGGTACAGGAAAAGGTTTTAGAAGGAAACAACAAAAGATACTGGACCTTCGTGGATATGGAAAAAGCTTTTGATAGAGTTCCAAGGGATGTCGTTTACTGGAGTTTGAGGAAGAAGGGAGTCTCGGAGGTAATTGTGCGCTTGGTAAAGTCAATGTATGAAGGTGCAAGAACAACAGTGAGGAGCAGTATAGGCAACACAGGAGAATTCGAGATACGAGTGGGTGTACATCAAGGATCGTGCCTGAGTCCTCTACTGTTTATTATTGTGATGGATGCAATATCAGAACATGTAAGGAGAGAGGTACCTTGGGACATGCTGTATGCGGATGATCTTATACTGGCGGACGATGCAGAGGCGAAGATGCAAGCACGTTTTACAGACTGGCAGATGGCAGTGGAGAGCAAGGGTCTTAAGATAAACATCAATAAAACAGAAACCATGGTCTGCTCAAAAACAACGGAAGCAATTGAGATCAGAGACATTGCAGGAAAGTCACTGAAACAGGTTGAAACATTTAAATATCTGGGATCGACCATGAATGCACAGGGTGGCTGCGAGCATGACATCAGGAACAGGATTAAGGTGGCTTGGCAGAAATGGAGAGAACTAACGGGAGTGTTGTGTGACGCCAAAATGCCAACTCAACTCAAGGGAAAGGTATACAAAACAATGGTAAGACCGGTGATGCTATATGGAGCAGAGCCCTGGGCGCTGACAAAAAGGGATGAAGGGTTACTGGAGAGAACAGAGATGAGAATGCTACGATGGATACTTGGGATCTCACTGAAGGACAGGAAAAGAAATGTGGACATCAGAAAGAAGCTCGGGGTGGCATGTATAACTGACAAAGTACGAGAGACCAGGCTGAGGTGGTATGGACATGTAATGAGAAAAGAGGATGATAGTTGTGTGAAAAGAATCATGAATGCAGAGGTATACGGACGCCGCAGCCGGGGACGACAGAGGAAGAGATGGGAAGACACGATACAACAAGACCTAAAACTCCTAAAACTGAAGAAAGAAGATGCTCAAGAAAGAAACAAGTGGAAGAGAAGGATCCGAGTGGCTGACCCCTCTCCAAAGAGGGATTAATTCGAGCCTGAAGGAAAAGAAGAAGAAGAAGAAGCTAAACAGACACAGATAGGCCTAGGCCTAAACTGGTTATAGTTTACACGTCTAGGCCTATATCGTGGTGCAAGACATTGTTTCTTAGCCAACAATAATAAAATTGCTCTAATTAAGCAATCCTTATTTATATAGTTCATCGAAGCGTCCGACTTTGACGTAGGGTATCTTAATTAGCAGCACGTGTTCGCTGGGTCAGAGTTATTGTAAGGAGAAGGGCCAGTGCAGTTGGTTACGGAATACGTGGTTTCAGCGAAGAGCTGCTTTGCTTATGTTTGTACACTTTAGATTAAGTTGCGAGGCTCATTTGGCGAAGGCAGACGAAGTCTCGTCCCAGCTGAACGTCATTCGAGTAGACACTCCACTTGGCTGCTCGTGACTCGTGTTTATAAACACACACGGCCGCCTGCAAGACGCAGCTCCGGTCCTCCGTCCATTCTTCCGATCTGGCCACGCCCCTCCTTCGCCATTGGTCAGCTGGCAGCCAGTACTCTACGTCGATTGGCTGATGATCGAAGGCGGTGCCTGCAATAGACGCCGATGCCCGAGAGATTCGGCTGACCGAGCGGCGTGAGATGGATGGAACGGTTGTTCCAGCAGGCGCTGCAACCGGCTGCGGAGGCTGGAGTGGTGATGATGCTCTCAATATGTCGCTAAGGCTCAGTTCGATGCGTGGCTCATAATGGTGGCGAAGCGAAGGCGCTGATTATTATCAAGTGGATGAGGTTATCGCGCAGTGGATTCCTTTGATACGATCGACATCCGCAGAGAGTAAATTCTATCAGAATTACGAAACACGTCTGCCGCTGAAACGTAAAAAACGGGTGCCTTGTTCTCTCTCTATCGCTTCTCCGTCTCCTCCTCCTTTTCCTTCTCCTCCTCCTCCTCGTGCTCCTCTCATCCATCGCCTTATCGCCATGAATTGCCAGTATTCGGATAGCGTTCAAGACCGTTACGTCGTACCGTCCTTTGGTCATCCGTACTTCCCCTGCGTCAGTCCGTCGAAACCGATGGAGGATATGTACTTGAACGCGGTGCCGTACGGCAGCCTCAAGACAACCGGCGAATACGAATACGACTCTCGCGTCAAGGCATCGCAAGAACTGCCACAGGGCTTCTCCGTCAGCCACCTTCTGGATTTACAGGAGGCTCGGGTACGCGGACAGCCGTACCTTAACGAGACGGCGGGGTACCCTGGCGACTGTCAAACGCCGAACGCCGGCCAGACAGGGTTCGGGTTCGAGAGGGAAGGGAAAGAAGGGCCCTACCACGTGAAGGGAGAACAGATGCGGCCGCCGATTGCCGTAGGAGGTGACGCAATGCAGGACCCTCCGTCCTCCGCTGGTCCTGGGTCAGCGGCGGCCTTTGAAGAGAGACTGACCATCAAACAGCAGATCAAGACACCGACTCCAGAAACGAAGAAGAAACCGAAAGGTATACATTCACTTTGATCTAATTAAGGACGATTCTCATTATAGCGTAGCGTCAACAGTTCCACAGTTACAGCAGGCCGTATATACTTACATGCAGATTCTTGTAGCTCTGCATGTGTTGTCTCGGTCTGGACCAGATAAAATCTTAGATTTAGACATTTAATGTAAACATCTATCGGATTACGGCGAAATACCGTACTTGAAGTATGTGCCACTGAACGTCTCTGCAGATGTATAGGTCTACGCAGGCAGGTCCACACTAAAGGATCGTCTTCGGTGAAGACATAGTTTAATTAGTTTCAATTTCGAAGTTCTATAAGTTGCCTAAAGTACAGGAATTGCGCTAAAACTTCGTAATCGTAATCGTAAGCTTCAAACTTCTAAAGCGCCACTTGAAGACCAAGCGCAGGGCACCAGCCTATTCACGAACGCTGGACAGTTGTAGGCCTAGGTGAGCAACTTGTCCAAAGTCGCTACGCAGTGGCTTCAGGTAGATTCGAACCTGCAACCCTCCGGTTACAGGGCACAGAACATACCACTACACCACCGCGTCCCCCGAAAGTTGAATTGTATAACTGAGAGTTTCGCTTGTAAATGTTTTACTGAAGAAGAAAGTATATTTCGGAATGCATTATATAGTCCCAACACAAATTTGTAACAGGCAGATTTTATTTATTTGATAGATTGATTTAACTTTGATTTAATTTAATTCAATTATTTTATTGTGACTTCGTTTACACCCCTCTGTTTATGGGCGTATTTCGTTCAGCTTCAAAAAGAGTAAGTAAGTAGTAACACGTAGGCCTGCTATTGTCTCAGCAAAAAGCATGGATAATGCGAGTTACTAGCAGTGATGGGCACTAAACTAATATTTTTTAGTTAAACGAAAACTATTTTCCAACTAAAAAAATTAGTTTAACTAAAGTTGGCAACTGATTTTGGAAATTAGTTAACTAAACTAAAAAAGTAGTTAAACTTTTTCCAACTTTTTTCCAACTTTTTACGACAAACATTTTCACAATAACAGAGGTTAAGTGAACTCTAATAATGCAGAGCATCAATGACAATTTCACCTTCAAACTATGCAATGTGTACTGTTCTAGCATACAGTTACAGGCATACTGTAAGTAGTATATGAATTTGAAAACACAGGCTGTTAATGCTATAAAAGCCTAAAACCATGTGCAGTGTTAATCAATAAGTTTCGTGTTGAGTTGTTGACAGTATTCAATGTTCACTGCGGAAAATAGTTGCGTATTGCTGAATTTTTTAGTTAAACTTTCTAGTTAGCAACTAAATTTTTTTAGTTAAACTATGGTTTTAACTAAACTATTTATTTTTAGTTAAACTTCATCCGCAACTAATTTTTCTTAGTTAAACTAAAAGTTAGCAACTTTTTAGTTAACTATTGCCCATCACTGGTTACTAGTAAAGTAGGCCTTATCGACAAAACTGAACGGTTTCTCGTGTGTTGTATACACAAACCAATGTTTTCAAACTTACACTGACCTTTCAGCAAGGTTATGAGATCCTAACTGGGGGCTTGGAGCCTTGGCGGTTACTTCTCGCTGTCTTAAGACTTTTCTTTGCTCATGCATGCATGCATGGGGCTCTTCGCATTGCATGGGAGCGCCTCTGATTAGGTTGAACTGCGAGAGGCGCTTTATAAATCTGTAAATACCGCACAATACGACACAATACAATAAACTATATATATAGGTATCTTACTTCATTGTCTGTTATCGCTTCGAGTCCGTAAAAATTGAGCAATTCTAATTGAAAGATCGCTATGCATTAGATTAACTCGTTATATCTAATATTAATCGATTAAGTTGTCGTTAAATCCAGCATCTACTTGTAATATAGTGGATAGCTCGCGCATACATAATTAAAACCGGGAGTAAGATAGAAGACGAAGAAAAGAAGAGGAAGAAGAAGAAGAGGAAGAGAAGGAAAAAGAGGAAGAAGAAAAAGGAGAAGAGGAAGAGGAGGAGGAGGAGGAGGAAGAAGACAAAGAAGAAGAGGAGGAGGAGGAGGAAGAAGAAGAAGAAGAGGAAGAAGAAGAGGAAGACGAGGAAGAAGGAGAGGAGGAGGAGGAGAAGGAGGAAGGAGGAGTAGGAGTAGGCGGAGGAAGACGCAGAGAAAGGAGGGGAAGAAACGGAGGAGGAAGAAGAAGAATTAAGAATAGCTAGTTCCTATTCAGCATGAGAGGCACCCCTGGGTGCGAAATTTTAGCGACGTCATTTTCTTATCCTTTTGCTTGAAAATGTTTTACATAAAGTGTATAAAGCCTACGCCCAGGGGCGTAACTTTGGTCTAAAAAGTGGGGGGTACCAATTTCTTACATACAGGAAGCAAGGCGGAGGCTGCGATCTCTGAGAAGGCACAATGATAAAATATTGATTAGCATTGTTAAAGAAGTGGGGGGTACGGTACCCCTCAGTCCAAAAGTGGGGGTACGAGTACCCCTCGTACCCCCCACAAATTACGCCTATGCCTACGCCTATACAAATACTATGCAGCCAGTCAGTGTACATTTCTTTACAAGCCAGTTCGTCAGTACATATACTACATAGATTTAGAAGTGGAATATTATAGGGCCTACACATCAGTATAGCCAAAGACATCGGTCGACATGTGTCGCTTCCATGTCAAACCCAATTCCAGAATCATATATATAGTCCTTTGAAGTTTTCAACAGAGCCAATCGTCGAGATACATGTAAGGAGTCAGGTCGTATAATCCATTAAGTCTATGTAATTTAATAGCAGAACATATACGAGGTCTTCTGCAGTCCATCATTCTTATCAGAGGGTCGTCTTGAGAAATATGAGGCTTGCTGCAGATCAATTGCATGGGGCACTAAAAACCGTGCGCAAACTATTCCCACAGCAAACTATTCCCATATATATAAGAAGTTTGGCAGCGTCCTATATATAGAACAGCGTCTTACAATCGACGTTGTTTAAGTATTGTCTAATGAAAAATACAATATTCGTTTATTGAGGAAAACAGTCTGACATGCCGCAACTTGGTAGGCCCCCTACATTATAAGAGAAGAGTTTGCTCTATTAGTAAGAGTTCTTATAGAGAATTCGGGGGATATAGTTGTCTTTTTTGGTAAAACGAATTTGCGCGTTCTATTGTATACGAAGATTCATGCTGTTGGTGACGACGAAGAGGGGGAATAAGTGCCGGAGTAGGCCTACATGATAATCGTTCTCTGTATGTATCCTATAGTGTCTGAAAGAGGCACGCACCAGCAGTTTCGGCCAGCTGGTTGGCAGTAAGATCGGGTATTGCTATAAATCCTCCTCGCTTCATTCGCTTTATCAAGCGATTTATCGAGCGCCCAATTTTGACTTTGTCCTTCGAGTTATAGCATAGCCCCATGCATGCACCAAGCTAGTGAGGCATGCATGTACATTAATTGTGCTCATGAAGGGCAAGGGCCGTGAAGAGAATAGATCGAAGAAGAGGCAGCAGAGATGCCACAATGACGGAAAAACGTCCAGATTTTCATTTCTTGAACCCTGGCCGCGCATGTATATAGCACAATAGTGGGAGGTTACTTCTTCACAGATCTAAATCAGATCTAAATCTTAATCAGGAGGTTTTCCGTGTCACAGTAATTGCCCTTAATGTTTTGCATGGAGGCATTAAGGCGAAGATTGTTTAATCTAGCCCAGTGGTTGATATGTTCATATTCTCCACAGCTGTGTGTGCATGCGAGGATCCAATTAACAAGTAAAAGTCGTCCGCGAATTTGACTTGTTTGCTGCTGTTGTGGATTGGACGCAGGTCTGACGCTCCGACGATGTAATTAGGTGGTCCGACAACAGAGCCTTACACGATGCTGGCATTGATAAAGGCCGCTTGAGATAATACTGTGTTGAATGTTGTACAGCGGCATAACGTATGAGCCATGCATGTAAATATGGTCTGGGACGTCAAGCCGACCAAGTTTTTCCACCTGCAGTGTGGAGTGGCGGACCGTATCAAAGGCCTTTGAATAGTCTGTGGATATGATGATGACTGCAACAAGTGGTTGATGCGATGCAAGAAAGCAATAATCGCTGCCGTGGTTGATCCAGGAGGCCTGAATTGGTCTAGTAATGACTCTAGGGTGCACGGTTGCATCGTGGAGAGCCGGTGAAATGGAGGTATAGGCCTACATAAGCACGACGACTCTCTCCACGAGGCGAGAAAGAATTGGAACGACTGAGATATATGACGGAAGTCTGATGGTTCTTTAACTAGCATTAGGCCTACTGTGATTAGAGTTGCCTGTAAAATTACAAGACGTATAATTATATAGGCCATATGTACAGTGACAGTTTGGTGCAGATATTATGCAAGTAAACTTAAGTTATAATTTGCTACAGGTTATAATTAGTTTCATGGTAATTATAAATGCGTTCTATTAACTTGTAGCGTTTTTGTTAAATTATTGTGTTTACGCTCAAGACTCAGTATGTATGTATACATGTATGTTTACACATGATTGTATCCACAAATGTATGATCATATGAATGTGTGTATGTATATATACGGGTATGTATTTATGTATGCATGTATGTGTCTGTGTGTATGTGTGTCTGTATGTTTGTATGTATGTATACGTATGTATGTATGATTGTATGATTAAATATATATGTGTGTGTATATGTAGCCTTCGTATGTATGTATATATATGTATGTATATATATGTATGTATATATGGATGTATGTATGTATGTGTGTATATTTATGGATGTATGTACGTGTACTTGTATGTATACATACATATAATTCTATAGGCCTATGTCTTAGTCACCCTTGTCCACTCATGTCCTTTCATCTTGAGGCGTCTGCATTGATTACTGAAGTTCGATCTTTGCAGGACAATTAATGAAATCTTCGATGACATCAGCGCCAGTCCGGATTCAACTGTTCTGTCTAAGTTGTTGCCTACATTTTCGCATGGTTGAGAACAGATGGGAGAAACACTGCAGCGCTGTTGCGGAAAAGACGCACATTCTTTACGTTTTTCCTATAGCACGCGTGAGGTAGCTTTGTGTTCCAGTCTGTATATGTGCGCTGATGCCATGCATGCAGCGCTGGCATGCAGCGGGTGCCTGCTGTTCTTCTGTGTTCGACCACTTTCTCTGTCCCTTCCATTGTCTTACTGAGGTACTGTTGCATGTGACGCCTTTGCATTTCAAACAACCATGCATATATAAAACGCATCTCTATATCATTGACATATTATAGACTTATATAGCCATGCATGTGTGCGGCACTTTTGTGAAGAAGTTGATAGGAGCTACACGAAATTCTTGATGGGTATACATGCCCACACACACCCACATAGGCCTACACACAACTATACACAAATACTTACACAAACACACACAAGGACCGATATGTAAATGCGTGCGATTAACAGTATATTATTTTAAAGGTTTTGCTTGTAAGGGCGAAGCACCTCCAGTCATGCGACTAAATGGGGTATTAAAATAAAAAAATTCCCAGCATGATCGAATTTACAGATAAGTAGTAAATGTGACTTTAAACCAAAATGGCGGTTCACGGGTATACGACGTGAATAGGTTGGTGCCCTGCGCTTGGCCTTCGAGAGTTTGAGATAATTATGATTACAATTACGACGTTGGTACTTAATAGGCTATTGTTATTCATATTAGCTTCATTGTTATTCATATAGTATAGGCTTAAATGCTATCATGACGTACATGTATTGCTTAAAAAAGAAAACAAAACTCAAATTTCAAGATCGCAGAAAACAGAGAGGCAGACAGACAGACAGGACAGGTTTGCAAACCAAGTGACTGAATGGCTGACTGAATGGCTGACTGAATGGCTGACTGAATGGCTGACTCATTGAATGACTCACTCACTCACTAACTCACTCACTCACTTACAGACTCACTTAATGACTGACTGACTAACTGACTGACTAACTGACTGACTGACTGACTGACTGACTGACTGACTGACTGACTGACTGACTGACTGACTGACTGACTGACTGACTGACTGACTGACTGACTGACTGGCTGGCTGGCTGGCTGGCTGGCTGGCTGACTGATTTACTGACTCACTGACTCACTGACTGACTAACTCAGTGACTGCCATGGCTGACTGATTGACTGACTCACTGAATGACTGACTGACTGACTGACTGACTGACTGACTCACTCACTCACTCACTCACTCACTCACTCACTCACTCACTCACTCACTCACTCACTCACTCACTCACTCACTCACTCACTCACTCACTCACTCACTCACTCACTCACTCACTCACTCACTCACTCACTCACTCACTCACTCACTCACTCACTCACTCACTCACTCACTCACTCAATCACTCGTACGCTGAGAGTGAGACACCTAGAGAATACTTCAAGTGTATCGTTTTATGTTACTAAGCAACCAATTCCTGCGTGTGGACCATAAACCATCCTGACAAAGCTTTCATAAGCACGTTCATCCTTATACTAATGTTAGCTGTTCCCTCTGTATAGGCTAAGCCTCCTACAATTTCAATGCTTGATGCATTCTAACACCCTGTAACACTATGGACAGTAGTTGTAAATTTTACATGCAACCAACTTTATAAGGTTTTCTTCGAGATATATCTGGAACAAGATTGCTCTATCTTGAAATGTGCATCGTCTATATTTAGTCAGACATTTGGACCCAGACTTAACATCTCGGCAGCACAAAGAAAGAACCGGATTTCGTTATTAGTGCCGTTCGCCAAGCGTGGACGTTGGTGTTGAAGTTAATGACCATGATGGGCTACCACCGCCAAGCTCTTGCTAATGATATATCCTCTGAGTTTAATAGGCATTTCCTGCGGTCTTATCGTATCTCGTCTTAAAGATAGATTATACGCAGAGATAAAATCAAGGAGGGGTGGCAAGATCCGGAGGAGGGCCGAACGGGCAGAGGGCCAGAGTGAAATTGGGTGGGGGTTGGAGACGGATTCGGGTTACACTTGTGGCACCTTGCACCTGAGGGCAAGGACCTTTCTCACGCTGACCCTCTGCTGCCCACATGTGGCATATAAAAGGACTTCCATCCCGTTTGATTCTCGTATCAGTTCCTCATAATTTTATATGCTCCGACTTCCTCCTTTATTTCTCAACTGCCGTCATCAGTTAGTTGCCCTCGCTGCTACCACCACCAGAATGGCGATGATAGTAGTCATCACCATCATCGTCGTCGTCGTGATAATCATCATCAACTAAACCTAGGTGACTCCTCTGAGTAGGTGTCTTGAAGAGGCACTATATAAATTCTCAGAATGAATTAAATTCTCAGAATTTTCAGAATGAATTCATCATCATAGCGATGATGGTATATAGTGACGATAACACCTTTTTCTACTTCATCGTCACCACCACCACCACCACCACCACCACCACCACCACCACCACCACCACCACCACCACCACCACCACCACCACCACCACCACCACCACCACCACCACCACCACCACCACCACCACCACCACCACCACCATCATTAGCAGCAGCAGCAGCAGCAGCAGCAGCAGCAACGTTATCATCATCATTGTGAACTGAGTTTTGTGTACAGTCTTGCAGTGCGAGATGTTAGCGTATATATTTAGTGCGTTTACTTTAGTTTCACGTGTATATGTATATATGATAGATGTATAACGTTTAGTCTTAGTGACACGCGCGGCCGGCCAATCTCGGCAGCGGCGCGCTATATGTATATTATTAGAGTTCGCTTAGGCGCACAGAAGACAGGTGTGTCAAGAGGCGCGAAGAATTATGCTGACTAGAGAAGTTTGAATTCGAGGGTGTTCGCTGTAGTAGTGTGGCTGACTAGTTGAGTTGTAATCGAATTGAGTTCTGTCTGTTTGTTTCTTATTAAACTGAAAAGATATTAAACTGTGTTGCTGATTAGTTCAGGTTATACTTATACGTAGAATTAGTGTTCAAAAGGTGAACGTTAAATAGGCGTTAAGTACGAAGAGAACAAGGATTTAATCAGAGGGATTGTCAACGGAAGGATTGGGTTGACAATCATCATCATCATCATCATCATCATCATCATCATCATCATCATCATCATCATCATCATCATCATCATCATCATCATCATCATCATCATCATCATCATCATCATCATCATCATCATCATCATCATCATCATCATCATCATCATCATCATCATCATCATCATCAATTCATCATCATCATGACATAGTTGTTTGGGTCAGTTGTACTGATACCCACTATCAAACAACCTTAAGAGGGATTTCATGTAACCGTATACCTAAGTGCGCTCCCTTTCAACCAACCTCTTCCCTCATCGACTGTGTGCCATGGGATGAGAGATTCTTCTGAAAGAGTTTCTCTTTCTTCCCTGATGTCGTGTAAGATGTGTGTCTATGCGGCTGCCATGTTCTCACGCGTGTCTTTGAGTCATAAAATTATAACCTGACATCCTTGAGTTTTTGCATAACCTCAACCCCATCTCCATCTATCTTTCCGTTTAGACCTCGGCCGATGTTTTTGAACCGCCTGTATGATGCATATGTCCGATTGCCTCTACTTGCATATTTCTGTCTGTTTGTTCCTGTGTATAGGCCTATGCCTGTTGCAGCCTATATGTCAGATTTTGTATGTTTTTATGTATATTTTCTGCCTGTCTGTCTGTCTGTCAGTCTCTGTATCTACGTGTCTTCCTTCCGGTTTTCTATGTCTGCCCATCCCACTATGTATCTGTCTGATATATCTGTTTGCCTCTCTGCCTCTTGTAGTCAGTCTGCTTTAGCCTAACTATTTTAATCTGTTTTAGAATGTCTGTTCTAGTATGTCCATTTTGTCTGTCTGTATGCGTACCTGTCTGTCTGTCTGTCTGTATGTCTCTATCAGTCTAATTGTCTTACCGTACAGGCGTACACGTTAAAAATTACTTGCGTGCGTGCAGAGGTTTATAGTTACATACTAACACGAAATTCACTTCCGTTCATACACACTACTACCACCGCCTCCCTCTCCTTGCTCCATCGGCTTTCCTTCATCCTCCTCCTCATCCTCCTCTTCCCCTTTATCTCCTCATTCAAGCATCTCCTCTTTGAATGGGCGCAAGCAAAGAGCTTCCAGGTATACCCACGCGCTGATGATACAGTCGGATATATATTGGCTTGGCGTTTTCGCAGGCGCTCTTTCATCTACGCGTAACACGAATCTTATAGCACTTTCACGCGAGAAGATTCGCCGCAGCTTTCAACTTATGATATATTACAGTTCTGTAATCCGAACAATAAACAAGGTATAGTATCGTTCAGAACAATCCTTCCATCTAACATCACTTAACGTGTCACGACTGGCATTTATAACAACACCACGAAGATCGCACATAAACGAAGCCATATATTGTGTTATCGTTTAATGTAATCTAATGTGATTGAAAACTAAATATAAAAATAATGATAATAATAATACTATTATAAAGCGCCGTAGCCCAGCCGAGGCCGAAGAAAAAGGCGCTGTACATGAGTTCAAAATCAATGACAGTCACATGACTGCATGTCAAGAGCTGCTGAGCACAGGTTGAGTGACGCCATAGCAAGTACTGTGTGATGATGATGATGATGATGATGATGATGATGATGATGATGATGACAATGATGTTGATGCTGCTGCTGCTGATGATGATGATGATGTTGATGCTTTAAAAAGCATCAACATCCTGAGCTGTGATTTCGATGTCTTCAGAGATGGCGCATTCTTCACATGGTCGTTTAAGTGATGTTAAAGGTCATTAAAAGGAAGTTCGCCCGTTCACATGCAAACAAATTAGGCTTTAATAGCCGAAGAAGCCACTGCAGGCGGGCCTCCGCACAAACGTTAGACCCGACCAACTGATTCCCATCCAGGGTTGACGTTTGAAATCATATATTATGTTCATAGTTATGGTATTCATAGCATACCACAATAATTTTTGATTTAAAGCCGTGCACACAGTTTTCTTATGCTGTTTACATAGCCTTACGTATACCGAAGCCTACATCGCTGTCAAAATCTTTTCTTTGATATACATCGCGTGGTCAGTGAATTTCAGCAGGGCTGAAAAACTTTGTAGTCTTTTTTCAAAGGACACGAGTTTAACGGGTTTCTTATCGGTTTTAACTTGCCATAAGTGCGGCATTTAACGATATCTGGCCTGTTTCAAAAGGTCCTATAGCTTCCTTCATCAACCACGCGTAGACATGTATACATAGGCCTACATGCATCTGACGAGATTTGGCGCATCTGTCAACGCTCTGGTGTCCTACAAAGAACCGTCTCAGTCCGCCGAGGAAAGCAGCCATCGACATCACGAGTCCCAGATTTCCTAAAGCCTGTCTAAGGCTCAGCGACACCGTATTGAACTGACGGCTGCAGGCTTCAACGGAGACATGATACAGCCTACAGGCTTCCTTGTATCCACTTTCCGGCGAACAGACGTTCTCGTTTTCAGTTCCGTTGTGGTGAATTGAATTCTGTCACATTTATGGAGATTTAAATAAGCATTTATATAGCGCCATTTAGGATAATTTATTGTTTTTCTTGACGTGGCAAAACTCAACATGGTTTTGGAACACTGACGAGATTAATATGTGTAAAGTTTGCTAAGTGCTGTCTTTACGGCTTCAATGGGTCAGGGATAGATGGATTTCATGTATGCTTTATGCGGGAAATGATTCTTTAGGCTTCGTTAAATCACGTCAAGTAAATCATAGCGAAAGTATCAAGTGAGGAATAAAAACCTGAGGAGTATATCTTATTGTAAACATAACACTTCGGGCGACTCTGTAGAGTTTATTCCGCGAGAGGCGCCTTATAAATTACTAGATACGATATGAATATGATACGATACATCTAATGTAACAGTGACGTTTCGTTAGACTTTTAACGATAAATGGTTATCATCAGTATTTTATAGTTAGTAGTTTACGATTAGTAGTTGGAGGCAGTGAGAATTATAATAACTCATAAGCTGCATCCCGCTTATTAAGAAAGATTCTCTAACGAGTTAGCACGGGGTTCTGCGTGGATGTGGCGATTGTAGCCTATAGCTTACATGATTCATTTCGGATTTTAAAAGGAACCTCTCCACTACATGGACTAACGATGTGCACATTTTTTGTTCATGAAGCTCCACTATTGGCTGTTGAACAGGTGTTTTTAATCCTGCTTTGATCCTTGACTTCTGTGGCTCTTCCCTCTCCGTTCTCTCTCCGTTCCTGACCGAAACGATCCGTACCATCCATTCCTGGGTAGGAGTGTCGTCAGTGAAGTCATCGAGAAGTAATAGTAGTAGTAGTTGTGTTTAACGACACTGTGTGATAACAAAGATCATTAGCGTCGCCATCCTCCTTTATCCAGGCTTGGGACTGGCACTGCCAGACAACGAGCAGTGGCGGAATTTTAACTTTCATCTAGAAGTGCAAGGTCTTCTTCCTTCTATATATCATGCACTGGATACAATTTGTATTTGTCGATGACTGATATATATATATATATATATATATATATATATATATATATATATATATATATATATATTAGCGCTTTCAATCTATCCACCAAAATCCACCCACCCACACAATCCTCAACCGCCCCCATCGATCCGCGTGGCCCGGTGCCCGGAAAAGGAAACCACCTGCGGAGGATGGAATCCGAGCAACCATCTGGCTGTGGGCGGGAGGTGATTGGTGATGCGGTGCTTAGCGCGGAGAACAGCTGTTAGAAGGAGAGATGCTCCACACTGACGGACGCTGAGGGAAGCTGGCACCATGCAGGGACAGCAGTTAATCACGAGCAGCACTTAATAGCTGCTGCTGCTGCTGCCTTCGCCGAATAAACTCCCACTCAAGATTTATCTTAAGTGCCCTGAATGGCTCCATTCAGGAAGTGGCAAACCACCTACTGCATAGTAGCTTAGTTTATCGTAGTGATGCCCCGTCGATCATATGATGGTCATATCTTGATTCCGTAACTGCTTTTAATTAACAACACTATATCCTGAACAGTAGTCGGCATACGACAAAACAAGCACAAAACATAGACAAATAGAAACAAAGGATCGGTGTCCATTTACTAATACTTTAAATATTCAGTTGACAGTTTGAATTACAAATGTCACCAATAGAATTTATATACAGTGTAGGCTTATTCATGGGCGGCGATCACGGGGGTTGAGGGGGACATGACCCTCCACCTTTAAAAGTGGGGGGACACGCCATACATTTGTTCCCCCAAATTTTGAAGAAACACCAAAAAAGCCAACAGATGTAATTGCGCGTGAGGGTTTTCAGTGCCTTTTTGACCAGATGAGGGAAAAACTCTTTTTTTGAGCAGAAGTGTCCCTTCGAAAATTCTCAGAAAGTAGGAAGAAATTTGTAAAAAAACGTAATTTAATCGAAAAGGTGGTAAGAAGAAATTCCAAAAAAGGTCATTAAATTTTAGCCGGAGAAGAATTCCTAAGAAAAAAAGATCATCAGTTTTTTGGGGGGATGAATTTCTAAAAAAAGTCATCAGATTTGTTGGGGATGAATTTCTAAAAAAAGGTCATCAACGAGACCGTGGTCGACTTTGTCCTAGTACTTGTCCCCCCCACCTGTGAAACAAGATCGCCACCATTGGGCTTATTCCAAGCAACCACCTGCATGGCAGTGAACAAAAAATATTGAATAGGCAGATTTTATGCAGATTTTACGCGAAAAAGCGACGTCTCGCGCCTTTCTGACTTTTTCTTTAGGACTATTAATAACGGGCGACTTCAAAATCATCATCATCATCATCATCATCATCATCATCATCATCATCATCATCATCATCATCATCATCATCATCTCCAGTTCTTGACGCCAGCCATTTGGCGGCGATGGGCACGACAAAATTATCAACATTGTCCTCGGTCATTTGTCAAGTCCATTACTCCCCTTAGTGTTAGTTCAAGTGATGTTGTGTCCTCATAATGGGTATCGTCTGATACCCACTGGTCTACCGGTATCTTGCAAGGTCTTCCGAATATAGGGTTGGCTGCTGTTTTATTCCTTTTGTATGTTTGACATCATAGTGTCTACGCTGTCCTGTTAGTTCCTCTCTATCTCGTCGTCGTACTTTTGTCGGATGTCTTCGTCTGTCAGTTTCTTGGTATTGTATGCTACTTGATGTTCTCTGTTGGTCGGATTCCTCTCCTTAATCTCATGTTCAAGTTGGCTATTACTAGCTTGTGATCTGAGTCGACTTGCGCATCGAATGATCTGTAGTTTGTCACATTTGAGGTCCATCTTTTGTTTATTATGATCTCTGAACTACATGCATCTCACAAAATCTGAATCTCTTCTCTGGCTTTGATCTTATGCAGCGCGTCATGCACTTGACTTCCCTATATGATCTGGTACAGTTGTTCTGCCGTTCAAAACTCTCATTCCGGGTCATGTTTGTCTGATCGTAATACAATTGCTGCTCATAGGTAAGATATCTTTCACCATAAGTAGCCTTCCACTTACTCTTCCATCAGTTACCGCCATTCCATTGGAAAATGCTCAACGTTTCAAACTTAAAGTTGACATCCCGTGTCCATAACAGACAGTTTCCAAACTTGCCATACAGCTAAATTCAACCCTTGAACGGTAACCTGGGGGTAATTTCTACCCCCAGATTGTTGTAACTGCAGCTATTAAAGGAAGTATTAGAAATTTTTACAATCGCTTTGGTGACTTTCCCTAATATATACCATCCTTCAAATTAAGTGAAAAAAAATTATGCATAGGGCTCCCCGGGATACTGTCAACATATTTTCAATAATTATGGCGGCAAAAAACGAGATGTTATGAAGAAAACCTAATTGCAAAGGAGAATCTAAAATGCTTAGTCCACATCCAAACAAATAACATATGATATCTTTACATCTAGATAACAAACAAAAGCTCAAGTGATATTATCTCTTATGCTAAGACATCTTCAATTGTAGGCCTACAGCTCTTACATATTAGCTTCTTTTCAGCATGCTGCTGACAAACAAATTGTTCACATTCAATGCATTGGTTTTCAACTTTTATATCTTTTTTTCTGGGGCATGCATGACATCGACCACGCTTTCTCGACTTCTGCGACTCGGTTTGAGTAACACGGGTTGCACCCCAACAGACAACATTGCACGAGCAACAGACGGCTGATGCGATATTGTTGGCACATTGGCACGAATTTCTATGAAAGGACGAATTAGTTTCTCGCCAGCTTCAGTCAGAAACAGACGGCGTCTATCGACTCGTTTGTTTGGCTTCTCTGATGTCAACTTCCATAGCACAAAGGCATTGTAGCAGGCAGCATCGATCAGAAAGAAAAAAAGCCGCATTGGCCAACGCCGTGTTTGACGAGCACAAGTGTAATATGAAATGCACTGGTCAAAAGCATCTACGGCGCCTTTAGTGGCATTATAATCCAATATCATGTAAGGCTTGCGTCCTCGACCATCAGTGTCTACTTCCGGTTTGTTATGCATTGTCGACATCAGAATTACCGACCTATTCTTCTTTGGTGCATATGAAACTAATGTTGTGTCTGCAGTGAAAGCAAATATTGATTCATGTTCTGGGCGCTTTGCGACAATCACTGAATGTGGAAGCTCTGTTTTGTTCTTGCGGATCGTCCCTAAGATAGTCAGATTCTTCGACAACAAAGACTGTCCAAGAGCATACGAAGTGAAGAAGTTGTCAACCGTTACATTCCTGCCTGAACCGAACAGTGGTTCAGCTAAGTCAGTCACAACACGTGCGCCCTGATGACGCTCGGGTGTTGAACCAACTTTGCCCAAATACATCTGCAAGTTGCAAAGATAGTTTGTTCCGTTATCACACATCGACCAGTTCTTTATACCATATCTATCTGGCTTCGAAGGGATATACATCCTGAAAGGGCAACGTCCACGGAAACCGATAAGAGTCTCGTCGATGCAAACAAAAGATGATGGTCGATAGGAATTTCTGCATTTGCACGCGAACGAGTCATAAAGATCACGAATAGCGGAAAGTTTATCTGATTGTACTCGGTCTTTTCTCGTTGACTTATCGTCGAATCGTGCACTCGACAAAAACACCAGAAATCGTTTCAACGGCATCGTTGCTCGCAAAATAGGACGCCCGAATGTCTGGGACCACATCAGTTCTGACGACTCTCCCTTCGACGACATGACACCTGTGAGAATGAGAAGACCGATGCATGCCTCCATTTCTAAGAGGTCAAAGTCTTCATGGCATACGAGCTGTTGATCTGCTCTTTTTTGTCTTCGGCGCTCTAACTCTTCGTTTGTATGTTGGAGAACAGTTGTCATGAACTTCTCATCCAGGAAATGTTCGACGCACATCCTTGGATCTGCCAGTAGTGCCTTCTCAATTGTCACTGAACAACGTTCGCGGACGATGTTATGCTTACCGCGACGACCTTTAGGCGGCTGCAGTGGAATGCTACTCCATCTTAGCGTCTTGTCTTTTGAAATGCACTCGTCTGGTTCTTCATCGTGTGTTGTTTCATCTTCGGCAGAACTCGAAGTAGCGTCGTTCAACTCTACATTGTCAACTTCCTCACCGGCGTCAAATTCTGACTCACTGGTCAAAACGTCTGCGGCCTCTTCGTCA
>OY744608.1:23567443-23802443 GCA_963556255.1 Allolobophora icterica
CCCCAACTTTTTGGACTGGGGGTACCGTACCCACACTTTTTGAACAATGCCAATCAATATTTTATTATTGTGCCTTCCCAGAGATCGCAGTCTCCGCATTGCTTCGTGTATTTAAGAAATTGGTACCCCCACTTTTAGACCAAGTTACGCCCCTGCTACTGGGCGACGTACAGTGGTCAAGCGGTGACTAGAGTCTAGCCAAATAAATGGCATTTATTTCGGTTCATTATCCGACATTTTTATGGGAAAGGCTAAGGTTAAATAAAAAGACAAATACCTCATTCCAAAAATAAATGTGCACTATTATCGCTAAAATTTCGACCGTTTTCTGATTCCTATTCTATGAGCCTTTCCTTTTCACACCGACCAAAAATGTTCGAGTGCATCTGCTTGGAGCACGACAACGATTGGTGTTTTTAACGTCAAGCTTAAATGCTATCAATTAATTCATATCAATCGTTCATCGTTCAATGTTGTTGCTCAGCACTAGATCAATCGCTCCAGAAGTAGGCTATAATTAGAATAGATTAACTAAGCCTTCTCTATGCCTTATTTCGCAGTGTTTAATCTAGTCCCCCTCTTCTGGGAGGGGAAACAAGGTTTCTGGGGGGAGCAAAGTATTTACACAAGATTTTTTCTTCCATCTTGAAAAACTTGATGACTTTTCCTAATTTCCTCTTGAAAAAAGTTGATGACCTTTTTTTAGTCCTGCGTACGATTTTTTCACTTTTTCTACAGCAATTACTCTTTTTTAGGAATTAATCTCTCTGGGGGAACCATGTATCCACATGTATCGTGGGGGGAATTTTCCTCCCCTAAAGGTCTCTACATTGTGATATTGCTGGCCTCTGGGGGAAACATAAATCCTGGGGGGGACATTTCCCCCAAAGACGTCTAGATTACTCACTGCCTATTGTGTTTGCCATTCTTATCATTCACTGACTTCCAATTCTGATGTTGTTCCAGTTACAAATGGCCATGGAGGCGAGAAAGAGGGCGGTCAGAAGTCGTCTTCAACTTCGGCGACGCAGGTCAAGCCCCGTCGGAACCGAACGACGTTCAACAGTCAGCAACTGGTGGCCCTTGAAAGAGTCTTCGAAAGGACTCACTATCCAGACGCCTTCATACGCGAAGAACTGGCCAGAAGGGTCAATCTCAGCGAAGCTAAAGTCCAGGCAAGTCATTATATGGGCAGATATCAACGTAGCCATGCCAACTGGCATTGATTTTAAACGAACATTGTGGTGCAGAGACTTAGGACAAATAACGTATATAATGCCGTGTTTACGTCTGAACAGAAAAATGCCACCAATCTGACAATCTGAGGACTAATCCTAATTTATAGACGCGTAACGATTACACGATGACCATACCTATAAATACCTCCTGCACTACCATAACTACCTTACCCTACCTTTTCTCAGTCTTGTTGTCAAGATCTTAAACCTCAAGACCAAGACCAAGACTTTGAACCTCGAGATCAAGACCAAGACCAAGACTTTGAACCTCGAGACCAAGACCAAGACTTTGAACCTCAAGACCAAGACCGAGACCAAGACCCAAAAAATCACATTCAGGACAAGACTTCTTTTCCTTACAAAAAATTGTCAAATCGGACTACTCGGTGTTTTAATGAAAACGTGAGCCTTTTATTTTATTCAAACAAATTAACTTTAAATGCAGACTGCAGAGAATTCCGAATTCGTATTTACAAAAGTCCTTCATGCAAAATGTTATTCAAAATGCCTTTTGTATTTTATAAAAACCAATTCGCTCACAATTTTCTGACTAAGACATGCCTTGTGGGAATGTGGGGTCTCATAAAAATTTCGCAATAGGTGCTGAAGTCGCTGTGCACACAGTAGCTTTTCCAGCACTGGATTTAAATGTACAAATCCTGAGCCTTTTTTAAAATCCTTCCATAGTTTATCGATCAGGCTCAGAAAAAACCTCGGCAGCTAGGGCTTCCAAAAACAGCATAACTTAGTTGCTGCTGCCGATGGGTTTTCCTGACCAACAAGACTTGTATCCGTCCGTAGGTATTTTGTCGTAGGCTGTGATGCAAACAGGCTTGATGAATTTTTTAATTCTTGAGTTTTGTTAAATGACTGTTCATATTGACAGCCGGTCTTGGTCTTGGTCTTGCGAGACCAAGACTTTGAACCTCAAGACCAAGACCAAGACCAAGACTTTGAACTTCAAGACCAAGACTTTTGGTCTCAAGATCAAGACCAAGACCAAGACTTTTAAAAACGAACTCGAGTGCGCTCGAGACCAAGGCCTTGGTATCGAGGACAAGAAGTCTGCCTTTTCTTAGCTCGCCCAATTTTGCATTACGTAGGCCTATAATGTCCACCGTCTCTGATAGTCACGAACATGAAGATAGAATTCCGACCGGGGGACGGCAACTGTGAGGGAGGGGAGTGCTGTTCAAATACAATGGACATTGTGGTTTTTACAGAAGATGGTAACTCCCTGTACTTAGTATTGCAAGCATAGAACGCCGCTCCAACTTTTCACGCGTTCCCACCTACTTTAAACGCTGGGACTGAGGATGTATACGCCGTTAGTGACTTTCGCGCCTCGGTATTTTAATCAGCCTTTTAGTCAATCAGGTCGTCTAGCACTCCTTACTAAGAACTATCATGGAGGGAAGAATGGAGGACAAGAGAACGAGAGGAAGAACTAGACGAATGCTGCATGGACTGGATGATGGTGGACGGATATAGCAAACTGAAGAAGAAATCATATATAGGGACATACACGTAAACTCCAAATTTCTAAAGCGCTACTCTAAAGCTAAGCGCAGAGCACCAGCTTATTCACGAGCGCTGCGTCGTATCAGTTAGGTTGTCCAGGGGCGATGTCCTTTGGAAGTCCGAATCCGGTTGGCTAGGGAAAGGTCAGCATCGAGGAGTGGCGCCATTGGACGTTCGAACCTGTCCATGGCAAGGGCGAGAATTGAAACAGATCACCTCGCACACTCAATCAATCAATCAATCAATTAGACATTTATATAGCGCGCTCTTCAAGGCAACTATTCAGAGGCGCTCCCAGCCCAACCTCGACGAAAGAGAACAGCCTTAAGAGCAGAGAAGAAAGAGGTGGATGAGTCTCGAGGGAGAGACCGCAGTCCAACAGGAAGGCCATTCCAGATAGTGGGACCGGCAACGGAGAATGCTCGCTGTTGCATGGTTGCAGTGCGAGCGAAAGGAACATGTAAGTCACCGCGGGCGGTGGAACGGAGTGAACGGCGACCAAGAAGTGCGGACGCTGGAAAACAAAGCTCACGTAGATAGAAAGGAGCGCGGCCAAGCTGACACTGCCAGACTCAGTCTGTTGGTCATTCCTACATTCGTTCGTTCGTCCACTCATTCATTCATTCATTCATCCATTCAGTAAGCAAGTCATACAGTCAGAAGGTAAACTGTCAGTCTAATGTTCCCTTCTTTCTGTCAATCACAGGTATGGTTTCAGAACCGAAGGGCCAAATTCCGAAGAAACGAGCGACACGTTCTAACGCAGAAGAATTCCTTCTACGCCTCTCCCTCTTCCCTCGATCAGTCGGTCGTCGATCCTTCGTCTCCTTTCCCTGAACAGCTTATGCCCTCAAGAACGGACTCCTCCCTCTACCGATCACCCTACGCCACAGCCCCCAACTGGGCTGGTTACGGTCCCTACGGCCCACCATTTGACCCAGTCCAGGCCTACGATAATTCGAGCCCAGTGGGAAACTCGGTGCCCTGCATGGGTCCAGCAGCGGTCAGCGTCGCACAGAATGGTGGCCATTTCCTATCCAAGGACGATGGAAGCATTAGCGGAAGAGCGCATTTTGTGGACAGCCGAACAATGCCTTCAAAGCCCTACTTTGCCCAGGATATCTTTGCATATCGTCAATCATGTTAATAATACTTTGGTGCAGGGCCGGATTTACCAGTAGGCCCTATAGGTCCGGGCCTAAAGCGACAATATCTTGGGGGCGGCATATAGGCCTATACGCCGCCCTTCAATTTTTGTAAATAAGTAATACGCCTAACATACCCCCAGTTTAAAAAAATAAGTAATGTTTTTGGAGGCATAATAACGGTAGCATGCATATCGATAAAAATGAAATAAATTAGAATAAGTGAAACCATTGAACTGATATGAAATATATTATAAAACGTTTAAAATGCAGACAGGGGCGTCTACACCATAGAAACCTTGGAGCAAATGCTCCATCCAAGAAATAGGGGGAGATCTGTCAGTGTGTGTGCCACCATTTCAGGGGGGAAAGAACGGGGAGGGGGAAGAAGAGGGGGAAAGGGGACGTTGCTCCAATGACTTAGGGGGATAGACGCCCCTGAATGCAGAGTCCCAATAAGAAGAGCATCCATGCAAACCAATTCTCACAGTGACGCACTGTAGGCCTACGTGTGACAAGGTCGGATACGTAAATTAGGTCACTGGAAAATCCCCGTTCTTGCATTTGTGTAAAGGAGCGGCTTTCAGTGTGGGCCTATAGGCGGAAGACTACTAAATCCGGCCCTGCTTTTGCGTATTTTATTATGATAATCTTCGTCCTCGTCATGATTGTGGTCGTCATCGCCATGATCAAGATATCACCACCATCAAATTTATCATCGTCGTCAAGGTTATGAGGACGACAACGATAATTGTCAATCACTTTCTCCTTTACGTATTATATATGCATGGAATTTAATGACTGTCAGTTTAAAAGGTGCATCTCGCTCCTTTGCTGTTTACTCTTTGTGGAAGAACTGTTTTAAATGTTACGTTACGTAGGCTATCGTTTTAATAATTATGGTCTCATATCTGGATTTTAAAGAAAATCTGGGGCCACAGGCAACTTTACAGTGAGGCCATTTAAGATCATTTAGGATATGCATGAAAATGAACAATAATTAGCCAAGGTTATTTACCGTTGCTTCTATATCTGTGTACTTCAAGTAGCGACTGTTATAAGCGCTAACGTTGTTTGAAGATTGTTTATACTATGAGCGGTAAACTATGCTATAATTAATCCTGCGACACTGTCAACAGTTTCTGAGATTTTGTCCATCTATGTAGATATAAAGAAAAAATGTTTCTCTGATTTTTCAATTCATCAATTTGTAATTGCAGTCGTAAATTTATATAGCCCCACTTCAATAAGAAAGTTCTCAGAGGCGTCAAGCTTATGGCAACCAAACGTTCATCTGCACCATGATCGCGCACCGCGCATCTACTTAATATGCTTATTTAATACATCGTCAGCTAATTTTACGAGTAGGCGTGCCACAATATAGGCAACTTCTCGAATTGAAGAGCATTTTCGAATGGTCTTTTGTTGTGATAAATCCATTCTAAATAACAATTTCTGTTGCGAATTTTTCTTTAACGCATTATAAAACTACTTGTAGGCCTACACCCATTCCGTAAAAATACTTAGGCCTATTTGTCATTTATGGCGATGGAACTATAGGCTATAATGGGCGAATAATCGGAGACGCTAAAACGATAGATAACCGAAAAGAATTTGGTCCAATATTATGATGGTCTAGGCCTACACCCAGTTCTCCTACATATTCTTCAGGTAGAGTCTGTAAGCTCAAATCTCATGTTCTCCAAGTTAATAAAAATTAGCCTAGGGGCCTATCTTCTGCATGGTCCGTCTTACTTTTCAAAGTTTGACATGTAGGCTAGGCCCTACTAGGATATCGCCGTTCAATTTATTGAGAAATGAGCAGGGTCGAGGCCATGCGGTCGCTAGGACCATAGGCGTAACTTGTGGGGGGGGGTACGAGGGGTACCCGTACCCCCACTTTTTGGACTGGGGGTACCGTACCCCCACTTTTTAAACAATGCCAAGCAATATTTTATTATTGTGCCTTCCCAGAGATCGCAGTCTCCGCCTTGCTTCATGTATGTAAGAAATTAATTGGTACTCCCCACTTTTTAGACCAAAGTTACGCTCCATGGCTAGGACTCTAAGTAACAAAGTGTAGGCCTACATTTACATTAGCCTGCCCAACAGACTTTTATATGGCCGAGCAGTTTACAATTGTCTCCGACACACAGACTTGAGTAAAGTAGGCCTATATATAGACCGACAACCCTGCCAACATGTCCATAAACATTTGGTGAGACCCATCTTGGCTTCGTGTGAGTCCTACATAGGAATATGGGCCTCTGTGCGTGGGCATGCTGCATGGCAGGGAATAGATTCAGTAGACTTAGGCTCTAAGGTTCTTGCATAGGCCCCTATAGGCCCTACTGACGAACCTTTGCTATATCCTACATATAGGGCCTAATTAGGCATATGTATCTCAAACAGTGAATGCATAACGACTCGCTGAATGCGTGTCTACGTTGTTTCTTTCTAGCTTCCAACTGCACGAATATTCGCCATTTTGTTTGCAAGTCGCATGCAGTCATAAATCTTTGAAACCTCATAACAGCGCAAGACGCACGCCGCATAGCAATAACAGCATAATTCCGGTGCATGTGTACGAAGCCGTCGGTTGACGCCGAGTATATATTATGGGATGGAGCAGTTGAAAGGCGAGGTGGGAAGAGCAGGCAAACGAAGATTGCTCGATGATCGCAACGTATAGAGGGCGCCATCAGTCGTCGATGCTGCATCCTATGCTGGAGCAGCGATCGCGTTCTAAAGCGTTCCCGGCGGATTCAGCACCTCGCCCGGTCGATCATCATCGGCCTTCTCTCCCACCTCCACCCGCCCGTCCGCTCCACCTTTTTGGTCGGCATGTGGGATCCGTCGAGACCTTAGGTACACGAACGAAAGCTAACGAGGAGCAACTCCCTCCACTCAACCACCCCTCTCCAGCCATGCCCTCGATCATCACAGCTCGCATATTTCATATACAATTTATACACGCATATTCGCTGCATATGTTGTGTGTATATAGACGCAAATGCAGACGAACGTATACACTGAAAGCGAATCAAAGAAACACCTTCGATAATTGACTTAGCTCCAGTTTCCTCCGCGATGCATCAAAGTTTTGCCTTTCACTCTTATGGCTGCAGACATCTCAAAAACTTATCAATTCCCCAGCGTATAAGTCGCTTATATTCAACGGTCTCTTGAGAACCTGGAAATATTTACATCAAGGTATATATATATATATATATATATATATATATATATATATATATATATATATATATATATATATATATATTTCCCATAAGGCTATATATAGGCGCATAATGAAATGTAGGCATATATATATATATATATATATATATATATATATATATATATATATATATCAAACACTCTACAAGTAGAAGCTAAAAACTAAATAGGCTTAATAAATTCAAGGCAAGAATTCAGTGGAATTCAGTGCCTATAGAACATGCATATACAAATTGTTTTCCATAAGCATATGCATCATAGTAGGCCTATGCACTTGCATAGTTCTCTGGTCGTTGACGGCGGCAACAAATCTGGACTTGAAACGTGTTTGTCTGACCTTCAGCTCCTTGTATCATTGGCGTACACAACCTCTCAACCAGTTCCTCGTACGAGACGTTTGTCTTGAACCCAACGTACCAGAGTAGTTGCGTCGCAGCTTTTTCTAAAGCGCAGCGTATAGAAACTCAACTTTATCTGCTGCTGCAGGCCACTGATTATGGCGCGCACATGTCTCAAACTGGAGCGACGCAAAGGATTATCTATCATTAAATACCCGGCTTCATCATTTGCGTCTTCTTAAGAGTAGCTGTTGAGGTGAGCGTCGCTGTAACACTGGCTGTTTCAGCCGCCATCCCATCGGTTCTCTCTGCCGTCGACTTCTTTCATCCGCCTGTTTCTTCCGTTGTCCCATCGGAATAGATGATCTTCACAGTTTTTTTCGACTCGCATTGCATTGTCCTGACAAGACCGGCAAACGAAACCGGCGTCTCAGTTCTCGTTCCAGTTGTCGAGCTTATTCATCGAGTTAGTCATTAGGACTACTTCTGAGATTTGTACGTCTCTAACTCGGCTTGTCACCAATCTACCAACGTCACCAAAGTTACGAATTCAACTCACTCTCTGATTATTATCATATATATTCACTTAACTCGTTAGCATTCAACTCGACTTTGAATATTCTGATCTCCTCCTGATCGACCCACAAGAAAACCCGATGATCTCTTGCAGCCTACCATTTCATCATGTCGATCAAGCCTCTTCAACAAACAGTCATCACCAAACCGTAAGCTCACACAACAAAATTCGTGGTTTAATTCCTTCTTTCAAGATCTTAATTCTTCTCGCCGTTGCCTGCATACAGACGATCTTGTGACATTGTCCTCAGAAGAATCAAAACTGTCACAAACAGATATCACAACCATCTTCTATCTGTCAAGAAATGACATCATTCTGTCCTCTATTATTCACTCAAATATTGATCCAATCCTCGAAATCTTTGGAAAACCATTAAGCAATCTTCTTCACCGGGGCTCCTCACCCTTAGAAACTCTATCGGACGCTCCAATTGCCATCTCCTTAACATCCCTCTTCATTGACAAAACCTTCTCCTTCCATCTCTCGTTGCAGATTCTCTAATTAAATTCAACCTCCACGCACAATGATTCTTTACTCTCAGGTCATCATGCTGACACAACTTTGTCGCCTAAAGCATCTTTTCAACTCATAGAATCTGATATACTGAAGTACAAGTCACTCCTCTAATTCGGTCCTCTTCAAAGAAACAACCCCAACTTTCTTACTCGAAGAAATCCTTTGCGTTCCTACTATAGGCGAACCAAAATCATCAACCTTTCTCTATCGATCGGCATGTTCTTTGAAAACTCGGTCGTTAAGTCGTTTATCAAAAAATCGTTTAGTGAAGGAAATCCTCTCTAAGTACCGTCCCATTTCAAATCTCTCATTCCCATCTCAACTCTCCGAACGGGTTATCTCTCACCTCACTGGATATATCTTACCTCTGGCAACCTCCCAATTCAAATCAGGGTCTAAAACAGTCTTTTCTGACACAAACTGTGCAGTTGACATTGTCGAGTGTGCAGTTGACATTGTCGAGTGTGCTGTTGACATTGTCAAGTGTGCAGTCGACCATTTTGTTTTTCGGGGAAGGTTGAAACAAGGTGGTATATAGAAAACAATCAAATTTAAAAGTTCAAATGCGGACGTCCGCACTGGTCATTACCCCCTCCCCCTTGTCCGCATTTCGATGACCCCTCCCTCCCCTCATTGAGGACGTCCTTTATGGATGACCCATAGAGGCTTAGCACGGAAAATGCTCTTACCATCTGAGGCGCCTATAACCTTGACGTCGTTCAACTCCCTCTTCCTAACCCAAATTCATCTGGCTTCGTAGGCAAATTCTGACTTATTGTAGGCCTAACTGCAACGCGTTCGTTTGCATGACTCGTGCAATTACCGACAGCATACTTGAAAAGAAGCCCTACTTTATCCAGCTGTCAACAATTTAAAAACTGAAAGTTAACTTGCTTAACTGGGTCGACTTGCATTGCTCTCAGCGTATCAGGTTCCGAGGGGTTACACAGGCCGCTCGATAATCGCCCTGCACCATGCCCTGTTTCCCAAAACCCATTTAGTGTTTTACTCGAGGGACTCCCGTCTAATCCTAGCTGCCCTAATTTGTAAGTGAATTGTCTCTTTGCCTTGTAGCCTGGCCTTGTGCAATGACACCCACCATGGTTCACGTGCACTGGCGTAAACTTGCCCAAAATATTGGGGGGGGGGGGTGGGCATTTGGTTATTTTTCCTAACTTGTTGTATTAAATGTACAGTCCATCTCAATTATTGGGGGGACGTGCCCCGGCTGCCCCCAGAGTCTACGCCTATGTTCACGTGAGTTAACAACAGGACAGTTCAACTCTAAGATGATGGATTCACGGTTCAAGGCCATGTATCACACCGCTGAAGCCAGAACTTTGAGGTCAAGGCCATGGGCGTCTGCTGGAATTTTTCTAGGGGCAGGGGCAAAAATTTTCTAGAGGGGCAAAATGACGTTTTTGCACGGAATAGAATAGCTATTCATGAACACAGAAAACGAGACAATTTTCAAAATCCAGGGGGCAAATGCCCCTTACCCCCTCCGGGACGCCCAAGCCAAACCATGCAACCAGGCCACAACCGCCAACTTTCACCCCTTGATCCTTACACAGTTGTCCTCTTGAAGACTTGACATGAAATAGCGCCGGTGCTGGTTCTTTCAAGTGGCAGCTCGGCCACTGCTGTACTCACGTGGTGCCAGTCCCAAGCCAGCATAAAGGAGGCAGATGATGCTCATCTTCACTATGAAAACAGCATCCTTAAACAGAATAAATCACCTGAAGCAGCATCGGCTTTTGTGTGGCACTGAGAAATTCTGAGACTTCTATTTACAATATTTGTATTAGTGACCTGCCAGAGCATCCAGGGGCGTCTAGACTCTACACCATAGAAACCTTGGAGCAAATGCTCCATCCAAGAAATGGGCGGGGGGGGGGGGAGAAAATGTGCCACCATTTTAGGGGGGAAGGAAGGGGGAAGAAGGGGGGAAATGGGAAGTTGCTCAAATGACTTAGGGGGATAGACGCCCCTGAGTGCATCAAGCATCACTGTAGCCTTTTTAAAATCAACATGTTATCAGTTCTGATCATAGTTGTTAAAAACAATAGAAACTAAATAACAAACAGAAAAAAGTCGTTTTTACGAAAAAATAAAAAACGAAAAAAAAAACGGAAAAACGACAAAAGAAAATAATTTGACTTTCTCGCATCTTGTAGGCCATATACTGCAATTTAAAATTAAATACCTTGTTTACAGAATTTAATCAGCAAATAGCACAAATTTATTAGTAAACACTAAATAACATCATTCTACAACAATTACTTTATTTCTTATAGGCTTGGTTTAATAAGAAATTGAGAAATTAAAAATATTGAAATCTTTTCAAATTTAAATTGTAAACATAGGTCCAATTAAGTCCATGCTGACTAAACTAACACAATTAAAAACTAAACTTTGTAGGTTTAGATTATAAGTGTAAACTTTCTCACAGTAAATGCATTTCAATTTAGCCAATGCTGAGATTTTGTCTTTCTCGTTTGTCAAAGTAACGTGATTCGATTCCGCACCCTTTTCTTTTGGCATTTTAGATAACTTAGAAATAACTTTTTTAAATTTTATTTTTTGTACTGTGCTATTTCACAAAGTAGGCCTATTTATTTCTCAAATGATGACGTAATTAGTGAGGTAAATTAGCTGAATCTTGAAAGTACGGAGACAATGTAAGGGACACCAGACAAAAAAATTAAACAGAAAATGAAAAAATTAACAGACAGTAAAAAATAAATAAAGTTACATACAAGAAATAAAAGATGGAAAAAACGATAAGAAAAATTAAAAACGAAAAAAACGGTTTTAACAACTATGGTTCTGATTGATCATGGGCTTGTGTTATCAAGTTGGGCATCCTCTGAAGTGTTTTTCTCTATGGGAGCTATATAAACAATGATAAAATGTTTCAAATGTCAAAAAAGTGACAGCAACACAGATGCCATTAATCATCTCAAGAACAATAACTGGCAGTCTAGCACACACAAGAAACACGAACACTTACAAAACCACAGCTAGGCATAAATACTAAGAAGATGGCTGAAAATTCAGTTAGTCTCTAGCACAGCATGTCCAAGAGCTAAAAGAAGCACAGAAAGTGTAAACAATGTTTAAATATCACATCTATGTCTAAGACAGATTTTAGAAGTTACTAACTTAGCAGAGTCTTCAAAGGTCAATAAATTATATGCAATTTTTAGCTAAAACAAAAGAGAAAAGTTATCTACATTAAAACACGGCTGCAGAGTTTCTGAATGTAACAGTCATTACCACACTTAAGAAATTGCACTTCCAAAGGCAATCCACGCAATTCATTTGCTACGTGATGACTTCAAACTAAGCTTAGTCATTAGCTCCTGTACAAACTAAGCTTAATCATTAGCTCCTGGCAAATGAACTGCTTACAATACTTTAACACATAGATCGAGTGGCCACCCAATGTTTCATCATAATCTATAACTTCCAACCAGTTCCTTGAAAAAGCTAAAAAATTTCACCATTTGCTATCGGCTATTGATATTTATCTACTTCTCAACGAAAAGATGAAGATGATTTAAAAGAGTTTTGTGATCAAAGTTGAAACTTTCTTCAAGAGTCAATAAATAGTTTTGTTGCTAAAATTTAGAAAAATTAAGAAATTTATACATGTACGTCATATTTACATAACTCAGGCAACAGAACAAAATAAATTATAAATTTAAAACAAAAGACATTGCAATATTTTCTGAAGTATCACGGTCATCATGGACATGCTATAATATAATAATACCCAGGCATAAGCCTTGAAGTTCAAGGCTGTGACCTCAAGTTCAACCCAGAAGCAACTCGTTCCTTCAACAAATTACGCCATAAGACATTTAAATTAAGAAAATCTAGTGGGATCGTAATTAATATCATTTGGTCATTCTTATCGTTAGTACAATAACAATACTTGTAATACAATGAGCATAAGAGACTGTACAGAGTTTAAGCTAGTACTGCAAAGCCATTACACACAATGATAAGTGATTTTATATAATATCATGTTCAGTATTCTGATTATAATTATCATACACAAATAATCAACTGCAAATGTAACCACTAGAAATATGTGATGTGCATCAAACAAATAGGGATAATAATATAGTTCTAGTGTTACACTACATCAATGCAACCGATTACTATAAATGCAAACAACAAATCTACTATATGATAGTTAGCATATTACTAAAGTAATCATCAACCAATTACATAAATGCCACTTCGATTATAAATATGTAGCGCTGAACAACATTACACTGAGCCACATAAGCCATTACATAACGTCCTTGTAAATGACAATTCCTAATACTTGTAGCTGATGCAAATGTGCATAGTTTCATTGATTAAGCAAAGCAATCTTGGCTCTTCCAACCTAAGCCCACTGAATCTGAACAATGTATGTGAAAAAGATCCATCAAAAGCATTCAGTCATTGAAAAACCTTTTTCACCCGAAAGATACATCAGCTACACATACAATTCTTTAGCACATTTTGGAGCCTCTCAACACACAGCATTAAATCAAGTAAGCTACAAGTGAAAGTAGAAATGCTTCTGAGTACCAACTCCAATGAAATAGAGGTAAGTAAAGAAGACCATCAGTGCTTCCTCAGCCTGCAAAACTTCTCGAACGTTTCCAGCTACTGTATGTACAAAACATACTGCGCTGGTTCCTGGGTAAGGACAGCATTGCATTCAGAATCCTTCTCTCATGCAGTGAGCATCAATAGTCAGTTGAGCCCAAGAATACATCACAGCTACATGGTCCAATCTCTGTAGACTTTGGTTACCTGGTGGTCCCACGATCCCACTGACTTTGCAAGTAACTTATTCTTTCCTGTGCATTGGACCCTTCTAGGACAATTTCTCATTGAAAATACTGAAAATATATGTATCCTTTTCCATCTCAAAAACAAGTATTCAACCTACCATAATTTGCTGTTACTGCACTCAAGATATTCTCAAAATTCATTATATAAATAATTAAATACACACACGCAAACGTACTAAAGAACCCAATTCCAACATTAAAAGCACATACAACAATCGCAATCAATGCAATACTACAGCAGCGGTGAATTACTAATGATGGCTGCGTTTCCACAAACTTCGGCTTGCAGAACAGGGAATGTCATGACCGTGCACTTAGAAAGCATACCAATTACACACAACCATCTACATGCTCAACCTCCAAAATCTTCTCTTGCTCAAAAGAAACTGACTGGGTTCGCTCTATTTTGGTCCATCTAGAAACATCAAAACATATAGGGCCATATCTGTTCTCCTTCCGAGATGGCAGAACACCATCCTTAAATCATAAAATATTGTTAATAAGATGTTTATTACACACAAACCTCAAGAAACTACTATAAAGGAATCAATTTACTAAAAACCAACACTTTTCAAAAGACTTTGTTGTGAAGGCAACTCCCCAGTTTGACCACCCACGTACAGCTTCTGAAATAAGCCAACAACTTGGATATAAATTTTTGATGACTAATACACTAAGTGCATAATCTCTATGAAGAGCAAAGCTCATAAACTTGAATATCCAGAAAATTCTCCATTGGAAGATGGTCATTCAGGCACCAGTGTTGTTATTGCAACTATTATTCATGCTTCTAAGAGCTAACAGTTCTTCTTCAAGCTGTCTGCCCTCAGGCAGGTTCAACGTCTAACGGCGTCACTCCTCAAGATGGTGGGCTTCTTCCTTTAGTTCCCTCTTACCCAGCTACAACTTGTCCACTTTAGACAAGTTATAGCTGAAAATTATCCTGACTTTACTGCCTACAGTTTCCTTGCCCTATTCAAACAATTTCCAGCTATAATCAAATATAATCAATAATTCAAATTTGGTTGAAATTCTAAGCAGCAATTTTGCATTTTATGTCAGTAAAGCATTTTCACAAACTTGAAAATGATTTCTGCTATTGGTAAATTGTAGATGAGCACCTCTTCTCAGAGGTGATCAGACCTGACAATGAACGACGACCACAATAAAACAGAACGGTTTTCAAACGCTTACAGAAATAGGGTAAAGAATGTCCAAGGAGTTCGTGTCGTAGGTTACTGGGCAACCTATTCCGGAAAGCTGGATGACCACAGCAAATTAGATGCAGAACTGTGGAAGTTCAGGCAGACAGCCATAACTAGTTCACTTTGTGCACAAAGAGAGAAGGGATCTGAATCCAGGAAAGGATGAAGCAGAGACACATAACACCCTAAGATAAGATAGAGCAGTCTAAAGGATAGTTGTGTATAAGCATTTAGGTCTTAAACTTGATAATTTTTGCATAGGTAATCAATGCAGATTCTGCTGCATGAAGCTAGATATATGCCTAAACCTAGATATACCATTAATCAGTTGCAGTGCAGCATTTAATTACGACTGCAGTTGATTAACACAAGAATGAGCTAGTTCTTCTCACAGTAAAGCACCTCCTCTCCCTAAATGTGCCATGCAATTGTTGTAATGCAGAACGGTTCTCAGTGTAGAAAGCTGATGAAGGAAGTCATTAGCCATGGCAGTAGATGTTGAAATGAACCATTTTGTCACATTAATGTAAAATTACTTTTATTTTAGCTTTTAACATGTCAACTATTTTACACAATAGCGTACGAAAATCTAATCACACAAAAGCAAATCTTTGCAAAGATATGTGATTAAAAACCAGTTAAAAATTCACAACATCACAAGTTTAAAAATTGAAAGAATCCTCAAAGAAATTTTTTTTAAACAAATTACAACTTTCTAGTAATGAATGCTATTATTCCACTTATTTGGCACCATTGCCAGTAATTTTAAATATTAAAAATAAAAATTAATTTTTAGCAATATTTAAGTTTTAGTTCAAATTTATGGCCTTTAAAATAAATGCTGTACAAGAAGAAACCAACATGTTAAATCATGTAAATTACATCAAAAACCTCAAACTAATACCTCCACAGCTGACTTTAGCAATAACCTATAAATCACTGCTCTTCACGCAAAACGGCAATAAGAAACTGATGGATTGCAACTGGCAATTTCATAAGCACAGCTGCAGTACAGAAAATGTTACTACTGATTAATAGGGTGTAAACCAACAGTTCTCCTCACACCACATTTCCTCAACATTTTATAAATGTATGCACACAAAGTTCAGGTTGATGTAGCTATTCTGTCATGCAAGTAGTACATGTCTAGATGACTAGCGGAAAAATTATCAGATCATCGGTAGAGCCCAGCACATGACGTTTCGATCTGCGCTTGTGCTGACAAATGACAGTTGGCTTGGATGCCACTTGCACTGAATCACTTTGTCCTTGTGTTCGGCGACAATAACGCTCGGCAGACGCTGCATCAGATCGCCTAAGCACAAACAACAAATAGTTGACTGCACTCTTCAGGCATGCTATGCAATATAACCAGTCATTTTACATAACTCTGTCTCCGAACGTCATTCAGGAGTTTGATGGAATACAATGGATTCAATATAAATTAAGAATGCGTGTTGAGCTGTACTGAGAAGCACAGCAATGGAAATCATCAAACAAGATAGACAAAGATACGAGAAAGCGAGGCATGCCAGAGTAATGTAAGAACGTAAGGATAGGGACCAGATCACTGTTTCTAAGATAAACCCTTTAGAGGTCGAATATATGTAAAGCAGGGGCTAGCTAGATCCCGTAGATGCTAGTACAGTAGAAGATAGTCCATGATCAACTAAATTTTGTAATAAATTGACCTCAAAAGTCACAAGTCACAAGAAGAAATCAGGCAATTTGAAACAAGAAACCGACGAAATCCACCTTTTCAGCCATGACAACTTCATTTAAAACTTCATCATTTAGATAGTCTGCCTTATTTTCCTCCATCTTTTACAAGAACTCAGCAAAAGCAGAGAACATTCGGAAAACACAATCTCACTAACTCATTCAAAAACTAAATAAAGCAAAACTTTTTATAAAAGATTTTTTCCAGCTACAAATGCTATAAAAGTCAAACACACCATGCAAATCAGTGAGCACAATCTTCTGATCATATGACGCTGTGAGTAGATAGTACGCATTCATTGAGAACCGAACAGTCCTGATTTCGTCTGTATGTGGTCTGAACACTTGGACAACCCGATTGCCTCGTATGTCCCATAGCATACAGTTGGAATCTTCGTGTCCAGACGCCAAAAGACGTCCGGATGGATCAACACAGACGGATGCAAATGCACTGCCTTGTAAAAACACACAAATAACACTCGTCAAAGCTGATATGCACACAGCAATTCTTTATTCAAGCCTTTATTGAACACCATACAATAGACAAGTAGCTATTCATTTGCTTTCAGTGTGCTGATAGGAGTCAAAAGATGAAACCAAAGGCACAAAACCAAAGGGTACTGCTAAGTGGGTCACCTAGTTACTTAAAGCCAATTTCATGATATGGTTTACTATAACATCTAAGCAAGTGCAAAGGTAAATGAAACAGCAGAGCCGTTTTAAGGAGTTTGGGGGCCCTAGGCACAACCCGCACAAACCCTAAATAACCTTAAACGTAATCCGATTTCCGTCTCAATATCTCAGTCTCAGATACAGTGTATTGCATTGGTGCATTGTATGTGCATATGTGTCATTTTGTTAAATTTATCAATATAGTATACTGTTACTAAACTCATAATAACTCAGCTGACACATCAATCTTTGTACTACAAGTGTAAAATAAAAGTTTAGTTTAACATACTTTACAGTTTCCATTGTTTATTTGTCATACAAACTGAAAGTGTGATTATAATGAGTACATGTTTGCCTGCTTTGCTATACATGGATTGTGACTTTGTAACGACAGTTTCTTACAAACATCGCTTTCGTGTTTTGCTCTGAGCAGTCTTTTATAATATCATCGAAATTCAAAGACTCCAACACATCTGATTCTATGCTCATGACATCATACGGCTGCGAAGCTCGTTCTTGATTAATTTAAGTTTTGAGAAAGAACGTTCACCCGTACAGTTTGTCACCATCATTGACAGAAAGATTGATGACCCATCGTTGTTGTTGAAAACAAGCGACAGACAAAGCAATACACAGACTTCTGCGATGGAGAAAAGAGCAGCCACTCGCGACAAACTGATTCGCCATTAATTTTCGCAGTTCACGTGGGAAACAGCAATCAGTTAAGCAACGTCTATGCAACTTATCTCCAGTTCGATACACGCGTTGGGTCGTACTAAAGTCAGACTCTTTATGCTGGCAACTAGCAGGACCTTTACGAATCCAATAAGATCGCAATTCCTCCGTGATTGGACTCCATAAGGCTGCATCAGTTGGATTGTCCGCTGACTCCGTAGGGCTTACATCTTGCGAAATAGGCTTCGAATTTTGGTGTTGTGACTTGTGACAACATCTGTACTTTCGACTGGTAGACCATCATCTTGCAGCGACACTAACTGTTCATCTTTATCGCAAACAATGACATCAGTAGACGAGTAAGACAACGTAAGAGTATCTTACGTCTTAACAATGTCGGACTGCGATGATGATTGTGTTTTCTGACTTTGAAAAAAAGAAGATACTTTTGGATGTTTGTTCGACATATCAATTTCAGTTGCTACTTGCTTCCTTTTTTTCTCTTCGCGTGCAGAATTTTATAATTTCTACGCATTTTTGATGGGTTGTCTGATATTTCGTTTAATTGATCGTATACGCGCATAGGCCTAGTGATAATTGGCCAAAAGTTGCAAATCGGTTTACCGTGAACGACGGTGATAACTAACAATCAGAATCTTAATCTGCATTACAAAAATGGTAGAAACTATCAAAAAACCTCAACCTTATACATTGGAGGAGGTGGAAATGAAGTGATTTTGTTAAGTTAAGTAAGTTTGCCAAGTTCACTACCGACTCAGTACCGAGCGTCAACACGCCAACGTCATTCTATTTATCTTATTAACTGTGCGAAATTTGATACGCTTTTTTCCTTTTTATAATTTAAAGTTTAAAACAATTTATAAAATGACTAGATTATAGGTCAGAGAGATTTAATATTAAAAATTAATATTAACTTACCAAGACATAAAAATTCCTTGAATAGCGTTGTGAAAAAGCAGACAATTGAAAACAAACATAATAGCCAATAGCCTACAGCAAGTTGTGCGCCATCGTCGCCATGCGTTAAAATTATTGGTTTATTTCTATGGCGCTCTGATTTTATTGCCAATAATTATATTTAACTAAAAATGCAGACCGCAGACATTTGTTTAAAAAAATAATAAAAATGTATTATTGTTCTTACTTTACTTTGCAGAATTGTTACTTATTAGAACAGAACTTATAATATTGTTATTTTGTTTCTGGGCGGCCGCGGGGCCCCCCGCTCCCTAGGCCCGGGCCTCGCGTGCCTATGCCTTAAAACGGCACTGTGAAACAGTTTAGAAATACAATAAGTATACACGGATTAACAAGTTTCAATTTAAAATTTCTTATATTGATGTTGTAATACATTAAAAAATATTGCATGGTTTTTTACTGAATTAATACAGCAAAATTTCCATTCCTGTCTGGATAAAAGGTTGAGACACTGAGAATCATAGAAAAACACAGTGAAATTATCAAGACTTCTTTCACTAATCTCAAGACCATTATTAAAATCATTAAACCATGACTAAAATAATTAATCTAACATTAAAATTTGTAATCTGTGATTACAAATATTAATCTAACAATAAAATTCTTAATCCATGATTGAAATGTTTAATATAACATTAAAATTCTTAATCAATGATTAAAATTATTAATCTAACACTAAAATTCTTAATCCATGATTAAAATTATTAATATAACATTAAAATTCTTAGTCCATGATTAAAATTATTAATATAACATTAAAATTATTTATCTATGGGACCAAAATTATTAATCTGAATAAATTTTAGTTTTCATTAGCTGAAATTATGTAAAAAAATTTAAAGAAATTTTGTTCTTTTCAGTAGATAGGACTTTTTATGATTAACACAAAAGCCATAAAAACCACATCACTGCTTTCAATTAAGGTAACCTATATTAATTGTTCAGAAAATTACTCTAAACAGGTTACTTAAACTCAATTTGCAGGTGATGCAATTTGCAGTACTTGGTTAGTGGCTCTAAAATCAAATTTTAGCAAAACATTTTCCCAGGGTATCTAAATGCGGTGTTTGCAAATATTCTGTCATTTGGTACTAAAAGCACTCACCGTCTTTGTCAGGCCCAGTCTTCATGAGAAAACACGAAATAATATACTCTGCAAGAACCCTCTTAACAGGTGAAGTGTAAATTTCAAGGCAATGTAAAGCTGGCATCTAGAGGCAGTGTCTTGTTCTGACTCACCAGGTGATGGACTCGTTATGACGTTGATGGCTGCAGAAGCTCTCAGGTCCCAGAGTCGAGCCGTCTTGTCCTGTGACCCACTCATGAACATACATCCTCCCCATGAATGGAGTGCATAAATATGACCTGAAAAAAACAAAACCAGTGATGACAAGGAATCAAGTAAGTAAAGATAAACATCAGCTCACTCATCAGCTCACACAGTAATGTGATCAAATACACATGAATAATCCAAATTTGCTATTTCTGCACGAACACCCAATGTAACCATAGCTACTGACCGGAATGACCTGACATTGTTCGAACAGGAGTGGCTGTTTCACAGTCTGTAACATAGATTTTGCAGTCTCCAGCTCCACCGCTGACCAGCAATGAGGATTTGTTTGAGGTGTCTTGAATGAAAACCATGTCACGCACCGTACCATCATGGAACGTTAACTCAGTATCAGCACCTTAAAGTGAATAAAATATATAATTTAATATGATTTATACACTGGCAACTCATTTTAACACTGCTTTGGGAGCAACAAGATACCTTAATATGAGGTTGTGTTATAAAAAAAGGTATCTTGCATAGCTGAACTAATTTTGGGATCCAAATCCCAGACTGCTTCATATAGGAATTCCTGTTACGACAAGCATGTTATAGAGTCTCCAGTTTACTATTTAGGCAATCAACAATTGCCACTAAATACCAGTAATTACACCTTATAACAAATGAAAACAATATTAAATATGATTAGGCTTTGAAAGAGCTGCAACTTTGACAGTCAACTATTTAAAAAAACACAGATGAGTAATTTAGCATTAATGTAGCATCTCTCAGAGGAGAATAAGATTTGTAATTTAGAGAAACAGAGAATTCAATTAATGCAAAACTACATTAGTTTAGCTATTTTTAATAATACTTTACATATACCGTACGTACTGTACATACATTAAACATTATCTTTGTTTAAAAAACATGTTCCTAAACAACATTTTGCTTGTGGCTAAATTGCCATCCCAAAATCTGAACTATAAATTACATGAAATCTTGTGTTAACATTTTACTTTTTACAGATTGTCAATCTCTAAATCCCTGAAAAATCTTTGAAACCAAAACTGTTCAAATTTCCTTTTTTTTGTAACACATACAAACATGCACCACGTAGGTCATTGTTCGACTTTGGGAGTCATTTTGGTGGATTATTTTGTCTAGGTGCAGAATTTGCACAGTAATTTCTAACATGTTGGAGTTACAGGTGGAAAGTTTGCGTATCAGACTCAAACGTTGTTTCTGTTGCGGATTTTGACGGTATTTTATTCACACGCTGTCATGGCCTACATGATTCTGTGGGAACGGATGGGATTCCTGAGTATGGGTTCTGAAGACAGTGTACATGTCTATCAACTATGGATGGGAATACGATGGTTAAGCTCCATATGTGAGTTGTGCACACCATATGTAACTCTTCTAGTTTTCTGTTAATTTTTTGCTTGCTAACGACATTTATGCCTTAATAACATTTAACATGATATTGATTGGCACATGATTGATCTAATTTTCTGCTAATTTTTTCCTTGCTATTGACATTTCTGTCTTAATAACATTTAACACCATATTGACTGGCACAGGCAGTGTTTTGTGAGGGACTTAAAAGGCATAAAAGCAGTATCTAGTTACATACACACAAAGTCACCATAAAACGCAAAAGCCTTTTATAAAATAAAGCCAGAGTTTTGATAAATATTTATCCAAGAAAAACCTTTTGAACTGCAACATTTATACTGGCAAGCCTTAGTTTTCATCAAGCAAGTTGTCTGTGATGAATACTCTGGATGTGTCAATAAGTGATTTAAAAAAAAAAAAATCTTACCAACTGCGGTACAAGACTCGGAGTCAAATCTTGTGATTCGGATTGTCTTGTCATTAGAACCAGTGGCAATGAGATTTCCGAGGGGGCTCCATGCAGAACAGTAGATGGATCCCTTGTGATGCTTTGGGCGTTTCAATACAACATCTGCCGGACGCGTCTCGTGATCCTCTCTACAATCAATCGACTGGTTAATTGATCAGCTAAACAAGCACTAAATGCTAAATGCAAAAATAAACAAATGATAGGCTTCACCTATGTTGCTTTCGACTGGTGTGACTTTTGTCTAAATATGCCTCAAATCAGGTCTTCAAGTAATGACCGTCATACTAATGGTTTGGCCTTTATGATCATTCCAATTGTTAGATTTTAATGTGTCATAGGAAACTCAAAATTCGTCAACAGGTATCAATGAATGAATTACAGCTGTTCCCAGAAAAACTAGTTCCTTGGTCTAGAAAGAAGATGATCTACAGAATTTTGTAAATTTAGCCTATTAATGCTGGAAATTTTCAGGCATAGAAATCGAAGTTTATTAAAGATCATCTAAAATAATTATGCAAAAAGTAAGACAGATCATCTAATTCATTTTAATTCAATGTATCCAACTGCCCAGAAATGAACCAAAACAAGCAAATATTCTTAATGCTGGGGTGTTAATACACCTGTAAAAGAAAGACCAAGAAAAAGATTTTTTTTTAAATATGCCACAGGCTGGCGAGTACAGGTAGGCACAAGAAAGACTCAAAGAAACAACTGAATACTAACCGAAGATCGTTTAGATATGGAAACTTGCATATCCTCAAGGTCTTAGAGTTGGCACCAACTGCATAAAGATGGCCTTGTGGGTGGAAAGCGACCGTACGAATTGCCTGTTGATCCTCCAGAGATGTTACTGCGATGAATCTGGGCTTACCACGTGCACCATCTAGTGCCTGCAAAGTGAAATAAGGCAAGCTTGCTATTGCTAGGACAGACTTTTCTGTCAAGACCTAACCATTTCAACACGGCTGATTTGGTGGAGTAATAAAAGTCAACCAAGGACCAACAACTGAATAGAATAAGTTAACTCTTTAAAAAAAAAAAAGAAAACTGCTATCAATTTAGTCAAACATTTGGTCTTGGACAAAGACATAATCAATTTTAAAAATTAATAAATCATGCAAACAATTTTATCTAAACTGACCTCACTTTAAATGAATAACACAAGACCTTAAATTGAAATATTGTCAAATAATAAACCTAAACTTCTACAACACACTGAAAATAAGAGAACAGTGCTATCACTAGGAGAACTAAAGTGATCGCACAGATAGATCACCCGCATGTCATGTGCAAGATGCCAGGAATAGATGTCACTATATTACAGACAGATAACAAATGACAGGCTGACCTTTTGAGATGCCTTCTGTCCAACTGCATTATCAATCACTTCATTTGTTGTTTTGGCCTTTTGGCTCGGTGCGTTGTTACCATTTGTCTCCAACAGCTTTCCTGATTAAGAGCGCAAGGACAATTTTCAGTTTACTAGAGACTTACATCTGGCTGTTCATTCTGCAAATGGCTAGATTACTATTTTAGACCCAAGGTTGTAGTAAAGAATTTTAAATTGTTATAGATAACATAATGCAGATCAACCAAAAAGTAAATTTTCTGTACCCATTTGCCAACTGTTTCCATTACAACCTCTGGATCTCTGCAGTTAGTTGAGCTGAATACTGAACTACAGCTCTGCAGACTGTTCGTGCTGCCAGTACCCACTATACAGTTGCGTGTCTTGGTCCACCACAGAGGCTTTTGACACTTGGTGCCTCAGGAGGATACTCTATTTTCCCTACTCAGACCACATGCGGAAATCTTGCGATGAGGAGGAAACAGCGATGGCACTGGTCTCTGCAACTGTCTGAAAGCATAGATTGCATTTCTTTGGGCATGTTGTACATGCTCCAGAAGTTGAGGACCACCAGAAAGCCCTGTGGGCCACCATGAACAAGCCCCTGAGAGATTGGAGAAGACCACATGGTCAACCTATGACTGTTTGAACTAAGGTTGTCGCTGAGCTAAATTTTGAGCATGTTGGAACCCCTGGGACAGAGAAGAGTGGCATCACATTGTGACATAGCCACTTCCAGCTGAGTTCTCTACCAGAGACAAGAGATCTGACACCGGAAAAATATCTTGTTTGTCTCATGTTTTACACTGAACCAAACTATACAGCAGATTCACTTTACAGTTTATGGTAGAATATTCCATTTAGAATTATATAATATCACATAACCAACTGACTAATTTTCTAAATGTGATAATGTCTGAAAATAGGCATAATGTTCTCTATAAACTAAAGACTCACAACGTTGATGTTGCCATCTGTAACTAAACATAGAATGTGGGTAACACTGTCATTACTAAGTTACTATTTATTTTGGATACACGCTTTGACAGATATCCATTAATTTAACTTCTCTGTAATTAGTTTGCATTTTTATAATTAAAGCATCTGACACTGAAACTGGCTTGTGGTACCTTGATACAATCAGTCTAGGCTTGTGGTGTAGGGCTACTTCTTCTTCATATTGCTATTGTGCAATATCAAGTATTTCTGCTTAAGACACTGTCTGGATAGTTATTCCTCTTCATGTACATCTCCTAATTTAACAGCTGGAATTATCTAACTCAAGTTGAAGACTGCTTGTTGCCACTGATGGACTGGAAGCAGTTCCTATATCATGAAGAGGCCATTATAATTCTGTATTATCAATAATTAAATCTTTGTTGTACATTATACAACTTATACTCAGGCCTATTTTTCTGGTCCGACTGTCTAGGAGTAACAACAGGAGACTTCTGCAACATCACTAAATATTGTAACATACTCTTGTGTCAATGCCTCATAAAAATCATAGTAAATGTTGACAATCCATTCATTTGACCAGGTCAAGTCTTAACAATATTAAAGTGCTTTTATCTTTCCTATTTGAATGATGCAATAATTTTTGAACATTTTCATAAAGTAGCAAATACAGTTTCATGTCATCATATAAATATTTCATTTATTTCATAGTGGAGAAATAACATTAAAACATCAGAATATTTATGGAAATTTAAAATCAAGTTGCTTTTCGCAATGTTTATAAACGTTCAGAGTAGGCTTAGAACTGCGGAACATTTCTGACTTGTTAAGATAAGGCTGACAAAAGAGAAAACATGACTCTTTACTAGGGTTTTCCATCACTACTGGACAACTGCAAATTATTTATTTCTAACACTTTTCATTTTATTGGAACACTAGTAATACTATGTGATGTAAACATTTAATGACGAGAGTGTACTAAAGCGACTGAGGAACCAATGCAGTTCATTGGTAAAGTGTTAAAGAGCAAGCACATGCACATCCTTTGGAAACTGTTAGACATGTATGGATTATATGTTGACTAAACACTAAATACACCAGCTGTGGTTGATCAGTGCAAATGTGACTTAGCATCTACTACAGCAATCGGGCAATTATTGATTGCTAACACTTTAACGATGAGTGTACTAAAATGCATGGAAAACCTAATCCTTCTCGTCGTTAAAGGGTTAAATGTTAAAATGAGCAGTTTTGCTAAATGGCAAAAATAAACAAATAATAGGCTTCACACATGTTGAAGTAATTCCTGTTATCTTACTATATTGCTACAAGCACAGCAATATACAAAACTGAGACCTCTTATAAACTCTCTATGGCCACGTATGTTTACGATCAAACTCCATAAGGGCTAGATCAAGTGCTCACATGAGTGAATCAGTGGAATTGCCCTTGTAGGGAAGAATTAAGAAAACACACAGAAACAGTAAAATGAAAAAATAGCAGAAATTATTGCAAACTAGAAATTAAAGACATTCCATAAATAAATGCAAGCATTCAAAGACACAGACACAGGTCTTGAAAACAAGTGCTATTAAAGTAAACACAAGTGCTATTAAAGTAAACACAACAATAACTACACACATGCATGGATTTTTAAAAAGTCATGTGCCTTTCCTTTTTAAAAAGACTTCGGTATTTATCTGGGATTGGTAAGAAAATCTGTTATCAGGGCATTGTTAAACAATGTCTGCGAGATTCAAATGACCTGCAGACAGTACGCAACTCTTAATTTCAATAAGTTCACTTTCAAAATGACACATCAGACTTAAAGACAATTTCACTTTACTACAGTGGTGGTTTTTTACCTGAGAAAATCTCTGTCAAACTTTCTGTCACCTTTGGATTCAAATCGAATTCGTCCGAGTCATTAGCATCCAGTATCCCAACACATGACATGGGTGGCTCCTGCCGCTGTTTTTGTGGAGCCACACCTCCAACTCGTGTCCTAGAACCATTTCTCGGTGTTGTGGTCGTAATTGCTCCTCTAGTTGCGGAGACGACACGTCTCCTGGCTGGTGATGATGCAGCTGGTGAGGCAGCTTTAATCCTGGTCTGAAGCCTCGCTTGGGAACTCGCAGACATCGGATTCCTTTCCCTTCTACCTGGAGTGATGTTACCATTTTCATCTTTGCTCAATGCTTCATCACCTTGCTGCTCATTTGTTCTTTTGCCACTCGCTATCCTTGTATTTTCTGCCTCAGTCACCTTGGGCCTTAACTTACTGGTTGCAGAACTGGCAAGCGTTCGTGACGAAGTCAGAGGACCTGGTTTCTTTGAGGGTAGAGTAGCAGGACTATTCGATTTACTTATAGAACCAGACATCGCTGATCTAGAACTAACTGGTGTCCTGGAACTGAGTTTTGGCACACCTGAACCCATTGCCGGTGAGCTTCCAACACTCGTCCCCACATTTTTTTGTGAAGCAGTGCCTTTTGGTAATTTTTTCCCTAACCTAGAATCATTCGCTGTAGTAGAAACCTGCAGTAGTTGCTTTGACTTCTCCTTTTCAATTCTATCCGCATGAGCATTTGACACACTGTCACCAGATCTTAACACCACACTCATTTCAGTCTCTTCCTTCGCTGATTCTGAATTCTTTGAGTCACTTGACGACTCAACTGGAGTATTCAACATCGACAACCCTGATGTCACACGTGCAAGAGTTTCAACATCAGGCTTGTTTGATGAGCCAAGTTTACTGAGGTTGCTCACACCTTCCACATCGAGCCGACTTTCTGAAGCAGTTTCGACTAAACGTTCACTTGGGGAGGTGGACCTTGCCCTCCCTTGCAAGTTCATCACATCTTTTTCTCTTTTAAGATCTTCGTTCTCCTCATCTGAACATTCACGTGAGCTCATACCAGACTCAACTGAGTCTGCAGCAAATAGGTTACCCGCACTGGATGAAGGATTGGATGATGGATCAGCACTGTTCACACGAAAAGGAGTGCAAGCTTTCAGACATGCAGGAAACCAACACACAAACACAAAATAATTAACATGCAAGAAAATGACAAACATAAACTAAACAAGAGCAGAAGTGCTAAAAGGAAGAAGCCAACAACAACAGCCATGAGAAAAGTACAGAAAACCGCTTAAATCAAACAAATTAGCATTTAAATGATAAGTAACAGCAGTGCAAAAAATAAACAACTTCCACAATCTGACATCTTAAGTCTGCTGTGACAACATAAAACCTAGTCATAGTTGAACACATGACTTTTATACTGAAAATACACGTTGATCATTCCATGACATGTATATATGCCCAACCCCAGGGTCCTCAGCAGCAAAAAATTATAGAATCCCAATTGTAATATATTTGCAAGTGTTCTGCCTCAGTTGTGACCATCAGTTTTAAATACTTATTGGACAGAAATTTACATTAATTACACAGTTTTGCTCATTTTTTATGTACATGACATTATTCCTATATTTCTGTAGAGATGCTGAAAAAATAGTTAAATTAATTGAGATTTTCATATGTATTTATATGTCTACCTTTGTCACATTCATCGTCGGCAACATTCTGGGTTGAATTACTTGCATCCACAGCACCGTCTTTGACTAGAGCACAATACTCATCTGCTTCCAAAATCTGCTGCTTATAGACAAGTCGTTGCTTTTCCCGTCGTGCCAATTCTTCCTCGACTCGCTGGCGCTGTTTCTGATACTGCTTATAAAGGTCAGAGCTGGAGTCTCTGGTGGAGTTTTCCTCAGTGACTGATTCGGTGGAGCTCCTTCTACCACCAGTTGAAACATCTTGCGACTGGCCTCCAGGGACTTTGGAATTGTCCAAACTATCTGCCTGTTTTGAAATTAACCCTGATGAGCCTCGAGGAGACTGGGGGGCTGGTCGAGAACTCGGAGCAGGGTGACTGGAAATTGGGGATGATTTACTCTTCAATCCGGACGGTTCTTCAAGAAATCTGGGTATTTCACCTGTCTCCACGGCTTCGCCTTCCTCAAACAGCTTGTCAACCGATGTTTGCATCAGTCTCTTGGCACCGACATTCAGATGGAATCCAGCAAACGACTTTGACATGAAGCCACCTGCTGAGTCTCGCCTTCCACTTGCAAGTCCACATGACAACCCATCGTACTGTGGAATGAGTGATTGGGACATGAAATCAAGCGATTTGCGCGAGGCAGGCATTGCCGAGTGAGGAAACATCTTTGGTTTTATCGGCGTTGTTAGGATCTGCTCGGTCCAAGACGCTTCCAGCGACGGCTTTTCGAGAGGTCGTACATCGAGTTTCAGAGACTTCTGGGCAAAGGGACATGCAAAAATGTCATGTGGTATCGCCTGCAACCATGAAAGCAGACTAACGTCAGTGTCGCTGAAACCAGTACCACTGAGCATAGATGCAATCTTCAAATCCTTCACTTCGTATTCTGGACTAGTTGCCTTGTGCTGGCAATATTCAACACACGATTCGTACAACATTCCTTTCACAATCAGCTGAATCAACCGATCATCCCGTGCCATTTGAAGCCTTGACTCGGACTTCTTGTCGCGCTTGTCCACTGGAAGGAGCTTTTCCACAAGGGGGTAGACCTCGGCAAAGCACTGAACCCGGGCATTACTTGGGTTCCAGTTGAGGTACTCTGGGTGGTCTGAGAGGCGTGAAAGTGTTAGCAGGAGGCAGAGGTTGTTGTATTCGTCCTTAGTTGGGCACAGCTGCTCTAATGTATTCAAACACTTGACTACTTCATCGACTGTGTAGTCATAGTTCGGGGCAGGGGCCGATTCTGATCGGATGCAGAGCAATTCAAGATACTTGTGGCGATAGACAATGTATTGAAAAAGTTTCATGTTAAAGATGTCGATGGAGCTGAGAGGCTGAACAAAGTCGATGACGTCATCCCAACGACCATCAAGTATCAGCTGACGCAGGAAGAGCATGTCATCAGAAAATACGCCATTTATTACTCCGGTCTCACGTTCCAGCGACAGCATAGAGATATTCAAGTCGCGGTTTGTCAAAAACTCTAGAACAAGTTTTATAACGTCTCCTTCATGGAAGGAAATACTTGTCGAAGGCATTGTTGTAACGATATATGGAATTGCTGCCAAATGTCAAAGCTTATCTTGTGTATGAAGGATGTCTTGTATTTGTTAAAAGTTCTTTCTAAAAAGACAAAAATCAGACTTATTAATCATTCTCTTAGTACAAGATAATATTAAATATGACTTTATGAGTAAAAAATTACCCCTCTCAAAGCTGATATTCATTCAAATGATACAATGTAAAAGAAAGAAAAGCCACTCTACGATGATAACACAGTTCCGGTATGTAGACAGTTAACAGAATGAAAACTAATTTAGAACTGATAAATTTTGAGAGACATGCTTCACAGGGATCAAACTCGAACATCTACAGTGCTGACTCATTAATGCGGACATTCGTTATGATACAGCATGTAAACCCGACCAACATAAATGGAAATTTCTGGAAAAGTCAATATTTAGCACCACATTGCAATTGTTGTATGGTGCGTTAACCAATATGACAGTGGTTCTCAACCTGTGGTCTGTGGACCACCAGTGGTCCGCGGCCATCTGTCTGGTGGTCCACGGCCATCTGTCTGGTGGTCCGCGGCCATCTGTCTGGTGGTCCGCGAGCAAGGCCTACAATTATATTTTTACAATTTAAAACATGCAAACAGACAAATTTTGTAAATTTTGTAAATTTTTGTTTTATTTCAATCACCAGAATCGGCTAGATAGCAGCAGGAAACTAATAATACACGGATTTATGGCAACAAATTTCGTTTGTATTAATTTGGTTTTTGGCACAATTTTTTGTGGTGGTCCGTGACTGAGACACAAAATTTTTAAGTGGTCCTTGAATCTCAAAAGGTTGAGAACCGCTGCAATATGACATGTTAAGCTAATAGCTTTGAAGGACATAACACCACTCTGCATTAACAAAATGTAACAGAATGGCACATACGCTGTACACTGGGAGCACGTAAACGAGTGTACACAGTCTTCCATAAGCTGCGACATGCAAATGATGACAGAAAAGAAAGAAGTTACTGTATAAACTGTTAAGCAAATGAAATATATGTATCCAAGGAAGCACATACGATAAACCTGATTCTTTGGATTGACCTGACTAAATACGTGGATTTTGGTGCATCATAGTATGACGCTGTGTGCATTACACATCGGCATGACAGATGTTATTAAATAACAATGAACAATTAAACTGAGAGGTTTTGGTTATAATCACAAGAGGAGAAAAATCACATAAATAAATAACAAAACACTGGAGATTAGAATGCCATATTTCAGAGACAGTCAATAAGATCGAAGCAACGATTCAGAAGCACTTGGGTCGCTACGCAGTGGCTTGAGGTGGATTTGAACCTGCGACCCTGCGGTTACAAGGCACCGACCTACACCACTACACAATCGCGTCCCCCAGGTCAGTGAATTTCCAGAAATCCCCCCATAGAACTGTGTAACAGACAATCTGGTACACTATGTCATCAAGTACCACAGACAATCTGGTATACTATGTCCTCATATACCACAGACAATCTGGTACGCTATGGCATCAAGTACCACAGACAATCTGGTATACTATGTCATCAAATACTACAAGTCACATATAATGGACCAATACACAATCATAAAGTCCACAGCAGTGAATTAATTGAATTAGAGAGATAAGATTTCTTGATAGAGAGGTTGGATGCCAGTGATCCTGATTCAAAGGTAGTGGTAACAGTGGAAAAGCAAGAGAAGCTTTTGGAATTAGTGAAGACTGTTCTACAGGCAAAGTACAGTTTCGGATATTTTAAGTCTGGGTCAGGTCAGTGAATTTTCAGAAATCCAGCTACTGAGACGATGGCAGGACATGTATACGTCTGTTGAATGGTGTCCGGATCACAATCGCATCAAGAACTGCACAAACACAAATGTAAAGTGCTAGTTCAAGAAATTTGCGAATCTGGTTTAAAAGAATTGATTCCAAAGTATTGTATTTGGCCAGAATCCAACGTTTTAAACGCTATCAGTTCGATGTTAAGTGAAATTTATGTAAAGACAGGAGGCAATGCAGTGATTTACGTACTGAGAGTAAATTTTCTCAGACGTATCTTGATGCATTAGTTAGGACTCTCTGCAGCAAATGCTTTTACACGTTTGATCCGGTTATAAGTTTATAACTGAAGACGAATGTAACAGTAGTCCAAATACATATATAGCAGAATGTAAATTGTCGGTATTTGGCCCCTGCGCGAAACAAGCGCTATATGAAGTACCTGCTAGTTTCCCGGTTCTGATGTACGTTTAGATTCTCCAAATGGCATTTATATTCCACATACAAGAAGAAGCATTCTCATTAATTTCAGATATTCAACTACAAGCAATTAAACAGCAGCATTCTAAAGAATTTATGTAATCGTTGCTCAGACAACTCCGAAACAGAATTTCGCCATATTGCCGATTCACTGAATCGTCTCAGCCAATCAAAGGACCTCTTACATCATAAATATAAATATACAGCCAATAAAATAACGGTTTTCATGTGGCATGCAGGTGCCACAGATGCTAAATATTGACTGGAATTTTTATCGCCTGACTAAAAACTATCAATTTATTTAAATCTGACAGTATTGGATAGTACTTAAATACCACATACCTTTAAAATAGTATTTAAATATTTCATAACTACTTACTTCACTATTTAAATAGTTATGTAAAAGGACCGATTAAAACAGTATTTAAATTAGGATGCTTTTTGATGTTTTTTATTTAGTAAAACTTCTCCAATTCTGCTACCATTTTTTAGATAATAATAATAAGAAGCGTGCTGTGTATCATTATGGTGAACTGCACCGAAAGAAAGAGAAAGCGGCAGACAATATCAATCAATCAATCAATCAATCAATCAATCAATCAATCAATCAATCAATCAATCAATCAATCAATCAATCAATCAATCAATCAATCAATCAATCAATCAATCAATCAATCAATCAATCAATCAGTCAATCAATCAAATTCGTTTATTCATACATTAAGCTGACACAGATGCAATTTAGACAAACTATAGACATTGGAAGACAATTCTAGGGCCAAGAGTACAGGGTTTTTACAGGAAATTGTCAGTAGGCCTAAGCATTCTTATAAAGGATGCGTGAAATATATAGGCCTACATAGTTTCGGTCATCTTAATGCGGCAAGGAGAATTTCAGTCATGAGATCTAGTACGAAAATTATGACCACCGGTGCTACGAGGAGGGGGCAGGCCCCGAAGGACACGTACGGTTGGGATCCTTACAAACAGCCTTTAAAAGACTATATAATCAGATGCATATACATACAGACATACATGCAGGCATACAGGCAGGCAGAGGCGTCTACACCATAGAAACCTTGGAGCAAAATGTTCCATCCAAGATATGGGGGAGATCTGTCAGTGTGTGTGCCACCATTTTAAGGGGGGAAGGAAGTGGAAGAAGGGGAAAGGGGAAGTTGCTCCAATGAATTAGCTATAGGGATAGACGCCCCTCCAGGCAGGTAGGCAGGCAGGCAGGCAGGCAGGCAGGCAGGCAGGCAGGCAGGCAGGCAGGCAGGCAGGCAGGCAGGCAGGCAGGCAGGCAGGCAGGCAGGCAGGTTGTGAGGTTTATAAAGCGTTCAAGCCGCCTATGGGTTAAGGTTCGTGGTTTACTTCAGATTTAAATCTAGGACAAATATATGATATTGTCTCAACTCTCAAGGTACCGGTCACGGTTCCCACATAGGGTCCTGGGGATCGTGTAGCGTGGCATAATTCAAATAGGAAGCAGAGAAGAACATCATACGAGAAATTTTGTTATGTTAAATTCGAAGAGAAAGGGAGTATAGTAGTCAGACGGTCTCTATAGAAACCTGTGCAGCCTACATCGACATAATAGTATAATAACAGTATAAATAATTACAATAATTGTAATTATTTTTACTGTGATAATAGCAACTATTCTACTACATGACATGATTATTTATAAATTCATGGTTGCATAATTATACGTGCCTCTCTATAGTATGTACGTTTTTAGTCAATGTTTACATTGGTACTCTGTATACAGGCTGTCATCGCAAGAGAGCTTTTCAAGTGACACAACATATTATGCTAGGGGTGAATTTGTAATAATTTTATTATTAAATTCAAGATATGTACAACTTTTTTGAATAATTGTGTGAGTATATTCTTATATAGCAAAGTAGCCTTATATCAGGCGTAGAATAATTGTAAGCATAAATTATGATTCACAACGTAAAATATTTCTAAAGTCCTGGGATACGTCTATATTTGTACAGATGGTTGCTTATTACCAACGACCTCTCTTATATATAATTATATATCTATATATATATATATATATATATCTATATATATATATATATATACACTGTGTCCGGAAATAAAGGGAACCCTTTTGTAAATAATGAAAATAATTAGTAAATGTGCTTCGATTTTCAAAATTTCAAAACTGTTTTAATCCTGACATAATTATCAACAAATGCTGTAATTTGTGAACGGCCTCCGCTAAAAAAATTACGTCATAGTGACGTCGCTAAATTAGAAACTTAAACAAACTGTTAGAAAATGGCTTTCAGCCAAGAAGACAAAATTACCATAAGATTTTTACGGAAAAAACAAACATTTCGGACACTTTGAACAAACCTTGTAGCATAATATCATTCAAGTATAAAAATAAAATTCAACCACAATGTATTATTGATAAATAACATTTCAAAATAATTGACATTTTTAAGGAAAATGTTAGGTGCCGTCTTCCTTAGCTTTGAATTCTGATGCAAATGACGTCATTGTGACGTCATTGATGGATACCCAAACTTTATATTTTTACAATTTTTAGGTAATTATGTCAGGATTAAAACAGTTTTGGAATTTTGAAAATCGAAGCACATTTACTAATTATTTTCATTATTTACAAAAGGGTTCCCTTTATTTCCGGACACAGTGTATATATATATATATATATATATATATATATATATATATATATAATGATCTGTAATGCCTACATTACAAATTATAGGACTTCTTAATTAACTGCGAAGAGAATTTTGCAGTGTGCAAACATGCGGCATACCTTTGAATAAATTGTACAAAAGCAATCCAAACCCACCATTTTACACTTTTCTAAGCATTAGGGTTTATTACAGTAACCATAATGGCAGGCCTGTCGAATTGTCAGCAAGGACTTTGCTGCCAGTCTGATTTATAGTACGACATCATGCAATTATGTCACTTATCTGTTGCATGACAACCTGCAGTAGGCCTAGTTGAGGATCGCTCAGAGGATGGCCTACAACTTTAACTATTCTAGGTTATTACCACACAAGGCAGTATCAAAGTAGCCACCTGTAGCACAGTTAGCCCTCGTAGATCAATAGAGTACCATAATCTAGCCCTTAGCATTGTGTTGGAGTGTGAAGGTCCGCAAAGAGGGATGGAAACCGGTAATGCCAAATGCGGATAATGAGGACATGGGGAGGGAGAGGTCCATAGTAGGCCATTTTAAAAGGACATCATTTATGAAGGGCCCATTAAGAGGAGTAGCCAACGCTATATGAAGTTACCCAAAACATTTGCTGATTATATCTGTATGTGTGTAAGTATAATAGACCTTGGGCCCTGTCAATCCCTCAGGTGCCGCATTCATCAGCGATATAGGTAGGCGCCTTTCTACCATCAGTGGCGACCGCCGTGAGGCTTCGTTTCTCTTCCAGCGTCTATCTAGTTGCATACAACGCTACAACTCTATTGCTTTCAACGGGACATTCCCAGAGCCTCCGGACGACGAGGCTTGATTTTCCGGATGTTACATTAATTAATATTGAAGTCCCTGAGGGATCCTGTATACCTCGGGGCAAAAAAAGAAAAGTATAATAATAATAATAATAATAATAATAATAATAACAATAATAATAATAATAATAATAATAATAATAATAATAATAATAATAATATTCTTTATTATTTCAAACCGACAGACGCAGTAAGATTACATTGAAACATGAAAGTACAATCAATATCTTAATTAAACACACGGTTTGGCAGCCAAGCAAGGTGCCGCCCTAGAGGGGGGGGGGTTATGGGAGTCAATCCGCGTACCTTATGCTCTCCTGGCCATGAATGTTACCACGACTCTATCCCCCTCCCCCTTCTATAGGCAGTACACTGGAGCTTCAATACCTTACACAACATTTAATTAGGACTTTGCAGTCCTGTGTAATATTGGTCTTTATAAGCAATGCATCCAACTGTATGTATGCATGTGTGTGTATGTAATGTATGCATGCATGCATACATTATATGGACATTCGTTTAGCACCTTCAGACCTCTCAATGTCTTATAAACATGGCTATCAAATTCAGACAGATCTAATGAGGTGCAATGTAATTGCTTGTACTTTTATCATAATTTTAGTGAAATATAATTTTAATTAGATAACATACAATTCACTAATTTTTTCAAATCAATTTGGCCATCTGACTGAATTTCAGATTGCATGTTAAATAGAATCAGGAGTTTCAATTCTATTAAGAGTCAAGATCTGCATGTAATAGTACTGAACGGATTGTAACATTGTTGATACAGCCCATAATGTAAACAGAATACAAAGTCCTATCACTCACGTGTAACACACTTCAGTCCTCCCAAACCTTCTTTCTTTGTCAGTTATTCAGAATCCAACCACTTTGCTCAACTCACTCCTCTTCCGCCTTAACACTTCTCTGCCTTTCCATCACCTCATCACTAAAATTGCTCCATCGCCATAGCTGTTCCGCCCCACTGGAATAAATTCTAGCCACAATTATGACAAATAATTATTTGTTTCATCCTATGAACTCAGCAAAACCTCACCTCTTGCTTTATCTCCACAGGTCTTTCACTCAAAGCTGAAAACACCATTCTTTCTCAAATCCTTTTCGATTGCTCTTCCCCTTACCTCCTGGCCGCTTCAGTTCTAAGCACCATGCACCTTAGCCGTCTGATAGTCTGCCCAAGTGACTCTTTGGAACCAGGAACTGATTCAGCCCATACCTGCATATCGACTTTGTTTTGACTTAGTTGATTCTGAATTGGCACCGGAACGGACAGAAACAACCTGGCTATTGTGGACTTGATCTTACATATTACCGGTGATTAATTTAAGCTGGTCATCCTGACGCGGTTTTTGTGTGGTGCTGAGAAATTTCAAAGATTTACATTTACAGTTACAATAAGGTGGTTCCCATGACTCCACTTTTTGGACACTGTAGAAATCTCGAGATTACGATTACAAGTATGATTAATGTTTTGCATTTTGAACAAGGAATTGTTACGGTCTAAGCCTTTAACCTGAACGTCCAGAAAACTCTATCCTTTATGAATTACGATGGACATAAATGATGGATTCAAGATGAGATGAAAATGCTACCTGAGCAGATGCTTTTCTAGCAGATCAGTCGAGTTTTCCTGGAAGATGAATCTGGAAAGTAGGCCTAGTCATTTATATTGCAGTCGTTACTAAGTGATCTTCAGCACAGCTGGTTCAAATCCCAAGTGTAGATTACCTGTTACTGAGGACTGAGAAAAGAAGATATTTAATCTAGCTTTGTCTTTAACTAGAAATCAGTGCAGTAGGCTATCTCTAACTTGTACTTTTTATGCGCATGAGAAATTTTAGGCAGTTTTTGGCCCCCTCCCTCCTCCTTGTCAACAACTGTCAAACATTCAAGGACCCCCCTAATAAAATTATGTCAAAAAAGATTTTTACCCCTCCCCCCCGAACAAAGCAAATTATATTTCCATCGAGAAAGAAACTCGAAATATTAGATTTTCAAAAAGAACCCAAGATATTCGCATTTAAGAGATTATACAGTGCATTTTCTCATTAATCTTTGAACAATGAACAAGATAATTTAAACTGAAGAAAATATCGCCTTTAATTAAAATACAGACAAAAAGTTATAGATCACTCATAAAGACTTTCCAAATCTATGGCTGCTTTTTGATTAAATCATTGGTGATGTCAATTTGTGTTGAACACCCCCTCCCCCGTGTCAAGAATTGTCAAACTTTTTCAAACCCTCCCTCCCCATTTTGTTGACAATTAATGGACAACCCGTTATGAAACTTGGGCACCTTGGCCATAAATCAAGTGCCACATGTGAGGACAGACTGTGGCTGATATACCTGAAATTTTGATGAGCCCACAAGAAGAATATTAGGCCTACTGCAGTCAAAAGGTGTCAAGTTGAAAGATAAGCTAAGAAATTTACAGGTATAACGAGTGAGCTGAACACGAGACATTTACAGAATATTATTGATCTGTCATTACTTCAATCTGACGTAAAGATAAAATAATGCAAATATACACGCTTTTATAGTGACTATAATTTTATGGCCTATGGTGGGTTGGTAATTTTGCCTATATTAGGCGATCTAACTGTAATTGACTGTATTAGGCAATCTGACCGTATCTGAGTATTGTTAAAGGTCGGTCTCGTATCATTATCCATTATATGTATGATGTCCAAAGTCCATAAATAAGTAGGTAGGCTTGCGCAACCGTTGGTTAATATTATGAAAGCGGCAATTGTTGAAAACGTAACTGTATAATTATAGACTCTCATATGCCATTGTGCTTATTCACATAAAGTCTGTTCAGAACTGACAGAATTTAGGTTGAGGTTGTTCTGTTTTGCGAAAACAACAAGCATCATGGAATCGTGGAGATTTCCTGCAGTTCCAACTTGGTTGCTGCTCACATCTGGCGTTCTCATTGGATTGTACAAGTTAGTGTTTAAAGTATTGGAAGATATTCCTGTGTGATCATCTTTTAAAGATGTTTTAACAGTTGCCGGGGCACTAATAGAAGTTATCATAGTTTTGTTGTGGCATCACCTGATATGAAATGGCTGCAGCAGTCACAAAATGATCATGAATTGTGATTAAAGAGATGGTCTGCTGAAGCAACAATTCTGAAACATAGTAATTTTGAGTTTAGATTTGTAAGCAGAATAAGGAAATCTAACATTCTAATATTATTGCAATTATGTCAGCAATAAGCATGTTTGTTTGAAGACGTTGCTCAAATATGGCAAGTGGGTGGACTTGCCAATATTATTCTGATAATTATACCCATGAAAGTGTTGCCGCATAGACTAGAATGGCATTCAACATTGCTGTTTGGAAAGAGACTGTTAGGCCTACTTCTGTTATAGATTAATATCTCATCGATGATGTGTCTAAAATTCTTGAACTCACTTCATCACTTCTGTGATGAATGAAGTTATAATAATGCACAAGGCAAAATTCAGTGGCAATCAATGTCCATTTGGAATCTGGTTAACGTAGATACATTGAGGCACAGAGAGACAACATAAGGAGGCAACACTAATCCACTTTAAAATTTACTTTATATGTTCTCAAATTCATATTTTTCAGAAGGTATTTCTTTTTCAATGTAATAGGTCCTACTACTGCTACTGCTACTGCTACTACGACTACTACTACTACTACTACTACTACTACTACTACTACTACTACTACTACTACTACTACTACTACTACTACTACTACTACTACTACTACTACTACTACTACTACTAATAATAATAATAATAATAATAATAATAATAATTTTATTAGCAATAAGGTGATTTATATAGCACCGTAGCTCAGCCGAGGCTGAAGAAATGGATGCTGGATATGAGCTACAAAAACCAAGAACAGTCATATGCAATTTTAAAAATATAGGTCTTGAGCTGTGATTTGAATGTCTCCAGAGATGGCGCATTCTATACTGTTCCAAGTGATCGGTCCAGCGACAGAGAAGAACCAAACCTCAAAGAAGACCGCAGAACTTGTTGTTGATTTTAGTAAATTAAATCAGCTTTCACTTACAAATACAGGTTCCAGTACCAATGATATGTATGAAATATTTTATTCAGATTTTGTACCTGGAATTTTGGAATCTTCAAAAGGCTAGGAATAAAGGGTCCACGCCCAATTCCGATCTTGGGGACTATGTGGCCGATGATGAAAAGGGTGAGTTTATTATACAGTGAAGGATATACAAGTCAATTAAGTGATGTTTTAGTTATATGAAATTCGATTGAATGTCCACATCTGAAACCTCTTGCATAGATAAACGTTTTCAGTGTTCTGTAGAGCATACCATTACAATCAGTTACTGATCAGCTACTGATAACAAAAACAAAGTTTGTGGCTACCCATTCTATATGCATGTCCTTCAGGCGTAAAGCAATGTCTGATAACTTGCATTTGTTATGGCACTGTTGAAGCTAGACATTTCATCCAAGATAAATGATATTATTGGCCCCTTGTCCATGTATTATTTTAACGTGTTTTAATTGACCTAAATTAGTTAACAGAGTCCGCAAAGGTTCACCAGTCACTCTGGTACAGAGTAAAGCAGGGAGGCGACCTGACCGACGACTCTGATGAGCGTAGACTCGGATCCGACCTGGGCTGGTGAACCAAAGTCCTCCGTGCCCACCTTCTCGTGGTGCGGACCGTTAGTACCCTTCCTAGGAAGTACTCTTCCTAGGAGGGGGAACGAACGGGCACGGCAGGCAAAACCAGGGGAAGGCAATGGCAAACCACCCCTGTTAATCATGCCAAGAAAATCGTCATGCCACACACCAAACCACGCCGATGGTCGCGGATGGAGGGACTCCCAGGCCGGAGCGCTGAGGTGGGACTCCCAGGCCAAAGCGCGACTCAAGGGCTACTGGGAGAAGTAGCAAGACGGCAACGGAGACTGTGTGGCATGACGATCGCTAGGGCTCCTAGAGCCGACGGCACAAAGAGAGTTAACAGAGTTGGACTGATTAAGCCAATATGCAAATTATCAGCTTAAGAGTTAATGTTAAAAGTGACATGCTAGAGTTTGTAAATGACACACACTATACTGTGTTTTGGAAACATGCATCCACATAGTCCCTTACTGCACTGAATTATGAATGGAATATCTTGCCTATTGTTGACTTATAAAATTCAGAAGTTTGGTTTTGATTTGCATTAATGAGCTACGCTAGTTTGATATTAATTATTTGCTTTGAGCATGCTAGTTGTAATAGTGGTGACCTGCAATAGAGGAAGGCCTCTGTATCTTGATTCATAGCAGTGTGAGGCAAAAAAACATTATATTAAACTCAATATTGAGTACTGGGTAATCCAGTGAGGGCCACACAGAATTTGAGCTTTTTCACTGGTAGTAGTTCATTTCTGTTTTACAAAATTTACACTTGTAAAATGGTAGTGTAAAGCTGACATCAGCCCCTACTAATGGGTCCAGCTTATTCATAGAAGGAAAAGATATAGATGTAAACTCTTTCCTGTGTTTTATCTTTTAAGGGACTCTTCAAGCATGACCTGGAACTGAAAAAGAACTATGGGCCTGTAGTGGGGTAAACAAAATAATTTACTACACGAATATCATTTTATTGTACCAGTGATCTTAACTGTTTCTAATATAGCAATTTCTTATATTATCCTAATTTTTTGGTGATCTTATTTTTCTTGTTTACTGTTACTACATCTGTAACTGAAGTCAGTTCCAGACCAGCTTAGACCTGACTTAACCCTGGAAATTGCCTGGACTTGGATTTATTAGACGTTCTGACTGTACAATTCAACAATACTTGTAATGACTGCTGTTTTTATATAGGACTTTTCAAGGTCGAACGCCGATGCTATTGGTATACGATACCGAAATTCTTAAACAGATCTTGGTGAAAGACTTCAGCAACTTCACAAATAGATTTGTAAGAGATTATATGATAACACATTACATACTATTGTAATGTAATCTGATATTTTTAGTGCAAGTTTGCAAAGTTCTCTGCCCACCTGTGACATTTCTTCCACTTCTTGTTGTCTTTTAATTTGTTCATAGGCCTAAAAACGAAAGTCCGCAGCATCGCCTACAGTCATGTTTCTTCTGTTTTGCTGATTAAAATATTTGAAACATGTGTTTGTCATGTTTGTCAAATGGTTTTCATTAAATACCGCGCGCTCTTTTCCGCGCCGTTAATAACCGCGCGCATAAAGCCACGCCGTTAATTATCTCCGTGTCTTCATTACAGCGACGATCATAGGCGCGCGAATCAAAGCCATCGTCGCCGATTACTCGGATCGTTCATAACTTAAATTTGCAAGTCTAGTTGTTAAACTTTTTCATTCTTCGTTTTAGAACATTATAAACATTATGCAAGATTGATTAGAAGCCTAAATACCTGTAATTTGTGTCATTACTAGTTGTATATTCAATGATTTTATTTAGTAGGCCTATTTACAAACTCTAACTGTGCGTTTAGACGAGAGTTTTTTTTAAATAATCCTGGGAAAATGTCCCAGTTTTTGGAACTATATCGCGCTATATATTCTAATTTTATTTAAACTTTTATTATAGGCTAATGATGAAGAAATAAATAATTATTAGTTTTATTTATTGACATTTACTATGGCTTTGATTCGCGTGGTTATGATAGTCGCTATAATGAACAATTAATGAACAATTAATGGTAATTAGCGGCGCGGTTTTGCGCGCGCGGTTTTTAACGGCGCGATAAACAGCGCGCGGTATTTAATGTATCACCTTTGTCAAATGTATCTAATACTGGCTAATTGTCAGTATATTTCTGAAAATATTTGGCATTAACTTTATGTTTGAAGCTCAATTAAAGACTGTCTCTTTTATCTTTCATGAAATTTTACACTACAGTTTTATGTAGTACTCTTTGGCTTGGATTTGGATCCGAATTGGAATAATTTTAACTTATCAGTTATTTGTGTACTAAATAATGAGCAAGTCTTCAGGTTGGCTCCAAAGCAAAAAAAACAATTCTTTAGTTATTTTGTATATTCATTCCTAAACCTGTCTTTAACAATATTTTTTGTTGTAATCTACATATCTGACATAGTAGACTTAACTTCGAAAAGTGTTTGAACATCTTTAATGTGCAGGTACTTACTTAAAATCTGCAAAGATGGGACTAATGCAAATTTCTTTTCTTATCTGCATGGATTTTTTAATTAGGTAATGCAGTGTTTTTCATATTATTAGACCTTAAAATGCCAGTGTTTTGAAATTGAGGTGCACTATACCCAGTGGGGTAGGAAGGTTTTTGGGGCCCTTGTGCAAAGCTTCGATGGTGGGCCCCTTGAACCCTCTTCAATTTGAAACAAATATATTGTAGGCATTTTGGTGGCCTTCTTTGCAAGTTCTTCGCGTGCTTGTTGCTTAGCAGCGCCACTTAAATAAGACTTAGACATAACTGAGCCTGAGCCTGAGGGAGTGCGATGATTTAAATTATACAATCTTTAAGTTTAAGTAGGCCTATTAGTTAGGTACTGCAATTGTCAATTTAAATTACACAAAGTACTACAAAGTAATAATATTCCATACTGCATAGTAGAAAATATCAACAAAAAGTGTATAAATTTTGAACATGTTGCCGTTGGTCATGACATCAATATAGGCCTATTTATACGTAAGTAAAACTACTTCCGCAAAGACTGCGTAAAGAATTTTGCTATGGCACAAAATCATGCATTTGGACATTCCAGCTTCAGATTCAGCCGATAAAACTATTGAGTCGAGTCATTTGAGTGCGTAGTACTGTGTACACTGTTGCTAACTTGCTGTACACGTAGATTTACTTTTAGGTTAAAATTGACCGCCGAGGGCCCTTGTGCATTGCACAACCTGCACAACACATTGCTACGCCACTGACTATACCTGAGATTCAAAATAGAAATATTGTATTCCTCTTCAAAATCTTGGGAGTCCTTTTAGTCTCATTTAGAAGATAAGCACAGGGCAGTACCTTCTTCACAAGCATTGTAGCAAGTCAGACGGTTTTCAAATATAATATCGGAAATAACAGATCAGATGTGAAGAGACCAGTAAAGAGCAGAAACACAGGAGGTGTTATGATTTGTGGCATTTAGTTTAAGAGAAATTGAAAGATAGCAAACTGCATGAATTATGATAATATTTCTGGAGAGTTGCAATTTAAGTTTTCAGTGGAAAGCACAAGGGATGATAGATATAAATGAATACTGGAGATTAGAGTGCCGTTTTTCGTAGACAGTCGATAAGATCGAAACAACAATTCAGAAGCACTTGTGTCGCTACGCAGTGGATTGAGATGGATTCGAATCTGCGACCCTGCGGTTACAAGGCACCGACCTACACCACTACACCACCGCGTCCCCCAATCCTATGACAATAGCTTCTTAGCCTTTCTATCAGAGGTTGGAACAATCCTTTGACAATAGGTTCTTAGCCTTTCTATCAGAGGTTGGAACGATACATCTCTGCAATTTTTCGATAGTTTCTTTAGTGTGTAACAGAGTGTCTCATAGGAGTTTTTTTTATCGGTGTTATAAAACTGCTTGATTAATTTATGCTACATTACAATGTCTTCACTTATTAATAGGATCCTGGTATTCAGGAATATCCAGTGGATAAGATGGTGTCAATACTCCGGGATGGGCACTGGAAACATGTTCGCAACCAAATATCACCCACTTTCAGTGGTGGAAAACTTAAGAAGGTTGAACTACTTGCAGGAAAATTTACATTGATTGATTTGTGGCTTTGTTTATGGATTCCTATTTGGTAAATTTTTCTTTGTAATTGCATCTCTCAGATATGAGCAGAAGATTACATGGTTCATATACCTAGAAGTGGGCCAAGCAGATTGTAGACAGGGTTCTATGTTTAGGGACGCTGTGCTTGTGTAAGCCACTTCAATGTAATGAATACACAAGCATATTTTAAAAACAAATCTTTATCAGAAGATGATAAAATGCATGAGAATTGGTTCACGGCTATTTGTAATTATGGCTTAAGTTATAGTAATTTATATTTCATAGTTTTAAAATTCCTAACATACTGGCAGTCTGTTTTACTATTGCTATTACACTGTTTAACATGTGATATTAACTGCCCTGTGGCATGCACTGCAAACGATATATAAATGTTAGCTTTGGTATCCATCAACCAAATTTCATGTTTTTCGACTTTCAGTTCTCCAGGACTGCTCCTAAAGCATTATTCATTTATTTATACTCTGCTTCCTCAATCCAAACACTTATTTTTACTTTCTAGATGAATGGCAAAATGATAAAATGCGTCGAGACATTTCTAAACAACCTTGAAAAGAAAGCAGAAAACAATGAAATCTTTGAATTGAGAGAGTAGGTATTTTTGAAATAATATAAAAACAAGGGTTTAAAGTGGTTAGAATGACGTGTCAGAACCACTGCAAGTTTATCTGGAACACGTAAAGTCCATCCCTCCCTCTTTTCTGTGATTTATCTACATAGTTACTACTGTTCAGTGTGCTGTATTGTAATGTGTAGGCCTGCTGTACCCAGGGATGGAAAGTTGGTTTTTGGTTTATGGTTTCTTAACCAAAAAACCAGAAAATGACAAAATTTGGTTTTTGTTTTTGTTTTATAAATTTCTTATTCTTGTAAAAGTTATTTTAATAATATTGATTTAATGATTTTAATTTTGGAAATCGCAACTAAATTAAACTGAGTTGGAGCTCTTATTCATGCCATGTTTTATGATTTTTCATAAAAAATTCGAAATTCTTAAAACAAAAAACAAAAACAACAAAAAACAAAAAACACTCTTTCCAGGCTGACATTTCACTGCTGTTCTTGCACATGTTTATTATATCTGTTGTAGGCTTACTGGTGCATTTACAATGGATGTGATTGCAAGCACAGCTTTTGGGCTGCAGATTGATTCCCACAATGATCCCAATAACCAATTTGTACAGATGGGAAAGAAAGCCTTTTCATTTAATTTCTTCAAACTGAGCACACTGATATTTTGTAAGAATATTTTAAAGTTCTTTGCATTTCTGAACAAATTAGTCACTGATTGAGTTATAGTTGAAAGTTTTTATGATCATGTTAATATAAGTGATATGAAGAATGATGCTATTAAAACGCAAATCAGTAATAATATTCATGTACCAGTAGAAGTATTCATGGAGCATACATGTATATTGCAGAGAGAGCCTCATTTGGTACACTTCTGGCAGAGATCTTGGCGTTATCTTGGATTCAGAACTCGCCCTCAGACCCTCTCTCTGCATATCTCGAAGCTGCGCCGCGCTTGCTACTTTCAGCTACGACAGCTTCGCGTTGTTTCCCGCTGTCTTTCCCCCAGTCTGCTGCTCCTGTCGTTCATGAGTTCATTATCTCTGTCGGCTTGACTACTGCTGCTCCCTCACTCGACTGAACTGCCTCGAACGCGTACTGCGTTCCGCTGCGCGCTTGATTGGGCGCATCCCTAAATTTTGCCACGTCTCTGAATACATGCGTGATGTCCTCCACTGGTTACCACTCTCGCAACGCATTGTCTACCGGGTTGCCCCATTGTCTGGCAATGTCAGCTTGGCCGTGCTTCCTTCTATCTGCGTGAGCGCTGTTCTCGTTCCTCTGTTCCACCTGGTCACTGCTCTCTTCGCTCTGTTCCTTTCGCACGCACCGCTACTCTGCAGCAGCGCGCTTTCTCCGTCGTTGGACCCACAATTTGGAATGGGTTTCCTCCTGAGCTGCGGTCTCTTCCTCGAAACTCATCCACCCCTTTCTTCTCTGGTCTAAAGACTGTTCTCTTTCGCTGGGGTTGGGCCGAGAGCGCCTCTGAATCAGTAGCGTAACTATGGGCCCGCAGGGCCCGCAACTGCGGGGGGGCCCAGGTAAAAGGGGCCCATTTTCAAACCTGAAAAAATGAACTATTTTAATTAATAAATGCACAGCAGAAAGCCGGAACCGAAACTCCTTGTAAACTCCTTAGCCTTGTAAAATCAATAAATCATGCAGGCAGGCAGATGATGTGGAATATTACTATTGATGCGCGGTCGGCGCATATTTTTCTAGGCTTTGATTTAAGCTAGTGAACAGTGACTCGAAGGCAAACTATAATCGCCAGATGACGCTGAAATTTGCAGTTAATTCACTCAATTAGTTTCACTTTTCGTCTTTGATTTATGCTGACGTCATTAGTCTCATTGCCAAGTTTCCGTCGGCCATCGTTGTTGATATTTATTTAAAAAGTTTGTTTAAATAGATTAGATCGGATTACAATTTACAATACAAAATTTAAGATTTAAAAATAAAAAATTGTACTAATGATGGCTAGCAAGCCTCTAAGTGGAGCAGCTAAACGACGGAAAAAGAAGGATTTACAAAACGAACTTAAAAAACGATGTAAAATTGACTCATTCTTGTTACCGGCACAGACTAAAAAGGAAGAAACACAATCTGTTGCAAATGTACGTAATGAAGAAAATGAGCAGGAGCCTCAGGAGGATACCAGAGGCAGTGAAGTCAGTGAACTACAGATAGATACAAAACTGTTCTTGATTTATGATTTCGTAACATTGAATAAAACAATATTCAGTAACATTTCATTTATAACATTTAATCAATTTTAATGCAAATCGAAAACAATTTTTAGTTGTGGCATAAGATTACAAATTAATAATAAAATAAAATATCATAAATTAAAATCATTAAAATGTATGCCTCAAAAGTGAGTCGATAATTTGAAACATAAAATTGTCTATCAGATTGTCATCGGCTGTATGGAGGGGGGCCCATTTTGAAAATCTTGCAGGGGGGCCCAGAATATGAAGTTACGCCACTGCTCTGAATAGCTTCCTTGAAGGAAGCTATATAAATGCTTGATTGATTGATTGATTGATCGATTGATTGATTGATTGAATAGCTGTATATCTAAATGAACCGCACCTCATTAGAAATGTTTGTAAAAGTATTAATAATGTGACATGTCTGAAAACATTGAACAGTGGTACTTACTCGTTCCGTTTTGCATTCCTGCCTTCTAACTTAGATGTATTTGAGTCATATTTATGTGATTTATAGTTTTCTTTCCATTTCTGATGAAGCCTCTTGGAAGGCTGGGATTTACAATCTTTCCAAAAGATTCAGTTTCGTTTTTTCTGGCTGCTGTTGACCGAGCAGTGAAGGAGAGGCGGTCAGCTGCAGAAAGTGTAAGTAAATTTTCCTTCAATCTTTCACACCAGAAGGGAGAGTCACTGATTCTGATCAGATGAGTGATCCAATAGTTTCTCTAAATTTATTTAAATTGAGTAAAAAAAAGATTTGAAAAGCATGCTATGCTCCTTATTTTTTTAAAATACTTTCCAAAACAATCACAATGAGTGCTTAATGATCAGTGGCGTACGGCTGAAATGCCGCCCGGGGCGAGAGCCCAAAATGCCGCCCTTGGCCACTTAATTTTCGATATGCTCCTTTATCTAAGATATTGCATGACGATCGTATTACATATAAAATTTTATTTTATACAGCCTTCTGGATTTTCACTTGTCACTGTATTGTGTAATTATCCGTTTTAGTTAGGCATACACATCTTCAACTTAATAGCGAGTAACCGAAATTCGAAAATAACTGAATACTATTACTAAACTTTGCTGAAAGGGTAAGTGGTCATTTTAAATGACAAAAAAGCATGCAGTCAATTTCTGTGAAAACCAGACCAATTTTAAAATTAATTTTAGAAAGAGGACTAAACTAAGTGGTGAAAGGTTGTGGTGTGGATGTTGATAGCTTGTGATTACATTTTATTCTAAGTCATTAATTCGTTTTGATACTTGTACATAATATAGGCATATAATATCCATATATATCATGATTATAAAGGGCGGCATAACAAGAATATGCTTTAAAGTAGATTATGCCGCATATAGTCTGTTACCTTGCTTACAGTTTACTAGATAAATGCGAGTCCGCTTCCTTTTCTGCATTTCTGTTTAGTGTTTAACGTAGATCTCTAAGAGTTATGCTGCCCCTACCGATCAACGGACTTGACCAAAGTGACGGTTTCTTCCTTTCTTCCTTTCTCTTTCTTTGGTTTCTCTCCTACTTTTTCATTTGTTATCTAAAATTGACTCTTATTTTTCTTCTACCCTATTTGCCGCCCCTACAAAAGTGCCGCCCGGGGCGACTCGTCCCCTCTGCCCCCCTTGGTACGCCACTGTTAATGATACTAGCATTATTTGATACTAGCATTATTTGATTTCCAAATTTTAAAATTCTGCCACTGAACCTTTTGCTGACTCAATATTTCGTAAAACTTTTCATTACTACCAATGACTTGCAGGGTTGGCTTAAATGGACTAATCTGTCTTTTGTCTTTCTCTCGCTGTTTCTGTCCTTGTCTGTGGCTCTTTCTCTGTCTCTGATAAGTTTTAACAGACCTATGTAGCATGGATATACTATATATTTTAATATATCATAATATGTAATACTATATATAATATATATTATATTATTATATATTATATATTCCTTACTTTACATTATTTTTGATGTTTTCCCAATATAGCATTTACAGTGTTTCTTAGTTACTTTCTCATTATATGCATTACAAGCTATTTTTTTAATGAAATTCGTAAAAAAAGTCGTTTATTGGCATAATATATCTCTGATCATTTGTGAAAGGACAATGTTGACTTCCTCCAACTGATGATCAATGCGGAAGTTGATGATGAAGAATACACCAAGCAGACGAATGATGACAAAAATGATACCACAACAGAAACATGGACTAAAAGAAAAGGTAGGCCTAGCTGTGTTATTTTGAACGTAAAATGTTAAATATTGGATGTGCTAAAAATGAAGAGGAAAGTCTTCAGTTCTCAGTTTTCTCACATTATGCCAACATATTTAGAAGGAGATAATGATGTTAATTATTTACATGGTGAAGATCGAAATGTAGTACGTTTTCTTTCTTTTTGTGCAGCTTCTCCATGCAGTGGACCAACTTTACTGGAAGAAACTATTGAACATGCTAAAATGTTTCGTTCATTGTTACATGACCTTGTGATGCTAATACATATTGTTATCATTATGTGTGATTAGTAATTTCTTCATTATGTCAACTTATTTGAAAGAAGACATGTTATGTTATTTCAGGTTTATCTCATGATGAAGTTTTGGCACAATGCTTGATGTTCTTTCTGGCTGGATATGAAACAACTGCAAGTACTCTGGCATTGTTTGGGTATGAAATGGCAGTTCATCCCGATGTTCAGGACAGACTTATCAAGGAAATTGATGAAGTCATGAGTGGTCATGTAAGTTAATTGCATAATTTAAGCTTCCTCAAGACAGATTAACATTTTAGTGTCACTGCAGCAGTGTTTTAGAGAAGTCTTACGAGAAGGTAATGTCAGCTTCTCTGGTGAACATGAGAAAAAAACATTGGAAAACTTGCCTCTAGTAGCAAGAGACCCATTGATATTAGCATTTTCTGTCTTTATAAATTGATGAATGTCATCCAAAATGTAGTGTTGTGTTTTTTAGTTTTCTTACTGAAACTGAGTATGGTAAAGGTAGGGAAAGGTAAGATAAGATAAGATAAGGTATGGCAATTGCCGAAGTTACTAGATAAATGTTGTATTTCTCTAACCGAAGTGCTTGTGTTGTCAATTCAGGATCATGTGACCTATGACCTAGTACAGAAGATGCCTTATCTGGATATGTGCCTAAGTGAGCTTCTGAGAATCTATCCAGCTGGACCGAGGTATGGTGCATGTTTGTTGAGTATGAACTCAATATGTAGGTTTAAACCCTGTGCTGCTATCTATCTCAGTGTACTATAGAACCCTTCTGTTTTGGCTACTTTTCTGGATATTTAATGCCAGTTGCTAGACCAAAGTCCACATCACTCTGTAAGTTAGAGTTGCTTTGATTTCTCATATGTGCAGAGAAAATATTCGTTTAAACACTTTAGACACATAAATTGGCTTATGTTTTTGAACACCTAACTGTTATGTGGCCCTATCGGATTCCTTTTAGATGCATCTTTTTACAGTAAGGTGATGGAAGGTAGCAATTTTAACTAATATGTTTTCGAATAATTTTGTTCTGTATAATAATACTTGCCAAGAGTTATATGTTTATTCTACCTATATTTTAGGTCTGATCGAGTTACAAAAAATGACATTGTTATAAATGGATTGTTCATACCAAAGGGTATGGTCATTGGAATTCCAATATATGCCCTTCAAAATGATCCAGAGGTTTGGCCAAATCCTGAGAAGTTTGACCCAGAAAGGTCAGTGATAAACTTTATCTTCTAAGAATAAATTTTGAAATTGTTCATATTATAGACGCAGCCTAGCCGTAATGCAATGGAGACGGATGAGCCAAAAGGAGTTATAACCCAGTCTTGACTGAGAAATTTGCACAATAGAAAAGTGACTGGGAACCAATGCAGGTGAAGCATCTCCATTGCAAAAGAAAACCCGGGATCTGGGTGAACAGTTGCGAGCAATAATTACGAAAATCGTGATATTATCTCATACTTAAGCGGGTGTAGTGGCAACATTAACTTTTTCAACTGGTCTACAAGTAAATAGCATCTTGTCACCAACAAAGTGAAAAATGTTTTTGCAAACTGTTGTTATCATATAGACCCTATAGGCCTATTTAATACACTTAAAGCCAGTCTTGTTGTCCTCGAGACCAAGGTCTTGGTCTCGAGTGCACTCGAGTTCGTTTTTAAAAGTCTTGGTCTTGGTCTTGGTCTTGAGGTTCAAGGTCTTGGTCTTGGTCTTGGTCTTGAGGTTCAAGGTCTTGGTCTTGGTCTTGGTCTCGAGGCTCAAGGTCTTGGTCTTGGTTTTGCAAGACCAAGACCAAGACTTTTGAGAATATGAACACTACAGTCATTTAACAAAACGCAAGGATTTAAAATTTATTCAATAATTACTAATACAATTGCTTTAGTATTTACACGGCTTTACTGTTGTTTTGGACATTTATTTTTACTTCCGGTTATTTACCATGAAATGATTTCAAAACAGACTCACATAAATTTGTACATTTACATCCGGTACTTGAAAAGCTGCTCTGTGTGCCAGTGAATTCAGCACTGTATAACGTATATTTCACATGGCAGAATTTTTATGAGGCCCCACAGGTCTTGGACAGAAAATTCTGAGTGAATTGGTTTTTATAAAATGCAACAGGCATTTTGAATAACATTTCGCATGCAGGACTTTTGTAAATACGAATTCGGGATTCTCTGCAGTCTGCATTTTGGAGTTGTTTTGTTTGAATAAAATAAAAGATTCATGTTTTAATTAAAATAGCGAGTAGTCCGACTTGACAAGTAAGGAATAGCAGTCTGGATATGGTTGTGATTGTTTGGGTATTTTTCTCGGTTTTGGTCTTGAGTTTCAAAGTCTTGGTCTTGGTCTTGGTCTTGGTCTTGGTCTCGAGGTTCAAGGTCTTGGTCTTGGTCTTGGTCTTGAGGTTCAAGGTCTTGGTCTTGGTCTTGGTCTTGAGGTTCAAGGTCTTGGTCTTGGTCTTGGTCTTGAGGTTCAAGGTCTTGGTCTTGGTCTTGGTCTTGAGGTTTAAGGTCTTGACAACAAGACTGCTTAAAGCTAATTCACATATTCCTTACAGTTGTGCCCTACAATGTAATTTCTATTCAATCGATAGATAATGACGCAGATTTGTACTTGCGTCCAAATGTCCCTGCGCCGAAATGTCTCGCACAGCATTTTCTCTGCGCCTAAATATCGGGTCAACGTTGTTGGTCTGTAAATTGATTCTTTAACACGTTAACGTCGAGCTGCCTTGGTTCCCAGTCACTATTAGTCGTTAAAGTGTTAAACTCCAGAATAGCTCCTGTTAAGTTTCGGTAAACCCATTTGAAAAAATTTTGTTTACATGTTTTTCACTGGTTAGTTTCTATAGAATCGGCACTTTGATAATTTCTGTTACGATTACAATAGGGCCTATGTGTTAGGCCTACTTCAGGCTACGTTAACGTTTGTTATTTAATTATTGGTTACCATCAAGGTTAATCAGTGAACATTGTTATTTTGACAATATTATTGTATGTGTTCAACGTAGGCCACTTTTGAAATATTTTTGTTTGTGTTTTTAGACAGTTTTTTTTTATTTCATTGCCAAGTTTGCAGATAGGCCCTAGGTTACTTTTACAGGTTTTCACCAGAAGCGAGAGAATCACATGACCAATTACACTACTTCCCTTTTGGTGTTGGACCAAGAAACTGTGTGGGAATGCGTCTAGCATTAATGGAACTGAAGATGTCTATGGTCCACGTTCTACAGAAATTGAAGTTTGTTGTATGTGAAAAGACGCAGGTAGCTTTTATTATCTTGTTTTTTTAAGCGAATTAATTCTGTATGCAGAAATTACGATTTTAAATATAGGTCTACCGATACTGTAATTGTATTATTTTGCATTAGGCCTATAGTTATTTAATTTAAAAATTTTCTGAAGATTAATGAAACAGTTTTGATATCCAGCCATAAAATAATTAAAATTAGAATAACAGTAGGCCTAAGGCGAAAAAGTACGAACAATACTAATAATACTTGGACTGTCTATATACGTGTTTAAGCGTTGGACTTGACAGACAACCAAAAAGGGAAAAGGAAGAATGTCATTCACTCATAGCTTTTGTCACAGCTTCCCAAGGAAGTGATGATGATTATGGCGATGATGATAAAGGTGATGCGATAACGATGACGGTGATAATGGTATAAACTCTGGCTACGTCAGTTCTCACACGACAATCCCTTTCTTTGAAAACGTAGACTCCTACTATTGCTTATCCCTAAGGTGAACTGTCAAACTAAAATGTGATATGCTTTGTATTATCACATTTCAGATTCCTTTGAATTTGGAAAAACTGAGAGTGCAAGCAGTTGATGGCATTAATCTGAGGGCGGAGAAGCGTGAAAAGTCTTTCTAATTAAGAGATAATTTTTTCCCTATTACAACAGTGTACATTAAAGCTTTTGGATATATCCTTTAGCACTTTTGAATAAGTAGCATTGCCTTGCAGGTTTGTTAAAATTAATATAGTTTCAAGTAGCTGTTATGATATAGGCCTAGTGATAAACTTTAAGACTCGGAATTTGTGACTTAATTCTCATCAACTATCTAGGGACGAACTCCAATGTTCCCTTTAGGCTCTTTATCTTATGTCTTACATCTTTTCTTGTATGATTATTTATAAAGCGCCTCTCACAGTATAAACTATTGAGAGGCGCTCCCAGCGTGTCAGCCCCGAGGGAAAAGAAAGGTCTTTAGGCAGCGGAGAGAAGAGGGCGAGATCCAAAGCAATATCTTGCTACGGAGAGAGGGGGGCAGGTCATTCTATAAGGAAGGGCCAAGGATGGCAAAAGCACGATGCTGAGCCATCGAAGTCCTTTAGAGTTTTGCACGTGAATGCAAAACTCTAATATTCTTACAGTGCACAAATTTTGTGAGCTTTTATTTTTGCGTGAAGGTTAAATTTGGCTAATAATTGTTACAGCTGCTGAGATATTTTAGGTTTCACGTTCAGAAGGCCAAATTAAGTTTCGTGCTTCTGATGGCGAAACCATACAGCATCTCGGCTAGCCTGCAGTTTGTGGTGCAGGTCGCAAGGAAACTTTTTCCAGAATAAGGGGGCAATAATATAAATAGTCAAGTTCTAATGGAATAGGCCTATTAGCCACCACCTCCAATAGTGCAGGTAATGTACCTACTAATCCTAGGCCAACTGGTTCGGCCGTGACTTGCCCGAGAACGCACCGACCAGTCTACCTTTACAAGCAGGTAGATTGTTTCTCGAACAGCAGCGGTGGGCATAGATCCGCAGTGTAGCATTTTCTCTTACACATACGGTACATACCTGTTTACTTACTTTCCACTACTGGAACTAGAGCCGTGTTGCCGACCACACACGTTATGGGCGTAGAATGTATCGAAGTCTTCGGCTTAATTTGATATAGCGCCGGTGTTATTAAACTGACCTCCCTGTCGAGGCTTTGTGTGACGCCGAGAAATTTCGAAGATTTACATTTATATCCAAATGCTGTCTGGCGGTAGAAGCTTATTTGGCCCACGCGTATGATAATAAATGTTACGGACGTGTTCTTTCCCGAGTATGACTACATCCAGGGTGAGCATTGTCGGGGGTTTGAGAGTTCAACACCCTAGTCTTTCTTAGGTCCTCCCCAGTTAAGACTTCATTCTACACCCAAGGGGTGTCGTTTCCAACCCCCAGTTGTGCTAGTGTGATTATATTGTACATATATTTTAGCATTTTCTTTCACAAATCGCTTGTGGGTTACTAATAAAGTAATGCTCTGGCTTAGGCTATTGTGAGATTTGTGACCATGTCAAATGTATATATATATATATATATATATATACTAATAAATTTGGTGATTTCACTTTAAGGAGTTTAAGCTTTCTACTGAATTTTTTTAATTTCTTATTTCTAGTATTTGGTGGCGACATACAAACCACAACATATCCATGTCCTGCATCTGCTCTAACACAATGATATGAATTGATTAATAACTACTTACTGCTTGCTTACTTATTGACATCTTTCCCATAATGCATTTGCTGGGCCGTCCCTTTGGAATAATCTTCCTCCCATGACTCGTTCTCAGATTCGTTCTCAGATTCTACATCTCGCTGTCTCAAACTTTTCTCACGGAGCTACTCACAAAGGGAGTGCCTCTGATTAGGTTGCACTGTGAGAGGCGCTTTATAAATTCATAAATACAATACAATACAATAATGTCGTTTGGCAGCTTTTGTTTCATTTTAGGTTTTTAAAAAGTATATTGTATAATTTTTTATTGTCAAAGAAAAACGCTGAAAGACCACTGAGTTTTAAAAAAGTTATTTATTTCTACATTTACATTTGTTTATCGAATAAATAAATAAATAAATAAATATGAGTACTATTAAGGTAATACTAATTGGTAGAAGTCATTTATAGTGTTAAGTAATGAATTACACACACAACTTTATATCACTTTGCAATTTTCTCACCTGCTAACAGCTTAATCAAGAAAATTGCAACGGTTTTATGCTACAAAGACTAAATTAATTCCTGGCGGTAGGCCTTTAGGGTAAAACTTTAACATGTGGTAGCAACCCCTAAATGTTGTCAGATCCTCTTCAAATTTTTTCTGAATTTTTTATTCATCAGTACAAACAAAAGTACAGGGTACCTCGCTGTGAAATCAGACTTTCAAAAATAAGGACCACCCTAATATATATATATATATATATATATATATATATATAATATACATGGTTAATTATATCCTTTTCGTAACACAGCGAACACAAGCATGTAGGCCCTACTGAATCTCGGTTAGGCCTATACCTGAGCTACCTCAGGGTGATACTCACCCACTCAAGCATAATGCAGAGGTCGCCCTAAGACAGGAGCGCCGCGCCACTTCGTACGACTAGTTATAAATCAACCGCTACGCACCTTAAAGTGTACACGACGGAGGGGAGGAAGTAGAGTTAAATTTTCGCATTAATACACAGTCTTGTATGATCATAAAAATATATTAAATTATTCAGCCGTGCTGGAGTCGGGTGCACCTCTGAGTAGTTCATGAAGAGGCGCTATACAGATGTCCGTTATGAATGAATGAATGTTGTCAAGACCTTAGACCTCAAGACCAAGACCAAGACTTTGAACCTCAAGACCAGGACCAAGACTTTGAACCTCAAGACCAAGACCGAGACCAAGACCCAAAAACTCATAATCATAACCAGACTTCTGTTCCTTACTAAAACATTGTCAATTGGGGTGAAGCCCTATTTGTAATGAAAACCTGTTATTTTATTCAAGCAAACAACTCTACATGCAGACTGCAGAACATTCCGAATTCTTATTTACAAAAGTCCTTCATGTGAAATGGTATTCCAAATGCCTGTTGCATTTTATAAAAATTAATTCGCTCAAATTTTCTGACCAATACTTGACCTGCATTTGAAAAAATACGTTTTACAGGTGCTGAAGTCGCTGGAACACTCAGCAGCTTTTCAAGCACCTGATGTAAATGTATAATTCGTTAGTCTTTTTAAAATCCTCCCATGGTTTATAACCGGAAGTCAAAATAATTGTCCAAAACAACAGTAAAGCTTCATTCACACTGTGCAAATAGCCTACTAAAGCAATTGTGTTAGTAATTATTTGATAAATTTTGAAAACTCTAGCGTTTTGTTACATGACAGTCCATATTGGCAGTCGAGTCTTGGTCTTGGTCTTGCAAGACCAAGACCAAGACGTTGAACCTCAAGACCATGACTTGGTCTCAAGACCAAGACTTTTAAAAATGAACTCGAGTGCACTCGAGACCAAGACCTTGGTCTCGAGGACAACAAGTCTCTTAATACAAGAAATCATTGAAATATTTGAAGCAGCCAAAAGCGAACGAAACAATTTTAATTAAAAACCAGTTGAGCCTAAATAAATCTTATATTTCTATAAATTATTAGGTCTAGGATACATAAATTCTACTTTAGCTCTTATAAGCCTCGTGACACAAATAGGGCTTACACTTCTTTTATTGCAAGTGACATCTATCTGGTTGTTACCTAAAAGCTTAAAGCCAAGAGCAACCTGACCCCAGTTGATGCATCCGCACGAACTCATCAGCACTGAGACTTATCCGAAGCACGGAAATTAAAGCGCACTAAATGGATAATACAGCAAATAAAACCAGTGAAATCCGACTATTTTTGCCATATGACCCTACTAAGAGCATCATTATAAAAGGGCAGGAGATTTCGCCAGCAAAATGTTGAAGATAGGCCAAGTTTCGTATGTCGCATACGTAACTGATTAGTTTTGTAACTAGATCATGTCTTCGTAATCATCCCCCAAGAGCAGCGTCGTGTAGGAAATGGAGCCCATGTGGGATATCATCATGTCATATATGCTTCATATACATGTCCTACATACGACTTCGCTGTTTGGAAATTTGCAACAGTCCTGCACAGTAATTGAAATCAAGGGAACGTGATTTAATTTAATGTATTTTTATGATCATACGAATGATGTATATTATAGTTTAATTAGATTTGAAATGACAAATGTAGGCCCTAGTCGGTGTTCGTTCGAAATCCTCTCCGTTAATTTCCGCTCTCGATCTTCTTGAAAAAGAAACGATGATGGATGTCCATATTCGGTCTCAGCCTCCACAGAAACCTCCTCAGCTGAAATCTGTTATGGCACGTTGCATTTGTGTACGTTGCCCCCGGTGGTTCTAATTCCAGCATTTGTCCGCTAAAGTGCGCTGCCAGCCTGCCTCGATTAAGAAAAAAAACGATGTTTGAATTGGTCAGAAAAGCGGTCGATACAATCGGAAAAGCAGTGTTTTTTTCAGCCGGAACGGCGTTCCGGCACCTTTTTTTCAGCTACTACAAAATAATTTATCTGTTTTAAAAATAAAAACAATAATTTAGGTATTTTAACTTAATTTCAGTGTTGTGAACTGTTTTCAGTGTTTATTGAGACCCCTCCCAACCCCCAATCCAGTTTTCTTGGGATTTTGGCCCTTCCACAATTGTTCATTTCCGGAACCTTTTTTTCTAGAAAAAACACTGCTGAAAAGTAATGTTTCATAAGAAGGACAGTCACTTAATCTGACCTAATACAAACCACTCTAATCCAATATTTATACCTAACCTCAATCTTTTTTACTTCTTCGGATATCAAATATTTCAAAACTAATTAATCTAAATCTATGTACGCTATCTCAAGATCTGTTTCTCCGATAGCTTAGAAAGACATTTTAAAAATTTCCGCTCCACTAACGCCGTAGCGAACGCAGCTGTAAAAGGAGTGGCCTACCTTGACTCTACACTGTCAGTGGGCGAGAAGAGGACTGGCGAGAAGAGGATTGGCCAACCCGCTCTCACACAATAATGCTGATATGTGAAGTCGCCAACGCTATGATAATATTCATGGCTTCCTATCGGGATTTACTTGCTGCCTGATCTGTTGGCGTCGACTCACCCTACCTCAACAGTTGGGGCGCCCATGCTACTTCGTCATCGTCATCGTTCAGCAATCGCCGCCGTTACATAATTATGCATTCAGGCTTTATTACAAATCTAGGGAGCTAAGCACAGCTTTGTACCTTCATCCTTCTTCTCGAAGTTCTCATCGCTTCTCTAAGTCTTCTCAACCTTCGCCACTCAGCTGATTACCACAGAACATCTCAGCATCCATCTCGAGGACCCTTCTTTGCCAGACACCGCTCGTTTCATGGATTTCCTATGAAATTCGGTATAACTCAACACGTCACTGAACCTATAGCTATGGATCGACTGGATGATGAACTATCTCTGGAACGTGCAGCGCGAAATTCAGGCTAAGGAGACATCATTGATTGAGCGAGAAAAGGGGAGGACGGGTGGCCAGTCCTCGCCCTCACCGTCTCATCTTCCAACCGACAGTAGACTTATACAGTCAGTGTACTCATTACAGCTGAGTTGTCTAGGGGCACAGGTGGAGCAGAAATCTGGAGACAAATTTCTGCCCTGATTGAGATTTGAACCCCCGACCTCTAGATTGATAGTCCAGCAGCAAACTGTGGCTTGTTTGGATTATGCTTTAGTCTGGCAATGCCGTATGGTCTTCACCAGGATTCTGTTCTTGCGCCGCTTCATTGTATTCTGTATACCGCGTATCTGGCAGGGAGTCTCCTTCCCCTGGGTCCTTCGTCTCATCAATGTGCTGACGACACGCGAACCTTCACTCATGGCCCGGCGGCCTCGGCCGCCCTTATGGTTGAACGGATTCTGGAGGCCACCTCTTTCTGGACTTCCGGATGTCCTCAATTCAGCTAAATTCAGACAAGACACGGTTCATTTGGCTTGGCGGCTGTGTCCAGCTTGCCAAGAATGATATTGGAGTCCCTTCTCCATTTCTTTATTTCAGTTCGTGACTTCGGAGTCATCCTGGACCCATTTTATTTCACTGACCATGTCAAGAACGTCTCTCGTTCATGCCTTTACCATTTGAGAGACAAAAGTTGAGACAATTGGTCCACACAACATCAAATAGCCCGCGCAAGAAATCCACGATTCAGGTCCACTGGTCCAGCATTCCATCATCGCAGGTAGAAAATTTCAGAATGATAATGACAATCTTAAGTTAATCATGATGCTGGATATATATATATATATATATATATATATATATATATATATAGAACTTCTGTTCGAACACTTTGCATTACATTCACAGACCGTAAATAGAGATAGATCGTGAAGCTATCAGTTGATGAAGATTAGGCTATATATATATATATATATGGAAATAATATATATATATATATATGGAAATAATATATATATATATATATGGAAATAATATATATATATATATATATATATATATATATATATATATATATATGGAAATAATGGACTGACTGGATTAAGCCGTCAGATTGATAAACTATTTTGGTGGATGTTCGATTGGATGTACATTGCGGGTTCTATTCTTCGATCATAGATTTTTTAATGCAACTGAGAAGAGCCTAATCTTCATCAACTGATAGCTTCACGATCTATCTCTATTTACGGTCTGTGAATGTAATGCAAAGTGTTCGAACAGAAGTTCGAGTGCTAGTCGTCACACACATACTGCATGTATGCATACATATGCATACATACATACATACATAGGCCTACATACATAATTATATGCATACATACACACAAAAATGCCTACCTACATACACACATACATACTGCTATACATACACCCATAAATGTAGGTATGTATGCATGCATGTATGTATGTATGTACGTATGCATGCATGTATGCATGTATGTACGTATTTATGTATGTATGTATGTATGTATGTATGTATGTATGTATGTATGTATGTATGTATGTATGGAGCTGGCTATATGTAAAGCACCTTTTGACAATCTGACAAAGGCGCTTAACATGGCATTCTGATTGATCTAAGTCTTCTCGAAAATGTTTCTTGACTTCCTGAACTGGCTGTGACGAAATGGTTAGTATGTTTATTGTTTGAGGGCACATCGTGCTTTTTCACGCATCCTACTCCTGAAATGGAGGGTGTTGGTCCAATCGTCTTTATTATGCATCCTTCTCCTTTATTCTAATTGTTCATTTCGTTCAGTTGTTTCTCCCTCTTACGCCTCGCTCTTCTTTTTCTTGTGTTCTCCTCTCCCACCTCGTTACCTCAACTTTCCCATTATCCTACTTTAGCCTTCTCCTCCAACTTACGCTCAATCTCCTCCCATCCATCAACATCCTCATCTTCACCCTCATACTCCTCATCGTCGTAATCATCCTCATCCTCATACTCCTTCTCATCGTCGTCATCGTTGTGTCTTCCTTTTTTTACATTTTTTAAACCACATTTCACCAAAACTTAGGTAGCCCCACATATTTGAAAGTTTAAGGTTTCTATCAATTTCACAGAGGTAACTGCCTAAAATGCACAGACGATAGAAGCAGGCTGACAAGCTTTAATAAGAGAGGAAATGAAGCTAATGTATGAAAGGCAAAGAAGCACCCAAACACGTCCACAAAGTCACCCTAGCAGGCCTGTTGCGACTACATTTCCTATTTCCCATAGCGCATGACTTTTGCCTGACTCTTCCGAGCAGGAGCGTTGTTGAACTGGCGGTTGTTCATCAACAACTGCAGCATCACCAGTGACACCAAGCTCAGACGAGCCTGCATTTTGACCATCATCCACGGTGACAGCAGATGTACTAATAGCTGTTACTTGAAGGAAAGCAGTAATACGGGGTGTCTTTGCAAGTATTTTCTCATTTTGAGATGCTTTTTCTTTACTTAACTTGCGTTTTGAGAGCCACTATAGACCGAGCTCCAATTCGGTTCATGTCACAAAAATGACAGCTGCATGTGCGCTGCTATAGATGTGCGCTTTAGGTCAATCGAGGTCAAAATGGCAAGAGAACGCTGGATCTCAGACAGAATAACCACTGTCACAGACCTTTACCCCGAAACTGGATGCCTGTAGCTTGAAGCTCGCCTCGGGCATAAAGGCGCCTTTATCCCGGGACCCTCGCCTGAGGGCGCTGGTTTGTGCAGGGACCTCCGTTTGTTGCCTGCTGTATGCGGAGCGTTTGGTCATGCCCTGTGAAACTGACACTGCCTCTGCCTACACAGTAGACAACCTCAGCCTGAGTTAAAAGTAAGATAATCTGTCAACAGCTGAAGATGCCAAACGTAAAGCGCTACTCTTGAAACAATATTAACGCGATTTTTCAAAATGAGGGTACCGACTGATTAATAAATAATTACCCAAGGGTGACAAGGCAGTATTGCATGCGATTGGTCATAATGGAGTCGTTTGGTGTAGGACTGAGGGAAATGAATTTGAGGGGTCAAGCCGACCCCCTCGGGGGTCGACCAAAGGATAGAAGCAGGGGGTCAAAAAAAGAAGCTGGGGGTCCAACCCCCCTGACCCCCCGGCAAATCGGACCCTGAATGTAAGACAACTGCGTTAGTTAAAATCAAGTGCTAACACTAACATCAGATAGGCTATATAACACAACGCAAAACAGTAAATAATAAAAGCCAATGTCTTTTGAGAGACATTTTCCGGTATTTGGCTAAATTGGAAATACGGCTGTCCCCGGTCATTTCTCAGAAAACAATACCTAATCTGATCATGCTAAGTGATTAGATTAAAACGTTATTGATCAGTCAACAATTTAAGACCTTTGAAAGTAATTCAGAGCAATAAAATAATTTATTAAAATTTAATTTGAATTTAAAATGTTCCACTCCGTTACCGTCCCTAGGCTATAGTACATATTGATTCGTCTACAATTTCAAAATGATTTGCATTAAACCAAAAATGTGTATGTTTCTTTTATAATAAACATAATTGTATATTTCTAAAAAAAAACTTTGTGAACAGGACCAGCTGCAGAAAGTGTCTCGGCAGCGACTGTCTGCACTTTAGGCCAGATTATTGAAGGGCCAATATAGACAAATTATAGGTGTCTCGTTCACAGCACAGAATAACTGCACATGGCTTTTATATAATGTAATAAAATGCCATCGGACGACTATAGAACAATACAGCCTATTTATAACTATAAATAGGCTAATGTGGACGTCATAATTAGAAATATTTTTTGTGTACGTACACATTTTGTTTACATTTTTGTTCGCACCCGTACGCAAAATCGCGAAAATCCGACCCCCCCGACCCCCTAATTGCGTACGTAATATGTGGATGGCCCCTAATGGACCAATACACAATCATAAAGGCCATAGAGTTTGATATACATGTACTCTTAATAAATTATATAAACTTCTGTTGCATTAGTGTTTGTAAGTGATACAGTAATCATAACCATAAACTCACATTTTTTAAAAGAAATGCTTTACAGCTAAGCACAGAACACCAGCTTATTCATGAGCGCTGTGTCAAGTCAGAGGGCTGATTTCATACACTTTAGAGCCTAGAAAACAAAGGAAATGAGTGAAATGGACAGCGGTGACTTGATTGAATTAGAGAGATTTCTTGATAGAGAGGTTGAATGCTAGTGATCCTGATTCCCAGGTAGTGGTAACAGTGGAAAAGCAAGAGAAGTTTTGGAATTTATGAAGACTGTTCTACGGGCAAAGTACAGTTTGGGATGTTTTAGGTCTGGGTCAGGTCAGTGAATTTTCCGAAATCCAACTACTGAGACGATTGCAGTATGCATATGTCTGTTGAATGATGTCTGGATCAAAATCGCATCAAGAACTGCACAAACACAAATGTGAAGTGCTAGTTCAAGAAATCTGCGAATCTGGTTAAAAAGAATTGATTCCAAAGTATTGTATTTGGCCAGAATACAACGTTTTAAACGCTATCAGTTCGATGCTAAGTGAAATTATGTAAAGACAGGAGGCAATGCAGTGATTTACGTACTGAGAGTAAATGTTCTCAGACGTATCTTGATGCATTAGTTATGACTCTCTGCAGCAAATGTTTTTACACGTTTGATCTGGTTATAACTGAAGACGAATGTAACAGTAGTCCAACTGTCCAAATACATATATAGCAGAATGTAAATTGTCGGTATTTGGCCCCTGCGCTAAACAAGCGCTATATGAAGTACCTGCTAGTTTCCCGGTTCTGATGTGCGTTTAGATTCTCCAAACGGCATTTATATTCCACATACAAGAAGAAGCATTCTCATTAATTTCAGATATTCAACTACAAGCAATTAAACAGCAGCATTCTAAGAATTTATGTAATCGTTGCTCAGACAACTCCGAAACAGAATTTCGCCATATTGCCGATTCACTGAATCGTCTCAGCCAATCAAGGGACCTCTTACATCATAAATATAAATATACAGCCAATAAAATAACGGTTTTCATGTGGCATGCAGGTGCCACAGATGCTAAATGTTGACTGGCCTTTTTATCGTCTGACTAAAAACTATAAATTTATTTAAATCTGACAGTGTTCGATAGTACTTAAATACTAAATACCTTTAAAATAGTATTTAAATATTTCACAACTACTTACTTCACTATTTAAATAGTTATGTAAAAGGACCGATTAAACATAAAGCAGCCACAGAGGGGCACTACGAAGTTATAGATAGTTTCCACGGAGAGAATGATAATCCATAGTCCAAAGTTTTGGCCATTTATGGTTTTACCACAGTATAAATAATTACACAGTACGTCGACTCCCATCGCTGCCTGTTGACTAGTTTTTGGGGTGACGCCATCTTGAAGCATAGCTTTTGAATTATAGATTTAAACTGAAATTAGGCCCTAACGTTAAAAATAATATTAACTAGCTGTAACCCGTGAAAAATCACGGTATATAAAACAATTATTGCAGTGATAACAATTAAGCTTACCTCCCCGTTATACCATGACGTCATATTATAGGCCTATAGCCGTCGTCAAGACAGCCGTCGCCATGGCGGCAGTATAGTGCCGTCACAATAGTGTTTGTTACGGGACAGACAGACGTACAACCGTTATTATGTTGTTTGATTCTAATGAAGTCCTCAATGTTGTTGTAACGTTTAAAAAATATTTTATGTGATGGATTCCGGTGTATCGGCGTGTAGTCCTCAATGTTTATGTAACGTTTAAATAATATTTGATGTGATTGTTTCCGGTGTATCGGCGTGTAGGCACAGTATAAATAATTACACAGTACGTCGACTCCTCGCCACTGCTGCAGTCAGAATGTGTGACATTATAAATAACTAAGCCCCGCCCACTGTGACGACATTATAAATACCTAAGCCCCGCCCACTGTCGTCCACCATCTTGAAAGAGACCGTTTACCATGGCGATACACCGGAAACAATCACATCAAATATTTTTTAAACGTTAAAAACAACATTGAGGACTACACGCCGATACACCGGAATCCATCAAATAAAATATTTTTTAAACGTTACAACAACATTTAGGACTTCATTAGAATTAGCAATATTATTTTTAACGTTAATTTCAGCTTAAATCTATAATTCAAAAGCTATTTTTCAAGGTGGCGTCGTAATCACGTGACCAGAAAAACTTGTCAACAGCCAGCAATGAGAGTCGACGTACTGTGTAATTATTTATACTGTGGTGTAGGCCTAAACGTTCTCTTTCAAAATGGCGCTCGATCACACATTCTGACTGCTGCAGAGGCCGGGAGTCGACGTTGTTTTGCACATAGAAATGGCAATTTAAAATCTAGTTTAGCCTACAACATAACCGCCTCTGAGTAGCTAGGTCTCTCGAAGAGGCGCTTTATACATTTCCAGAATGAATGAATGAATGAACTATTAATATCTTTGTGAAAAGCAGCCAAGTTTTCGCTTTGGCTGCTTAAGCACGTACCACAGTATAAATAATTACAATTCGGGTTAGGCCCCGAAGGACATGGTTGGGATCCTTACAGCCTTAACAAGACTATAATCAGATGCATATACATACAGACATACATACAGCCATACAGGCAGGCAGGCAGATTGTGAGGTTTATAAAGCGTTTAAGCCGCCTATGGGTGAGGTTAGTGGCTTAGGCCTACTTCAGATTTAAATCTAGGGCAAATATAAGCTTATATATCGTCTTAAGGTACCGGTCACGGTTCCCACATGGGGTCCTGGAGACCTGTAGCGTGGGATAATTCAAATAGGAAGCAGAGAAGAAGATCATACGAGAAATTTTGTTATGTTAAATTCGAAGAGAAAGGGAGTATAGTAGTCAGGCGGTCTCTATAGAAACCTGTGCAGCCTACATCGACATAATAGCACAGTATAAATAATTACAATAATTGTAATTATTTATACTGTGATAATAGCGACTATTCTACTGCATGACATGATTATTTATAAATTCATGGTTGCATAATTGGACATGCCTCTCTATAGTATGTACGTTTTTAGTCAATGTTTACATTGGTACTCTGTATACAGGCTGTCATCGCAAGAGAGCTTTTCAAGTGACGCGTCGTTAAATAAATGTCGGCGTGGACGGGCACATTAATTTTATAGAGGCGAACACCGTCAAGGGCATGACATTGAAGAGAACGGGTCAGATTACTAGGGATTGTCGATTGGTAAATATACGATATATCTTCAATTATAATGCTAAACTGTGCATGGAGTTATTAATTTATCTCTTCGAATTATATTAGAAGAAACTTTCGTATCGCCCTTTCCAGTGTACATAACATAACATAACATAACATAACAAGGGTTTTAAGTGGTGCAGAAGACGTGTAGTCTGTGTTAGAACCACTGCAAATTAATCTCGAACGCTTAATAGCCCAATTTCCCTAGCTTCTTCTTAAAAGCTGTTGTTGTTGTGTCTACTGAGACAGTACTATCATCCAAACCATTCCACAAGTCTACAACTCTTGCACTGAAAAATTTCTGCCCTAAATTTCCTTTTGGCTTCTTAAATAATTTATAGTGTAGATAGGGGGCCTAAGGATCGAGGACGTGATATTCCTCGGCTGCACTTGTGGCATTTACGTTCTAGCTGTTCCTATCTACTGAACTTGTGCTTAGCAGTGGAAGAATTTTTATGTGTCCTCGTGCCAGATTATCGAACAAAACTTTATTTTAATCTAGTGTTTTTAATGTGAAATTTGGGTAAATTACGTTAAAAATTCTTTAACTTAAGTTATATTTCTATGGCATTGAATTGCGTGGTTCAGTGTATTTTGATAAGGATGGACTTGGACTCGGACTTGGACTCGATCTTTAGTGACTCGGTCTCGGACTCGAACACCTCAGGACTCGGACTCGACTCGGACTCGGCTTAGATGGACTCGGACTTGACTCGGACTCGGCTTAGGTGGACTCGACTACATCACTGTCACAACGTAAAATATTTCTAAAGTCCTGGATACGTCTAGGCCTATTTATGGTTGCTTATTACCAACAGATGGTTGCTTATTGGAGATTCTATGCACTGCTACGCCTCTGGCGGTTAGGATGTATCTTTCGTCTACGACTATTTTATCTACGGACTCTACGTGACAATCGCATTGCAATATAGAAGAAACTTGACGAGTTTTAATTTTTGTATTATAGTGTAGAGTTGAAAGTTTAAAAATATATTTATTATGATCTGTAATGCCTACATTACACATTATAGGACTTCTTAATTAACTGCAAAGAGAATTTTGCAGTGTGCAAACATGCGGCATACCTTTGAATAAATTGTATAAAAGCAATCGAAACCCAACTTTTAGCATTTTTCTATGCATTACAGACTATTTACAGTAACCATAATGACAGGCCTGTCGAATTGTCAGCGAGGACTCTGCTGCCAGTCTGATTTATAGTGCGACATCATGCAATTATGTCACTTATCTGTTGCATGACAACCTGCAGTAGTTGAGGATCCCTCAGAGGATGGCCTACAACTTTAACTATTCTAGGTCATTACCACACAAGGCAGTATCAAAGTAGCCACCTGTAGCACAGTTAGCCCTGGTAGATCAATTATAGAGTACCATAATCTAGCCCTTAGCATTGTGTTGGAGTGTGGAGGTCCGCAAAGAGGGATGGAAAAGGGTAATGCCAAATGCGGATAATGAGGACATGGGAAGGGAGAGGTCCATAGTAGGCCATTTTAAAAGGACATCATTTATGAAGGGCCCATTAAGAGGAGTAGCCAACGCTATGTGAAGTTACCAAAACATTTGCTGATTATATCTGTATGTGTATAAGTATAATAATAATAATAATAATAATAATAATAATAATAATAATAATAATAATAATAATAATAACAATAATAATAATAATAATAATATTCTTTATTATTTCAAACCGACAGACGCAGTAAGATTACATTGAAACATGAAAGTACAATCAATATCTTAAACACACGGTTTGGCAGCCATGCAAGGCGCCGCCCTAGAGGGGGGTTACGGGAGTCAATCCGCGTACCTTATGCTCTCCTGGCCATGAGTGTTACCACTACTCTATCCCCCTCCCCTCCTATTGGCAGTACTTAGGAGCTCCAATACCTTACACAACATTTAATTAGGACTTTGCAGTCCTGTGTAATATTGGTCTTTATAAGCAATGCATCCAACTGTATGTATGCATGTGTGTGTATGTAATGTATGCATGCATGCATACATTATATGGACATTCGTTTAGCACCTTCAGACCTCTCAATGTCTTATAAACATGGCTATCAAATTCAGACAGATCTAATGAGGTGCAATATAATTGCTTGTACTTTTATCATAACTTTAGTCAAATATAATTTTAATTAGATAACATACAATTCACTAATTTTTTCAAATCAATTTAGCCATCTGACTGAATTTCAGATTGTGTGTTAAGTAGAATCAGGAGTTTCAATTCTATTCAGAGTCAAGATCTGCATCTAATAGTACTGAATGGATTGTAACATTGTTGATACATCCCATAATGTAAACAGAATACAAAGTCCTATCACTCACGTGTAACACACTTCAGTCCTCCCAAACCTTCTTTCTTTGTCAGTTATTCAGAATCCAACCACTTTGCTCAACTCACCCTTCTTCTGCCTTAACACTTCTCTCCCTTTCCATCGCCTCATCACTAAAATTGCTCCATTGCCATAGCTGTTCCGCCCCACTGGAATAAATTCTAGCCACAATTATGACAAATAATTATTTGTTTCATCCTATGAACTCACCAAAACCTCACCTATTGCTTTATCTCCACAGGTCTTTCACTCAAAGCTGAAAACACCATTCTTTCTCAAATCCTTTTCGATTGCTCTTCCCCTTACCTCCTGGCCGCTTCAGTTCTAAGTACCATGCACCTTAGCCGTCTGATAGTCTGCCTACGTGACTCTTTGGAGCCTGGAACTGATTCAGCCCATACCTGCATACAGTATGAGAATTGTAGAAAAAAGACTGGGGGGGGGGTTAGACCTTGATTCATGTGGAGTTTGGGTGTCCAATGAAGACTTTACTATGGGGTCCTAAGAAAGACTAGGGGGTTGAACCCCCAACCCCCCGACAATTCTCACCCTGCCTGCATATCGACTTTGTTTTGACTTCGTTGATTCTGAATTGGCACCGGAACGGACAGAAACAGCCTGGCTATTGTGGACTTGATCTTATATAGCACCGTTGATTAAGCTGGTCTTCCTGACGCGGTTTTTGTGTGGCGCTGAGAAATTTCAAAGATTTACATTTACAGTTTAACAATAAGGTGTTTCCCATGACTCCGCTTTTTGGACACTGTAGAAATCTCGAGATTATGATTACAAGTATGATAAATTGTTTGCATTTTGAACAAGGCATTGTTACAGCCTAAGCCTTTAACCTAAAGGTCTAGAAAACTCTATCCTGTATGAATTATGATGGACATAAATGATGGATTCAAGATGAGATGAAAATGCTACTGAGCAGATGCTTTTCTAGCAGATCAGTCGAGTTTTCCTGGAAGATGAATCTGGAAAGTAGTCATTTATATTGCAGTTGTTACTAAGTGATCTTCAGCACACCTGGTTCAAGGCCCAAGTGTAGATTACCTGTTAGCTGAGGACTGAGAAAAGAAGATGTTTAATCTAGCTTTGTCTTTGACTAGAAATCAGTGCAGTATCTCTAACTTGTACTTTTTATGCGCAAGAGAAATTTTAGGCAGTTTTTGGCCCCCTCCGTCCCCCTTGTCAACAACTGTCAAACATTCAAGGACCCCCTAATAAAATTATGTCAAAAAAGATTTACCCCCCCCCGAACAAAGCAAATTATATTTCCATCGAGAAAGAAACTCGAAATATTAGATTTTCAAAAAGAACCCAAGATATTCGCATTTAAGAGATTATACAGTGCATTTTCTCATTAATCTTTCAACAATGAACAAGATAATTTAAACTGAAGAAAATATCGCGTTTGGACTTGTCATCGAATAGGAAACAATGAAGAGTGTTCACCATGACGATCGCTAGAGCTCCACGAGCTGACAGCACAAGGTGTGTGATTAAATTACAGACAAAAAAGTTATAGATCACTCATAAAGACTTTCCAAATCTATGGTTGCTTTTTGATTAAATCATTGTTGACGTCAATTTGTGTTGAAGACCCCCTCCCCCTTGTCAAGAATTGTCAAACTTTTTCAAACCCCTCCCTCTCCCATTTTGTTGACATAATTAATGGACAACCCCTTATGAAACTTGGGCACCATGGCCACAAATCAAGTGCCACATGTGAGGACAGACTGTGGCTGATATACGTGAAACTTTGATGAGCCCACAAGAACAATATTGCTGCAGTCAAAAGGTGTCAAGTTGAAAGATAAGCTAAGAAATTTACAGGTATAACGAGTGAGCTGAACACGAGACATTTACAGAATATTATTGATCTGTCATTACTTCAATCTGACGTAAAGATAAAATAATGCAAATGTACACGCTTTTATAGTGACTATAATTTTATGGCCTATGATGGGTTGGTAATTTTGCCTATATTAGGCAATCTAACTGTAATTGACTGTATTAGGCAATCTGACCGTATCTGAGTATATTGTTAAAGGTCGGTCTCGTATCATTATATGTATGATGGGTAAGTCCATAAATAAGTAGGTAGGCTTGCGCAACCGTTGGTTAATATTATGAAAGCGACAATTGTTGAAAACGTAACTGTATAATTATAGACTCTCATATGCCATTGTGCTTATTCACATAAAATCTGTTCACAACTGACAGAATTTAGGTTGAGGTTCTTCTGTTTTGCGAAAACAACAAGCATCATGGAATCGTGGAGATTTCCTGCAGTTCCAACTTGGTTGCTGCTCACATCTGGCGTTCTCATTGGATTGTACAAGTTAGTGTTTAAAGTATTAGAAGATATGCCTGTGTGATCATCTTTTAGATAAGTTTTAACAGTTGCCATTATTATTATTATTATTAAAGTAGTTTTTTATAGCGCCCCTTCAAGACTTCAAGATTGCCTACTCAGGAGCGCTCCCAGCCCAACCACGGTCGAACAACGCAGTTTTGAGAACAGTAAGAAACAAGGTGAAATGACCAATCGGTATTTGGCGGAGTTTGGTAGGGAGCCCATTCCAGGTCACGGGGCCAGCCACAGAGAAGGCACGGCGCTGTTGTATGGCTGTCCGGGCACGGGGAACAATAAGTTCAGCCTGCGCAGCTGAGCGGGGAGAGCAACGACGTTGCGAACATGAAGTGGGACAGCAGAGCTCCCGCAGGTATGGAGGGGCCACGCCTTCAAAGCATCGCCGAACCAAGGCAGAGATTCGATAAGTGATGCGTTGCGGGTAGGGGAGCCAGTGTAGGACATCCCTCATATACGCAGACACTCTGCCAAACTTGGGGATGCGGCCTATAAGGCGAGCAGCAGAACGCAGGATTCTATTCAGGGGCTCAATCCGGCAGGCCGGCAGTCCGTTATATATGGCACTGCAGTAGTCCAGTCGAGAAACAACAAATGCATGGACAAGTGTGGAAGCTGCACCAGAGGACAAAAAACGGGAAATCACCTTCAGCTGCCGGAGCTGGTAATAACAGCTGCGGGAGAGAAGGTTTATGTGCCGCGTAAATGCAAGTTCCTGGTCCAGGATGACCCCCAAGTCCCGGACCCAGGTCGAAAAAGTAAGGTGTGGGAATTGCAAGGCAAGAGAAGTCAAATCGATTTTGGAGAGCTGCTGGGGTGTGCCAAGCCATATAAACTGCGTCTTAACCGGATTAAGTCTTAAGCGGTTTGCAGACATCCAGGCCTGCAGGGATTCCATGGCACGGGTCATGGTTTCCACAGCTGCAACAGCCCGGACAGCAGGGCAGTGTACATAGGCCTGCAGGTCATCAGCATAGGACTGGTTGAAAACTGACCCAGCCGCTAACAAGGACCCCAGGTCAGCAGTGTAGATTATGTAAAGAAGGGGCCCAAGGACGGAGCCTTGAGGCAGGCCAAAAGGAGCAGGAACCCAAGGGGACCTAGTGGATCCGTGAGCCACCATAAAGGAGCGGTCTTGCAGAAATGAAGTAAGCCAACCTAGAACATTACCAGAGAAGCCAAAGGAAATGGATAAGCGCTGCAAGAGGATGTCGTGATCGACAGTGTCGAACGCGGCACTCACATCGAACAGCGCAAGGAGAGTGACCTGGGATCTGTCAATGGCCCATATATGTCCGATAAGAGGCGGACTAATAGGGTTTCTGTGGAGTGGCCCTTACGGAAACCCGATTGGAAGGTGGGGAGAAGACAATATTTGTCCAGGTAGCACATGAGCTGCGCGGCAACAATCTTCTCAATTATTTTAGACAAGAATGTAACATTAGCAATTGGCCTAAAATTGGTTGGTTCAGTAGCGTCGAGTCCCTCCGCTTTAAGCACTGGAACAAGGATGGACCTCTTTTGGCTTGCAGGAAGAACTCCCTCTTGGAGGGAGCGGTTACACAGAACCGTAAGGAATGGTAGGAAGACATCAAGGGTCTCTTGGAGGATGAACGACGGGAGCGGATCCAGTTTGCAGGTCTTCGGCGCTGATGAAAGTATAACTCGACGGAGCTCAGCACTTGTGATTAGGCCCAGAGACGGAAGTTCGTAGCTCGTAGGTGGAAAGACCGGTGGTGGGCTGTCTGCCGTGGCCTCGCGGACCGAACGCACTTTAGCCGTGAATGCCTTAAGGAAGGCATCAGCCGTGAAGTGTGATGTAGCCGGACAGGAACCAGAGCGCGCACGACCCAAGATGTCGTTGAATGTTGACCATGGCACTAATAGAAGTTATAATAGTTTTGTTGTGGCATCACCTGATATCAAACGGCTGCAGCAGTCACAAAATGATCATGAATTGTGATTAAAGAGATGGTCTGCTGAAGCAACAAATCTGAAACATAGTAATTTAGAGTTTAGATTTGTAAGCAGAATAAGCAAATCTAACATTCTAATATTATTGCAATTATGTCAGCAATAAGCATGTTTGCTTGAAGACGTTGCTCAAATATGGCAAGTGTGTGGACTTGCCAATATTATTCTGATAATTATAGCCATGAAAGTGTTGCCACATAGACAAGAATGGCATTTAATATTGCTGTTTGGAAAGAGACTGTTACTTCTGTTATAGATTAATATCTCATTGATGATGTGTCTAAAATTCTTGAACTCACTTCATCACTTCTGTAATGAAGTTATAATAATGCACAAGGCAAAATTCAGTGGCAATCAATGTCCATTTGGAATCTGGTTAACTTAGATACAGTGAGGCACAGAGAGGCAACATAACGAGGCAAGACTAATCCACTTTAAAATTTACTTTATATGTTGTGAAATTCATATTTTTCAGAAGGTATTTCTTTTTCAATGCAATAGGGCCTACTACTACTACTACTACTACTACTACTACTACTACTACTACTACTACTACTACTACTACTACTACTACTACTACTACTACTACTATTACTAATAATAATAAAAATAATAATGATAATAATAATAATAATATTAACAATTAGGTGATTTATATAGCACCGTAGCTCAGCCGAGGCTGAAGAAATGGATGCTGGATATGAGCTACAAAAACCAAGAACAGTCATATGAAATTTTAAAATATAAGTCTTGAGTTGTGATTTGAATGTCTCCAGAGATGGCACATTCTATCCAAGTGATAGGTCCAGCGACAGAGAAGAACCAAACCTCGAAGAAGACCGCAGAACTTGTAGTTGATTTTAGTCAATTAAAGCAGCTTTGACTTACAAATACAGGTTCCAGGACCAACGATATGTATGAAATATTTTATTCAGATTTTGTACCTGGAATTTTGGAATTTTCAAAAAGCTAGGAATAAAGGGTCCAAGCCCAATTCCGATCTTGGGGACTATGTGGCCGATGATGAAAAGGGTGAGTTTATTATACAGTGAAGGATATACAAGTCAATTAATTGCTATTTTAGTTAAATGAAATTCGATTGAATGTTCACATCGTAAACCTCTTGCATAGATAAACGTTTTCAGTGTTCTGTAGAGCATACCATTACTATCAGCTACTGATAACAAAAACAAGGTTTGGGGACTATCTGTTCCATATGCATGTCCTTCAAGCGTAAAAGCAGTGACTGATAAATTGCATTTGTTATGGCACTGTTGAAGCTAGACATATCATCAAGATAAATGATATTATTGGCCCATTGTCCATGTATTATTTTAACGTGTTTTAATTTACCTAAATTGGTTAACAGATTTGGACTGATGAAGCCAATATGCAAATTATCAGCTTAAGAGTTAATGTTAAAAGTGACATGTTAGAGTCTGTAAATGAGACACACTATGCAGTGTTTTGGAAACATGCATCCACATAGTCCCTTACTGCACTGAATATTGAATAGTATATCTTGCCTATTGTTGACTTATAAAATTCAAGTTTGGTTTTGATTTGCATAAATGAGCTAAGCTAGTTTGATGTTAATTATTTGCTTTGAGCAGTGACCATGCTAGTTGTAAATTGTAATAGTTGTGACCTGCAATAGTAGAGGAAGGCCTCTGGATATTGATTCGTTGCAGTGTGAGGCAAAAAACTTAATATTGCGTACTGGGTAATCCAGGGCCACACAGAATTTGAGCTTTTCCACTGGTAGGCCTAGTAGTTCATTTCTGTTTTACACTTGTAATATGGTAGTGTAAAGTTAACATCAGCCCTACAAATGGGTCTAGGTTATTCAATATTCACAGAAGGAAAAGATAGATGTAAACTCTTTCCTTTGTTTTATCTTTTAAGGGACTCTTCAAGCATGACCTGGAAATGAAAAAGAACTATGGGCCTGTAGTGGGGTAAACAAAATTATTTACTACATGAATATTATTTTATTTACCAGTGATCTTAACTGTTTCTATTTCATGTGTATGTAGCAATTTCTTGTATTATCGTAATTTTTCGGTGATCTGATTTTTCTTCTTTACTGTTACTACATCTATAACTGAAGTCAGTTCCAGACCAGCTTAGACCTGACTTAACCCTGGAAATTGCCTGGACTTGGATTTATTAGACGTTCTGACTGTACAATTCAACAATGCTTGTAATGACTGCTGTTTTTATATAGGACTTTTCAAGGTCGAACGCCGATGCTATTGGTATACGATACGGAAATTCTTAAACAGATCTTGGTGAAAGACTTCAGTAACTTCACAAATAGATTTGTAAGAGATTATGTGATTATCACACTGCATGCTTTCTAATCTAATCTGATCTTTTCAGTGCAAGTTTGCAAAGTTCTCTGCCCACCTGTGACATTTCTTCCACTTCTTGTTGTCTTTTAACTTGTTCGTAGGCCTAAAGACCAAAGTCCGCAGCATCGCCTCCAGTCACGTGTTTCTTCTGTTGTGCTGATTAAAAATATTTGAAACATCTGTTTATCATGTTTGTCAAATGCTTTACATTAAATACCGCGTGCTCTTTTAAATATAATATCGGAAATAACAGATCAGATGTGGAGAGACAACTGAAGAGCGGAAACACAGGAGCTGTTATGATTTGTGGCATTTTGTTTAAAAGAAGTGGAAAGATAGCAAACTGCATGAATTATGATAATATTTCCGGAGAGTTGCAATTTGTCAAATTTGAACTGGGGGGGTTGAAAAATTATTTCATGTCCGGATGTCCCGAACAGAATTTCTTAATTTCTACCCTAATGCGGTTTGTCACTTGGTTTTTGAATAAACGATATATATATATATATATATATATATATATATATATATATATATATATATATATATAGGCCCTATAACAGTTTCAAGTTCTTATATATATATATATATATATATATATATATATATATATATATATATATATATATATATATATATATATATATATATATATCAGGTCACTTTTTTTACACAGCTAAGAATCAAGTACGTACACCCACTACAATTTCACACGTAGGCCCTATAACAGTTTCAAGTTCTTATATATATATATATTAGACGTTCTGACTGTACATATATATGTACATATATATATATATATATATAAGAACTTGAAACTGTTATAGGGCCTACGTGTGAAATTGTAGTGGGTGTACGTACTTGATTCTTAGCTGTGTAAAAAAATCGAATAGTGAAGAATACAGTACTTATGGGAATACTCTTGAGCGTTATTTTTATTTTCAGAAGATTAATAGCTCTAGCAAAAAATTATGACTTAAACAACACTGAAGTGGTATGAATGAAAACAGAAAAACAAAGCAACAGTTTTCATTAAGTAAGCTGATAATTTAGAACTATGACTAGATAATTCAGCTCTCCTTGACAAGCCTGTAGCTTTGCCCATTGTTCCAGTCTACGTACAATGTATAAAAAAGTCGATTGAAATATAAATAATCACATATTCAGTATCATATCATTCATAAATTTAAATTAACTCAAAATTTCAGTTACTTGTCGATATTGACAATTTTAAGCACATTAGTAAATTCCCATCGAGTTTATTTATGTGCCAATTTACACATAACTAATAAAAATAAGAAAGAAGCAGAAGAGCAATCTCTTAAGCTAGCTCTGAGGCAGCCATGGGTATGAAGTGTTAGTGGTTCATTTTCTTGGCCTCGGCCTAAGCGGGCGGGTGGCCAGTCCTCTCCTTCGCCGTCTCATCTCCCCACTGACAGTTTACGGTCAGTGTACTCATCATAGCCGAGTTGGCTAGGGGGTGCAGATAGAACAGAAATCTCGGACCAAATTTCTGCCCTCTCGGGGATTTGAACTCTCGAACTCTCGATTGACAATCCCACGTGCTAACTACTACACTATCGAGCATCCCTATAAAATAAGAAATCAAGTCTATAACTCAGTATCAACCAGTGATTTACGTTAGCACTTCGTTCAAGCTAGATTCTAACCTATTATTGTAATCTCGGTAAGTGCATGATTAGGCCTACTCATTCACACTAACCACGTTTTGATTCATCAGCATTCTCGGCTTCACTGTCACATCGTCTGAATTTAGTTGTTTCAGGTTCTCCATGACATTCTTCACAATAAGCAAATCGCTTTTTGCACGAAAATCCAAACTTCCGTAAACTCATTTTTACTTGGCAATTGAATTTATAAGATTATAAGTCTAACGAATCCAACAGAGGTCGTACTGGTTTTACGAATTTCAGTTTGACATAATATAGATATATACATATATACGTGTTTATATATGCATATATATTCCATGTCTATCTATGCATGTACGTATGCCTAAATATCTAGTAGATATAGAGATAGAGTGACAAAGGCAAAAATAACAGAAAGCTGCATATCTCTGAATATGTGGCGTACACATCAGCGTATAATATCTAGTGATTAATTTCTTTCTGGCTGGGGTCTGCGGATGCTGGGGTCTTCCGAGGCTGGAATCTGCCGAGGCTGGGGTAGGCCGTGGAGACCGAAATACTAATCTCGGAGTCCCCGGGTAGGCCGACGTCAGTCCAGAGGCTGTATACTCGGGTCACGACCCTGCCGGTAATGCCAGTAGCTCTGTATGCGGTTAGGTAGATAGCGAAGGGGCTGAGCCTGCCATAATTATGTTGTGGCCATGTGCTATCTTGTCTTATTGCTGGCGCACTGAGGAAGCATTTGACCTCAAGTGACCTTGAGTGCACACAATCGTATAGCAGCAGCAGAATAATTATTTGAGTGCACGCGAAAGGAAGATACACAATATATTGAACCACTGAAAACTGCATTGGGAGGGTTTAACCTAACCCCCCCAAGGTAATTTTTAGGAATTACCTGGAGGGTTGAAAAATGAACTGGGGGGGTTGAACCCTCCCAACCCCCCCGACAATTCAATCACTGGTTGCAATTTAAGTTTTCAGTGGAAAGTACAAAGGATGACAGATATAAATAAATACTGGAGATTAGAGTGCCGTATTTCGTAGACAGTCGATAAGATCAAAGCAACGATTCAGAAGCACTTGGGTCGCTACGCAGTGGCTTGAGGTGGATTCGAACCTACAACCCTGCGGTTACAAGGCACCGACCTACACCACTACACCACCACGTCCCCCAATCCTATGACAATAGCTTCTTAGCCTTTCTATCAGAGGTTGGAACAATCCTATGACAATAGCTTCTTAGCCTTTCTATCAGAGGTTGGAACAATCCTATGACAATAGCTTCTTAGCCTTTCTATCAGAGGTTGGAACGATACATTTCTGCAGAAAAGTGTCTCATAGGAGTTTTTTTTATCGTTGTTATAAAATTGCTTGATTAATTTATGCTACATTACAATGTCTCCATTTATTAATAGGATCCTGGTATTCAGGAATTTGCAGTGGATAAGATGGTGCAAATACTCCGGGATGGGCACTGGAAACATGTTCGCAACCAAATATCACCCACTTTCAGTGGTGGAAAACTTAAGAAGGTTGAACTACTTGCAGGAAGGAAAATTTACATTGATTGATTTGTGGCATTGTTTATGGATTCCTATTTGGTAAATTTTCTTTGTAATTGCATCTCTCAGATATGAGCAGAAGATTACATGGTTCATATACCTAGAAGTGGGCCAAGCAGGGTTCTGTGTTTGTGGACGTTGTGCTTGTGTACTTCAATGTAATGAATACTCAAGAATATTTTAAAAACAAATCTTTATCAGAAGAGTGATAGAATGCATGGGAATTGGTTCACGGCTATTTGTAATTATGGCTTAAGTTAGTAATTTATATTTCATAGTTTTAGAATTCCTAACATAAAGGCAGTCTGTTTTACTATTGCTATTACACTGTTTAATTTGTGATATTAACTGCCCTGTGGCATGCAAACGATGTATAAGTGTTAGCTTTGGTAGCCATCAACCAAATTTCATCTTTTTCGACTTTCAGTTCTGCCAGACTGCTCCTAAGAAGCATTTTTCATTCACTTATACTCTGCTTTCTCAATTAAAACGGTCATTTTTACCTTCCAGATGAATGGCAAAATGATAAAATGCGTCGAGACATTTCTAAACAACCTTGAAAAGAAAGCAGAAAACAATGAAATCTTTGAATTGCAAGAGTAGGTATTTTTAAAATAATATAAAAACAAGGGTTTAAATTGGTTAAAATGACATGTGTTAGAACCACTGCAAGTTAATCTGGAACACGTAATGTCCACCCATCCCTCTTTTCTGTGATTTATCTACATAGCTACTACTGTTCAGTGTTGTGTATTGTAATGCGTAGGCCTACTGTACCCAGGGGTGGAAAAGTTGGTTTTTTGGTTTTTGGTTTTTACCCCAAAAACCAGAAAACGACAAAAGTTGGTTGTTGTTTTTTTTCAATAAATTTCTTGTTCTTATAAAAGTTATTTTAATAATATTGATTTATTGATTTTAATTTGTCAATCGCAACTAAATTAAACTGAGTTGGAGCTCTTATTCATGCCATGTTTTATAATTTTCATCCAAAATTCGAATATCTTAAAACAAGAAACCAAAACAACAACAAAAACCTGCAAAAAAGAAAAACAAAAAAACACTTTTCAGGCTGACACTCCACTGCTGTTCTTGCACAAGTTTATTATATCTGTTGCAGGCTGACTGGTGCATTTACAATGGATGTGATTGCAAGCACAGCTTTTGGGCTGCAGATAGATTCCCACAATGATCCCAACAACCAATTTGTACAGATGGGAAAGAAAGCCATTGAATTTAATTTCTTCAAACTCCGCACACTGATATTTTGTAAGAATATTTTTAAGTTGTTTCTGGACAAATTAGTCACTGATTGAGTTATAGTTGAAAATTTCTATGATCATGTTAGTTTAAGTGATATGAAGTTGATGCTAGTAAAACGCAAATCAGTCATAATATTCATTTACTAGTAGTATTCGTGGAGCATGGTTTGTACTCATGTGGTAGACTTTTGGCAGAGGATCTGGAGAAACTTTGTTTTGTTGTGAAACCTGTATGTCGAAATGGTTAGGGTTGCATTGCATCATAACAGTAACATCATAACAGTAACATAACAAGGTGAGAATTGCTCGGGGTTCAACCCCTAGTCTTTCTTAGGACCCCACACTGCATGGCCCACAGTTAAGTCTTCATTGCATACCCCAGGAGTTTGTTTCCAGCCTCCTCACTCACCATAGAAGAAATTTTAATGGTGTATCGTGTATGCGTTTTTGAATTTTCTCAGCAAAGGAATTGATTTTGATTAGAATCTCTCTTGCAAAACCGCTGGCGTTCAAATCTGCTGCTTTCAAATTGCGTTGACATCAGTTTGCAAAATACAGAAAAATATTCAACTCCACATGAATCAAAGTCTAACCCCCAGTCTGTTTTCTACAATTCTCATTCTGCAGTACAGTACAAATCGGCTGATTCTGCAGAGAGAAGGCCAGTGATACTGTTCTAGGTAAGAAAATCTAATGACCTTTATGGTGCTGCGTGGTCATCTGAGTACAGTTTTAAAGATTTATCCTGTGTCGGAGTTTCGGTTAGCTAACTTCTTACTTCTGCAATTTGTCTCATCAACTGGGCATCATTCTGTTCTCGGCCCTGGTTATATAAAATCTTCACTAATCAGATGCATAACCAATCACTTTGAAGTCTGATTACAGTGGTACGCTGACGATATTTAGCTTTACATTTCACTGTTACCACTGAACAGTCCGGGAAGGTAAAGTGTCTTTCTTTGGTGCATGCATGGTTCTGCTTCAGCGGTTTCGCTATAACAACGGTTAAGTCTGAGGCAATCATGTTTGGCTCTTGCCAAAGCCTGCATTATTTCTTTTGGTAGTTTCCATTGTTTAACGACATCTTAATTATGGGTATACTGCGGTCGTTGACGTCACCCTCCTCCTTTCTCCAGGTTGGGACTGGCACTATATCCACACTAGCAGACTGCAGGCAGTGGTAGAAACCTTTCCCTTGAAATTCCAGCATTGAGCTTGTTTTGCAATGTTGATCCACTATATGACGCTGTCAAAACACTTGGGATGACTCTGGACAGTAATCGTACATTTCAACCCCACATCAGAAACCTTTCCAATCTTGCTGCTGTGATAACAGGGTAACATATCACACAGTCTCAAAGATCAGAGTTCTTGCCAAAGACAAGTTGCAAACTTCAACCTTCTTTTTTGTCTGCTGTCGATTATGCGAACTTGGCTTTTCATGGTATCTCAAATCTTGAAGTCAACAGAAGTCAATTCATCAAAATTCTCTGGAATGCATCATCTTGTAATCGTAATCGTAATCTCCAAACTTCTAAAGCGCCACTCGAAGGCCAAGCGCAGAACACCAGCCTATTCAGATCAGAGGGGGTTTCCAGAGAGTAGTCCAAAAGAGGTCCAAGCCGGTTTCCAGAAGGCCAAACCAAATCAGAGGTTTCCAGAGAGTAGTCCAAAAGAGGTCCAAGTCCGATTTCCAGGAGGCTAAACCAAATCAGAGGGGGTTTCCAGAGAGTAGTCCAAAAGAGGTCCAAGTCCGATTTCCAGGGTACCAGATCAGGAGAGGCAGAGCAGCTGTCAAGGCGGGTGTCGTTTACGGCGAGAATAATTGGAAGGCGGAGGATCAGATGAGTCCGGGTAGGAGTATTTGAAAAGGTGAGACTTCAGTTTTGAGTGGAAAGCCCGGGGGGGGTGATAGATAGGTGAACAAGAGGCGGAGGATGAAGGACGGGTTGCAGTGATGATGGAGGCACTGAGAAACTGCGGAATTCAAGGGGGAGATCATTCCAGAGGCGTGGTGCTGTGATGGAAATGGTTGGTTGGAGAACTTGAGGTGAGTAGTGACTGGGGGTCGAGAAAGACTGAGATAGGACGATCTTTGCATACGACCTCCTTAAGCCTGCTTGGTCAGCTGCATTGGCTTCCCATAGAATTCAGAATAAGCATGAAACTGGCCTGTGTGACCTATAAAATCCGTACAACTTGCACTTCAATCACCAGTATCTCATAACATCCCTGCTCCAGTCTGTAATCTAGCTTCGAGTAGGCCTATGGGTCATTTTCTCAAGCTGCGTTGCAGAACTATCATAGGCTGTCATCCCATGTTGCTGCCCTACCTCAAGGAATGACTACCAATGTTTCTTGGATGCTCGAAATCCGTTTTTCATTCAAGAGATGCTTTGAACTCACTATTTTTGATCAGCCGTATATCTAATTGCTCTTCACCTGGTTACTGAATAACCGCACCTCGTTAGAAATGTTTGTCAAATATTAATAATGTGACATGTTGTCTTAAAATATTGAACTTTTTCTGTTTTGCATTCCTGCCTGTTAACTTAAATGTATTTGAGACATTTTTATGTGATTTACAGTATTCTTTCCATTTCTGATGAAGCCTCTTGGGAAACTGGGATTTACAATCTTTCCAAAAGATTCAGTATCGTTTTTTCTGGCTGCTGTTGACCGAGCAGTGAAGGAGAGGCGGTCAACTGCAGAAAGTGTAAGTAAATTTTGCTTCAATCTTTCACACCAAAAGGGAGAGTAACTGATTCTGATCAGATGAGTGATGCATTGGTCTAATGGTTAGCATACTGAGTTGTCTGTGGGTAAAACTCTACCTGGATATTTCAAGATTTATGAACCTTTCTCTGACTCGATATTTCGTCAATCTTTTCATTACTACCAATGTCTTGCAGGGGACTAATCTGTCTTTTCTCTTCCTGTCACTGTCTCTGTCCTTGTCTCTGGCTCTTTCTCTGTCTCTGATAAGTTTTGACAGACCTATGTAGCATGGATATACTATATATATAATATATTATATAATATATATGTAATATTATATGAAATATATATATTATTATATATTCCTTACTCTAGATTATTTTTATGTTTTCCCTTTATAGCATTTACAGTGTTTCTTAGTTACTTTCTCATTATATGCATTACAAGCTATCAGAAAGACTTATGGGCATGAAATTTGTAAAAATGTGTTTTTTGGCATAATATATCTCTGATCAATTGTGAAAGGACAATGTCGATTTTCTCCAACTGATGATCAATGCTGAAGTTGACGATAAAGAATACACAAAGCAGACGAATGATGACAAAAATGAAACCACAAAAGAAACATGGACTAAAAGCAAAGGTAGCTGTGTTATTTAGAACGTAAAATGTTAATTCTTGGATGTGCTAACTGAAGAGGAAAGTCTTATATTCTCACATCATGCCAATATATTTAGGAGATAATGGTGTTAATTATTTGCATGAAGATTCGAAATGTAGGACGTTTTTCTTTGTTTTATGCAGCTTCTCCATTCTGTGGATCAACTTTACTAGAAGAAACTACTGGACAGGCTAAAATGTTTTGTTCATTGTTACATGACCTTTTGGGATGCTAAAGATATTTATATCATAATGTGTGATTGGTAATTTCTACATCATGTCTACTTGTTTCAAAGAAGTTCTGCTATGTTATTTTAGGTTTAACTCATGATGAAGTTTTGGCACAATGCTTGATGTTCTTTCTGGCTGGATATGAAACAACTGCAAGTACTCTGGCTTTGTTTGGGTATGAAATGGCAGTTCATCCAGAATTTCAGGACAGACTTATCAAGGAAATTGATGAAGTCATGAGTGGTCATGTAAGTTAATTGCATAATTTAAGCTTCCTCAAGACAGATTAACATTTTATTGTCACTGCAGCAGTGTTTTAGAGAAGTCTTACGAGAAGGTAATGCCAGCTTCTCAGGTAAACATGAGAAAAAAACATTGCAAAACTCTTACTCTAGTAGCAAGAGACCTATTGATGTTAGCCTTTTATTACAAATTGACAAATGTCATCCAAAATGCAGTGTTGTGTTTTTTAATATTCTTGCTGAAGCTGAGTATGGTAAAGGTAGGGGAAAAGGTAAGGTAAGATAGGTTAGGCATGTCAATTGCCCAAGTTACTAGATGAATGTATTTCTCTAACCGAAGTGCTTGTGTTGTCGATGCAGGATCATGTGACCTATGACCTTGTGCAGAAGATGCCTTATCTGGATATGTGCCTAAGTGAGCTTCTGAGAATCTATCCACCTGGTGCCAGGTATGGTGCATGTTTGTTAAGTATTTACTCAATATTTAGGTTTAAACCCTGTGCTACTATCTATCTCAGTCTGCTAGAGCAGTGCTTCCCAAACTGTGGTCCTCGGACCGGTGCCGATCCGCGAGCCCTCAGTTGCCGGTCCGCAAAGTGAGTCAAGAAACTGGACAAAAAGACGATAGACTTTTTCTCGATTGGGTCTCACTTCGAACTATCTTAAAAAAACATGATTGTCTCGCAATCAAACCATAATTTTCACATAAATTAAAAAGATTAGTTCTGGGAGTGAACGTATTTCAGCTATTGTAAATGAAAACTGCCGAAGAAAGTTATTCGATGAATTACTGACAGCTCAAATGGAAGTTGTTCACCTTTGCTAGGAATTTTGCTCGTAACATTTGCGGTTTTTGACCGGCAGTTAGAAACCGGATGTGACGTATCTCTTTCGTCTTTAATGACCTGGTCACTGCTTCCGTCAATAGAAAATAAACACATCTGCTTTTAGATTCGATATTGTAAGTATAATTTATTATAAATTTGAAAATTATAATAATTAAAAATACCAAACCGCACCCCGGAGACGAGGACGGCGTTCTCAAAGTTTGAACACATTTCTGTTATTTAGTTTCTTAGTGCCTGGGGGATTTTTCTTACCTCGAATGCTAAAAAGTTAAAAATAATAAATATATTAATAAACAGCACTAGCATGTATATTTATCAATTTCTTGAAAAAAACGACTTTTTGATTCCATCAGATCAGTACAAAGTATTCAGTTGATATTTAGTATAGGCTACTGAATTATATACCCGCATTACTATTAAAAAATAATGTTACTTTTTTTACCCAATTTATAGATAAAAATAATTAATAAATTGGGCACCGGTCCTGCTTCAATGGGAATATTGATCATGTGATTCTGAAAAGTTTGGGAAGCGCTGATCCTTTGTCTGTAGGCATTTACTTGTTTTGGCTGCTTTTCTTGATATTTAATGCCAGTTGCTAGACCAAAGTCTACATCACTCTGTAAGTTAGAGTTGCTATGATTTTTCATATGTGCAGAGAAAACATTCATTTAAACATTTTAGACACATAAATTGGCTTATGTTTTGAACATCTAACTGTTATGTGGAAGCTTTGGGAATCCTGTTAGATGCATCTTTGTAGAGTAAACTTGTGGATGGTAGCAATTTTGACTAACGCGTTTTTGAATAATTGTATTCGGTATAACAATACTTATCAAAAGTGATATGTTTGTTCTACCGATGCTTTAGGTCTAATCGAGTTGCAAAAAGTGACATTGTTATAAATGGATTGTTCATACCAAAGGGCATGGTTATTGGAATTCCAAGATATGCCCTTCAAAATGATCCAGTGGTTTGGCCAAATCCTGAGAAGTTTGACCCAGAAAGGTCAGTGATGAAATTTATCTTCAGAGAATAAACTTTGAAATTGTTCAGCCTAGCCATAAGTCTTCATTTCGATTTATCACTTATTGTTTTTTATATACCTGTCAACAGTTTTGATTACTACATAAGTACATATAATAGATTAATCAGGTAATTTATTTGATGTAAATATCCAGTTCATGCTGGGATTGGACGACAGTTGAGCATAGGGGCAAATTGTATATCTGGATCTACACAGGTTAATGATTGTTAATCGAACATCCTTCTGACCATTACCCTGTGCAGCTTCACCAGCCAGGTCGATATAAGAAAGGTTAGGCTAACGTTGAACGTTACGCAGTGGAGACGATCAGGGCTTATTCTAAGGAATTTTCTCAACTGCACATGGGGAGTAGGGGTTAAGTAGGCGTTTCAAATCACAGTCGCTAGGTGGCGTTAAGTAGGCGTTTCAACGCAGTCGCTAGGTGTCGTTCTGAAAGCTTAAAAACCGTTACAATGAGTGAATCTGAAACCGGAGTTAACGCATTCGCCAGGCGGCGTTCTGAAAGCTTAAAAACCGTTACAAAGAGTGAATCTGAAACCCCAACCCGTTGGTGCTATCAAGGGCCTGCCATAGGGGAATGGAATGGTCATTCAGGGTAAAGAAATGAGATTACAAGCCCTCTCGTGACCAGCCAGCCCTTATAAACAGATCGGCTTTTAAAACAGTGCCTATGCTTATAACTCTCCCAGCCCTAAGTCTGCCACCTTCTCATCGTTCTCCTCCAGCACCAGGCAATTAAAATAACTCAATAGCACACACAACAACACACAGACACACACACAGACACACACACCTACACACACATACATACACACATACACAAACACACATACACACATATACTGTCTGTGTCTGTCTGTCTGTCTGTCTGTCTGTCTGCAACGCACCGACAGACAAACAAACAGAAGAGACGCCCATATAGACAGGAACACACACACATACAGAGGCATAGACAGACCTACGCACAGACAGGCCCATACATAAAATTTTAAGTTACAGAATCGGATAGAGGGTGAAAAATCCGGAATTTTGCGTACCTACACGGCATACTTCCCTTCATAAATAAAGAAACGCAGCGCTGGCCCATTATGTTCTTCAGCCATGAAGAACATACTGGGCCAAGCTGCCCATCTTAACGACTGCAGAACAAGCCACCTATCGAGTGTGGCGGAATCATTTGATAATGCGATAGATATAACAAACTGAAATATGGTTCTTCTCGTAGATGGCACAGTAGCTACATTGGTAACAGCGTTAGGCATGATTGTTACGATCTCAGTTCGCCTCCCGAAGACGGCATGACTTTTGTAAATACTTTAGTGATTTAAAATCTTGGTCTATCACGGTTGGTATTATACACTGGGACCTTAAATTGCGTAGTTCCGACCCATACGGGCAGCGGTGATAAAGATTCTCATCCGATCAATGATCAAGGTCGAGACCATACAGTCGCTATATAAAACACGTACATTTGCATGTTCCCATTTCAGGTTACACGAGGGCTTAATTGATGCAACCATCATTTGTGGGGCGTGGTGGCTCAGTGATAAGTTCGGCGCCTTGTGACCGGAGGGTTGCAGGTTCGAATCCCACTCTAGCCGCTGCGTACGGACCTTAGGCAAGTCACCCCGAAACAAATTTTTCATTGTCAAAAATTCATCAGGTCAAAATCAATATTTACACCTGAAACGTGCAGAAAAATCGTTTTTACGCTGTGTTAAATTTTTTCGCCCATCCCCAAAAACTTTTACCCCGAAATAAATTTTTCATTGTCAAAAATTCATCAGGTCAAAATCAATATTTACACCTGAAACGTGCAGAAAAATCGTTTTTACGCTGTGTTAAATTTTTTCACCCATCCCCAAAAACTTTTACCCCGAAACAAATTTTTCATTGTCAAAAATTCATCAGGTCAAAATCAATATTTACACCTGAAACGTGCAGAAAAATCGTTTTTACGCTGTGTAAAATTTTTTCACCCATCCCCAAAAACTTTTACCCCGAAACAAATTTTTCATTGTCAAAAATTCATCAGGTCAAAATCAATATTTACACCTGAAACGTGCAGAAAAATCGTTTTTACGCTGTGTAAAATTTTTTTTCACCCATCCCCAAAAACTTTTACCCCGAAATAAATTTTTCATTGTCAAAAATTCATCAGGTCAAAATCAATATTTACACCTGAAACGTGCAGAAAAATCGTTTTTACGCTGTGTAAAATTTTTTCACCCATCCCCAAAAACTTTTACCCCGAAATAAATTTTTCATTGTCAAAAATTCATCAGGCCAAAATCAATATTTCGAACGAAATCGTGCAGTGAACGCAAATCTACGCTGAGTAAAATTTTCAGCCGGACTTTGAAATTTCAAAACGTGACACTTCTCGTCGTTTTCTGAATACCATTTTTCGGTCACGTTTTTGGACTTGTGAATTATGGAAATCGGGGAACTATGGAAATCGGGGAAATACGGAAATCTGGAACCACGGAAATCGGGGAACTGCGGAAATCGGGGCACTACGGAAATCGGGGAACTGGGGAAATCGTACGGCGGTGGCGCGTTGACCTGCGGAAACTTGAGCACATAAAAAATTATAAATCCGCTAATCGTATGGTGGTGGCGCGGTCGGAACAACAACAGATTCAACGTTCCAACCACCTACGATGAAAACTTTTATTTTGAGGTTCGCGGACAAGTCCCAGTGCTGGTTAGTTTCTTTATTAGTTCCGCCACCATGTCGTCTTTGCTTTGACTCGGCAACTCTTTTTTTCCGCTCTTGCTTTGTATATCACGTTTCATCGTTCTATATTTTTCCTCCTCTCCCAGAATAAGTTTATATTCATCGTCGCTTATAGCTGTGTCTTCTAACGCCCGAGAAATATGGTCATGAACTGTGTTTAGCTTACTTTCCGCCAAAATACAAATTTCGTCGTGTTTTGAAGCTTTAGCAACAAACGATCGGCTAACAACATTTCCAATAATATCCAGAAAACTCGTCGCTATGGCCAAACTCTCCAGAACAATACCAGGAATAAAACCAATACCAGTGGCTAACATAGCTGCCCCACCCACCCCAGTTCCAAGACTAACTATAGCAAGGCCGGCCGAGGCCCCATTAGCCACATCTACAACCCTCTTATACTTCTTGCATAGTTGTCCCCGACTTATCGCCTCAGATCTCAGGAATGCTTCTACTTCACCGATCTTCTGTAGACGAAACGTCTGCGACTTCGTGTCTGACGAAATTGTCGGCTCCGTAAGCGTTGGATACAAAGCCATTGTTTTTTTTTTTTATAGTTGCTCTATTAGTAAAGTTACGTTTAAGTCGATAGATGAAGTACTTTCAACGCCTCTCTTTTTGCCTTCAATTCGGAAACTCGTTTGTCCTGGAACGAATATTGCCCTGGCTACATCAAATTGCCCACTTGAAATATCGACTGTACGATCGATGCTACCACCAGCAGCTGCCGGTGCTATAACGCGAACTGTTGCATCACCACCGCAAACACCAAAGACTGTTAGCTTCCAGAACCCGCACTCTAACGAAACCCCCTCATTGGCGGTTTGCAAACTTATACACGGAAAACGCGCAGCGGTCAATGGAAGAGTTTGCCACGCACTGGTGGTTACCGTTCCGGCCGCCGTATAGATATCGCGGCTGTGGTAATCGTCAGACACGAAGTCGATGTGTTGTTGAGGCACCGCGGTCAATAGCTCTGCGGTGGGCTTCGGGATGTCGTACCCCCAGTGGCCCACATCACCTAGACTGTCTATGCTGTATTTGCACATGTCTATTTCTCCGTGTTGACGGAGATACCCCCGAATCTTGTAGTGCGTGTCAGTCATATTTTTTCTATACTACTGACTATCCCCCGTGTCTAAAATATGTATAGATCTGGAAGTGTGATATTCCAAAAGTAGCTTGTGGTGGGCTGGTGGCCAAAACCAACAGCAGGAATTTTTTGTATACTGTGTCATCAGTGAAGGTGAACTCTTGTGCAGAATTAGTCAAAGTGACAGTGGAGGAAATGAGAGCAGTGAATCTCATTGAATCGGTGGGTGTAACCACATAAATCTTCCAGGACGTGATACGTGGAGCAGTAGGACTAGATCCCCCGGCCAGACTAACCTTCCATACTCGCACAGCCGCCGGGCATTCAATCTGTAACCAAGTCCCACTAACCCGACCCCCAAGCTGGGTTCTCGATGTGGACGCCGTCTTCCACTCACCTCTCACACCCGAGTTGAATGCCATATGGGGCGGGTTAGTGGGTAAAGATTCGTTGGCTGAGGCAATAAAACCCGTTTCGGAAACGTTTCTGGAAAGGGGCGGAATATGGCCGCTGTAGTTGAGAATCTTGATGTCCGTCGCGTATCGCCTTTCATTAGCTATCTCACTGTCTACATACCGTTTATTTGTCACATGCAACGGTTCTGTTGGTACTCTATCACTCTTTGTCATGTTGTCGGCGATCAGCTTCGATACTTGTGCCATACTCGCCGCGTCGCTTTCGGACGTTGCTGCGCTCGTAGGGAGCCCAGTAACTCTTTTACCGCTCATGATTAAATCACCAGTCATTACATCACCAGCTTTAAGCACGCATGCGCTCCTAACGATAACATCTTGCTCGTTGGCGTACCTCTTAGCAGCTTCGGCTTTCTGGTCCGCATAGAGTCTAACGGAAGCTCCAATCTCAGCGTTTTTCGCGTCCACATACCGTTTGTTAGTCAAGTACTTTGGTCCCGCCGGCGCCGTATCATTATTCACAGTGGCGTTGCTGATCAGCTGCGTCACCTGTTTCAAACTCGCGGCGTCGCTATCGGATCCTGGAATTTCTGTTGGCAGCCCAGTCACTCTTTTGCCGCCCATGGTCAAATCACCAGTCATAGAATCGCCGCTTTTGAGCACATGCCCGCCTCTTACGATAGCATGCTTCTCGTCCACATATCTTCTAGCGGTGGTGACCTTCTCATCCACGTACTGTCTGTAAGAAGCGTCGCGGGAATCTACATACCGCTTATTCACCACATGCAACGACTCCGTTGGTACTCTATCGAGTTTTACTAGAGCGCCAGCGACCGCTGTTGACACTTGTTTCCAACTCGCTGCGTCGCTATCGGATCCTGAAATTTCCGTTGGGAGCCCAGTAACTCGGTGGCCACCCATAACTAAACTTCCAGTCATTACGCCGCCTGATTTGAGCACGCACGCATTCTTGACGATAACATCTTGCTCGTTAACATAACTTTTAACAATAAGGTCCTTGTCATCTGCATACCGCCTAACGGAATCTCTCAGCCCCGCATTCTTCTCGTCCGTGTACTGCCTGGCATCGATAAGCTTTTGGTCTGCATGATTTTCGGCTGCGGTCGCCTTCTGGTCCGCGTATCGTACCACTTGTGCCCAGCTCGCAGCGTCGCTTTCAGACGCACCAGCGTCTGTGGGCAGCCCAGTAACTTTGTGACCACCCATTTTTAGAACACCAGACATCGTTCCACCGGTGATTTGTAGGTTGTCCTGATCTACGATGTCTGCATAAGCCTTTGTCGCGGCGTCTGTGTCCATCGTAGGAGTCCCCACATTTGTCAGCCGAAAACCTCCAGCCGAAAGAATTCCCAGCATGGTATCACCAGCCTTGTGGATGAGCCCAGCGGCGCTTATCTGCCCTCCTCCCACCCCACCTCCACCGTCTCTTCCAAATTTATCAACCGGCATTTTTATATACAAAAAGGTGATGGAAGTCTAACATAGGTCAAGCACGATATCTTCAAAATTCTTTCCAGCAGTGAGCTCTCTTAGCACGGTCAGGCAGAGATGACCACAGACCACATCATCGGGACCCTGCAGCTGGAACGTCTGTGTTCTTATAGGATTTTTTAAATATCGAGAAATTTCGAGAGGCGGATCCAGCCCATAACTGTCAAAATAGACTGCTGTAGGTCCATCTATCCAATAGGCGACCCAGTGAGTACCATCGCCGGAACCGGAATCTAAATTAACAACTCCACACTCCTTCTCACGAGCCGCGGCGGGCAGACCATCTCGCATGAAAACACCGCGGAAATGCGGCAGACCTCGGGCGACTTTCTCTATATCGAAGTTGCTAAGAGGTTTTAGTTTTTTTGTCCGATGTAGAGACCCGATCCTTTACACATTGGGCAACAACCACCACGAGTCTCACGCCCGAGATATAAACCAGTCCCGCGGACCTGGGCCTCGAGTTCGCGATTGTGACGCGCCGCCTCTGCTAAAGCCGCGTCGTCGATCCGTTTTTTCTCGGCTTGGGCCGCATCGCTGGCCTGTTTCTTGCGCAGAGCCTCTGCATCGCTGGCCTGTTTGTTGTGCACGGCCTTTGCCACCTCGGCGGCCCCTCCAGCCGCGGCACCCACCGCGGTTAACCCACCAAAAATCAGTGGGAGGAGAGCCAGCAGTGGAAGAAATCCGCCCGATTTTGTCATCTTTTTCAGTTGCGTTTTGGTGAATCTCAGCTCCATGCCAACGCCTTCCGAAATCTTCCTCACGATTCGTGCGGCTTGAACTTTTGTCAGCGCGAGCTTGTCGTCTCCGCGAAGCCGGCCATGAGTGAGCCGGATCGTGGCGCCAGTGCCGGCACGCGCAGCTTTAGCCAATGTTTGCTTTTGCCCTTCAGTCAGTGAAAGGCCGAACGCAACGTATTCAGTTTTCATTTTTGGAAAAAATATATCTAAAAGAGGGCCTTGTATCTAAATGTGAAAAACGATTTCTAGTAAACGACGTTGAATTTGCTGCCATCCGATTCAAAATTCAGGAGTCGGTCGCTGATCAGGACGGCATATGCTGTCGTATTATTTGGTACCCCTTCGTTAAAGTCCACCTTGATTTGTATGTCCTGTACAGAGGTTTTAAGTCGTTCAGATTGCCTCCGCACGTCCAGAACGAAGATCGGAAACAAATCTACAAATTCGATTGGTGTCGGTTGGCATGACGATTCACGCGCGTCTATGCCGCAATATTCTTCCTTGAAGTCACGTAGGGCCTTGTAAGCGCGAGAGGTCGTCCTCTTGGTGAAGTCGAGATTCATGTCAACCACCGGGTAGCGATCGCTGTTGAGCATAGCGAAAATGTTGCGAACCTGCACATGGTCAAACAGTGCCGGATTCTGGCCTTGATGTGCATTCTTTCCAGTTTGAAAAGCAACAAGAATCCAGCGTGGCTTTTCCGTGCCCGACTTAACACTCAAACGCCAGGAAAAAGTCGTCGCTCGTGGCACCGCAATGTTGTCGCATTGCATGGCGCGGAATGCTACAGGTACCTTAACCTTGGCTTCAATCTGCTTCATAAGCATGCTTTTATACTCCAAAGCGGGTATTATATGCGGCATGAACCAGGAGAGTTTAGTCAGCGCGATCTGGCCATTGGCCGCTGCGGCTTCCTTGAAGATCGCGTCTGCGTCCCCCTGCCGGCTCAGCAGTAAGGAGTGTTTAATCCCGTATACGACCTTGTGATAATCATCGCAAAAGCCGAATAGATGTCTTAAGGGAACAATGAATGAAAACGTTCCGATTGGGACGGGTTTTCCGATGATCATCAGTCGACGTGCCTCGAAGCCGATATTCGCAGCCGCCGCCGCCGCACTCGTGTCCTTCTGCCAACACATGTTTAAACCTTCGCCTTTGGAGAAGTCGTCGCCGTATACCAGCATGCCTTTCATCGTCGTGGCTTGCCCAGGAGACATGACATTCTCTATCTCGGTGTTGTTAGCCAAGTATCGAATCTGAGAGAACATGTACGGGATGGCGTTGTTGATGAATGACACCAACGTGTCTGCGATGTAAGCTGCGCCTGTTGTGGTAAGCCTGCCCTCCACAAGAAGGTAGCTCTTAGAAGGCTGTGTGAAAATGTCTTGGTTCTGGATGTCTATCTGTATGGCCTGGCCATTGTTAATAGCCGCAGGGTTTTGTGATTCATACTCGCGGTATTCAAACGATTCGATGCTATTGTCATCGGGCACCGCCGAAGCGATGTCCAACATTTCACTCGGCACGTCAAATGCTGCCATTATTATAAGTAAAAAAGTTCAAGCTTCAATTATTAATCATGTTGCAAATTAATTTCATATGTGGTGGGTTAAACATTTTTTTTCCGTTTTGTGAATTAGTCGGAAATTTTTTTCATTTTGCAAGAAACAGACCCCTACCACAACGACTCGGCTTTATAGTCTTGAAACCGGATCCAGCAATGCGGCTGTTTATGTCAGCCATTGTCGGAACAACGGGTGGTGGACTCACAGCCAGTTGTTTTAAGTATTCGATGCTCTTGTCGCTGAGCGCCTTCTCCAAAGGTGCGGGGACAACGGGCGCGGCAGCTGAATTTTCATTTCGTAAATGAGCTTCATTTACGGCTGCAGCGCGTCTCGCTTTCACGGCATCAACAATTTGCCTGACGGCAGATGCTGTTGTGGCGCCGGCTTTCGCGACATTACCAACCGCCTTGGCAACGTTTGTGATTGTGCCTCTATTCGCCGAAATGAAGGAGCCTGCACGGCCAAGGAAACCCGCGATTTTGGGTATCCAGTCGAAAAGTCCACCACCCACGACACGACGCCGCTTTTTAATTCCAAGAACAAACATGAGAATATTTAAGTGTGAAAATCTACGCACTGCGGATGTGAAACCTTATAGTTACTGTCTCACCGCGGAGGTTTAATTGTTCACCATTCTGGTCGGTCAGCCACACACGAATGCCCTGTACGTTGCCAGCCGGTGCTACTGGTAGGTACACTAGATTTTTTGGAGACTCGATTACCTTATAGCCGGGCGACACATCCGGGAAAAAACTGTAGATTACTGGCAGCTGGCTACCATTGCGATACGATCCAGAGATAATGTCACAATTTACCAGGATCGTGTCCACCCGGAGAATATCGACTGGATTTTCTCCCTCTTTATAACCAAGACTAAGCGTCTGAGGGTTAAAACCGAGCGTTTGCCTGATGGTAGATGCGGCCATATCTACCTTAAAACGGGCCTTCGTTATCTTTACGAATGCGCGAAGGGTAGATGCGTTGGCTCCTACAGTAATAGGAGAATCAAAGCTGAGTTGAGCAACACCTGGCGGCGGCGGATTTTGCATTTCTAACTGCCGGCTGATTTCATCATTAATCTGTGCGATCTCGTAGCTTCCGTCGGGCAAAATGATCGTCTTCCACGTCTGTCCATTGGTGGAGCTGTAGACGAACTTGTTATTTGAACTGTCAATGTTCGGAATCGAATTATAGGTTTCAAGATTGACCAAAGCAAGCTCAAAGCGTCTTTTTGGATCCAGGTACAGCGGTGGTGAGAAAGCCGTGGTCCACCCTGTAGTATCTGAGGAAACAACTATACTAAAATTCTCCTTAGGCTGCAAAAGTTCTCGAATTTCTTCGAGTAGTTTCTCTGAGTGTTCCATCTTGTGTACTTTATTTTATGAGCATGTTTCTATTCAATTCGAGTGCCAGCTCTTTGGAGATCGCACCGGAACGCAGTAACTCGTCAAGAATGGCGGAGATTTCGTTGCCGAGACCAGTATTTCCCGCGGCCTTAGAGGCCACCAAAAGCTGCAACCTCTCTACCAGAGCGTTTGGGTCGTTGTAGAACTGCACCGCGCCGCCTCGAATCAGCTGGAACTTTTTGCTTTTCCGGCCATGAATGGGCAGACCAGACATCTGTACGAGCTTTTTAAAAGTTTCAATTGCCTGAGGCGAGTATTGCTTAGTCTTAACGAATCGTTTCGTTAACAGGCTGAACAACGACTCATCGGCCGGAGATTCGAGAACGAGGTTGCCACCTTTAAACACTCTCAGTCTACCAGCAGACAGGGCGACGGGGTCAACGGAGAGCTCACCCAAGGCGTTACCTTGTAATTTCAGAGGAACGGTTGGAACACTGAAACCCTTTCCCTTTTTGATGAGGGTGTGGCCCTCTATCAGTGTATCGATTCGCTTTTTATATTCCCTTAGGGCTTCGATATCTGCAGTCACCGCATCTACCTTTTCTTCGTCTTTTTGCTTTTTAGCCAGCTTTTTCTCTTTGCCCAGGGTGTGGCGATTATAGTGATTGACCTCACCGATTATCTTTTCAGCACCTGCCTTGTCGGCTAAATCGAGCTCGCTCGGAGGTCTGAAACCGTGCCTTATGATTGCCTCGACGTTGAGATATTTGTTTGGATCGACTAACAATGCGTGGGGGATACGGGTGGCTGGAAGCGCTGGAAGGGCTGGAGCAGCTAATGTTCCTGCTGAATCACCGAACAACGCCGCTATCGGGTTAAAATTAGCAGACTCTGAAATCTGCGCCGGCAAATCCTGTAAAGCGCTGGTAACTTTCTGCAACTCCTTAGACGTAGCCACCTGGGATTCAGCCGTGGCTGTAGCTATTGGTTTGAAAAGCTTTGCCGCATCGTACTGAAGGTTTGCCTCTCCGAGTTTCTCGTCCACGAAACGCTGTCTCAATCGATTTCTCCGAGCTAAATAATCCTGAGTCAACGCGTCTCGCTCCTGTTTAGACGAAACTTTTGTCCACATCGTCTTTGTATGTCGACTATATCTTGCCTATATCATGTCTTTAAATACTTGCCTTGGGCTTATAGAAGCGATCGAACCCGCAACGATATTTTCCGTCGTACACCTTGGACGTCAAATCTATGACTGCGAATCCATATGGCTGGGCAGCACACTCGCTGAAGAACATACGGAACTCATCGAAAGACATGTCGCCGCCCACAAACGTATCGTGAATGGCTCGCAAATTTTTGCTGTCTTGGTTGAAGAGGACGATAAGATTAGCATTGTCACGGATCGCTTGCTTCGGAATTCGAAAATAATTCTGCGTTAAGTAGAAGCAGTCCGCGCCACCGTGTCGGCCCATAGTGAAATACCTTTCGATGGGCGACTGTTTTTCAAGCATGACGTCATCGAACACTAGAAGGCTTCTGGCATTCTTATTTAATGATTCAACTGGAACTATTTCATCTGAGCAAGAGTGAAAGGAAGCCACTTCCTTCCCGGCAACTTTTTCCAACTCTGTAACCCAGTCCCGGAGGAACTGATATTTTTCCTGTCCCAGAGACTTCGAGTATAGATACAGCCGATCAAAACGCAGGTACCCCTTCTTCAACAGAAGGTTAAGCAGTAGGTTTGTTTTCCCACATCCGCTAGGCCCGCAGATTATACACCGTATGCTGGATGGCAACAACCAATGGTGGTGTTTTTTCCCATCGTCGGCTTCGAGATCGAAATTTGTTATTTCCATATAGAGACAACGAGTTATGATTGTATTCAACGAAAACAATGTATTGCCTACGATGTAAGAAACATACTGAGACTTCAAATGAAACAATTGTCGAGTTACGAAACGGTCGGCCAGCCAAGAAGGGAACCTGTGCCTTCTGCGGTGCAAAGAAGAGCCAAATTTTGCCTTCCAAAGTGCGGAAGCATAAGTCTCGTGAGACTTATGGAGGCTCGCTACTGAATAGGGCCCTCAACGCTCTTCCTCTGCCTGAGATGCATATGAGCCTTCCATCCGGTATGTCTTCGGAAGATAATCCGGGAGGTTCTTTCCAGAATACAGGAAAGTACTCTTACTGTGGACCATTCACAAAACTCGATAAACGGCTGTCACAGCGCTATCACGGTGTTAATCAGCTCGACCGTGCGTGCCTCCACCATGATGTGGCTTACGCAGTTCATAAAGATACCCCAGGGCGTAACCACGCAGATGACATCCTCGCTGCAGCCGCGTCGAAGATCGCACTCACCGATGAAACTCCAGATTATGAGAAGAAGGATGCCCGGCTCGTATCGGCCATTATGTCAGCGAAGTCGAGGCTGGGGATGGGTGTTGGACGGCGACGCAAATGAAAATCATTTGTGTATGTGTTTACCTGTTTGTAATATATAGTATTACTGAAATGTCTAAGCACCTTTCAGCCGTCTATTACAGCCCTAGAGGTTACTGGCGAGGTAAGGCTGCGGTGAAAAAGCTAGCCGTAGCCGCCAAAGTTTCCGAGGCCGAGGCTCGCGATTGGCTGAAGAAACAAGCGGTGTGGCAAATTTATCTTCCCGTTCCACGCCGCATACCGCGTCCAAAGTTCGATGAAAATCGACCAAACGCCGTACACCAAGCCGATCTCTTGTTTTTACCTCACGATAAAGTAGGTCGAAAGACTTATAAATACGCTCTCACTGTTGTTGATGTTGCCTCACGATACAAAGAAGCTGAACCGTTGATAAACAAAAGTGCGACCGAAGTCGCCGCCGCTTTAAGCCGGATCTATAAGAGGGGTCCATTGACTTGGCCTCGACTTCTTCAGGTCGACCCTGGCCGCGAATTTATGGGTGATTTTACACCGTTGCTGGCGAAGCACGACGTTCTTGTAAGACGCGGACAGGCCGCAAATCATCGCCAACAGGGCATCGTTGAACGCTTTAACCGTACTCTAGCTGAGCGACTCTTCGGTGCTCAATACGCTCAGGAATTGCTCCTGGATGCAAGGGGGTCATCCGAACGGTCAGTGGAATGGGTTCGACGATTGCCCGAAGTTGTAGCTGCACTAAACGATGAGCCGACGCGCTTGCTCGACATGAAGCCGGTTGAAGCGATGAAAGCTGCTAAAGTGACACAGAAGCCCTCTCATTCACAAATGAAAACTCGTTTGTGGGGCTTGGATGAGCCTGTTCTCGGGCACGACGTTCTCGTCCGATATTTGTACGCTCCCGGCGAGCTCGAAGGTGGAAGCAAACGTGCCACCGATCCTAACTGGTCGCTCACCATCCACGCTATTTTGGATGTTGTTCGGCGGGCTGAGCAACCGGCTTTATACCATCTAGTTGATGGGCCTGGCCGCGGTTTTGTCCGTGAGGAGCTGCTTCTGGTGCCTATGGGCACTGAGCTACCCCCCGATAGAATACTCAACCGTCGTTGATTTTGTAGTGCCCGTATGCCAGCGTTGTTATCCCATCGGCCTCGATCCACTTTTTTGTGTCTAATGGAGAGAGGCTGATCTTATTCTGCTCGTACACTCCGATCTGGTGGTCGTGGCTTCGAATCACGACTTGTGTGTGCCGCATCTCTTCTCGTTCGAACAGGCACTCCTTGTATAGCTCGTGGTGCAGATCCTTCTTCACAACTGCTCTCTGAACGCCTTTAGCTTTCCTGATCTCTGAACCACCCGATTTTAAGATCGAGTACATCTTCGGACGCAGTCCCACGAATTCGGCTATGGCAACTCCGTTACATTCATCCTTGAACTTGCCCACGACTTTCTTGTTCTCGACGTCGTAGTACGGGCTGTCTCTAGGAAACTCACTAAAGTCGTATGAGTGTTTTTTGTTCCACATATCGGCATAGGCGTTCGGAGTTTCCACCTGAAATAACAGGCTGTCGGTGTCTGTGTATAAGAGTTGGGCATTGTTGCCGTACTCGTTTTTCACATCGTTGTACCAGAAGTCGTACATCAGATGCTTGCTGAGGTCGAGGACAGCCTGGCCGACATATACAGGTCTGTTTAACTTGAGCTTGTTCTTCAAACTGTGAATCGCGGCGAGTTGGTCGTTGAAGATTTTGTGTGATATGTAGGCCGGGTCAGCAATTAGTTTACGAAGTTTGTCAACTTTTGAGGTCGGTACCAGGTTAACTCTGATTCTTTTTCTAAGATTTTCCATGGTCTTTCCAAAGACCGCATTATTAGCCAGTTTGAAGAAATCCTTCTCAAACTCCGACGTTGCCTTCGCTCTCAATTTCGTATTCATCTCGATGTATGGAGCCATCCATGCCTCCTGTCTAAACTTAATGACACGATGAATTTTAGAAACTCGTAGCCCCAACGAGTGATATAGTTTGAGATTTCTATAATGGGCCACATACCGCTCCTTAGGTCGTAGGCTGGGTACTAACTTCACATGCTTTGTGAACTTGCCTCCCAACTCGTTCATAAGCACATTCTGATAGTCGCTCAACCACTCCTCTTGGACTGTCAGGGTCTCCGGTGCTAGGGGATAGTCGCTATGTGATTCGTGGAGGTGCTCCGGGTACTCAAGATCTACTTCAAGTAGGAAGCCTTCAGGCGCGTCGTCTGGAGTTTCCAACACTTCGCCGAGAGTAGGACTTTCCCAGCTGAATGCCCCAACTGGTAATGGCTGTTGCATCGCCCAGCCGTACAGGTTATTAGCGTCGAGATACATGATCCAGTTTTCTGGCTTCGTAGTATCATGATCTGGGCATTGCGGGTTGTTGGCTTTTGCGAAGCGCTTAGATACCATCGAGATTCCACCTCTGAGACCTTTCTCTACGAACAAATGCATGTCTATGTCTGTTAAAAGTTCGAGCTCGATTTTCGTCTTTTTCAACAAAGCGTCCCAGGCCATTCCTGGTAGGCTAAAGTAGTTTGCTGGATCTAGACTGTAGTGCTTCATTGAGGTGTCTCTGAAGGTCTCGAATACATCGGCTAGTAGAAGTACATCCGTGCGGAGATACAGGTCGTGATAGTCGCCCAGAGTTTTACAGTCGAATTCGTTCCATACTCGTTGGGCGTGTTCATAATCCGCATCAGAGATGTTCTCTCGGGACAGCCTGCTGTAGAACGCTTCTTTGGGTGGAAGTCGGTCTTCTGCGAAGCGGTTGTAATTGTCAATGTGCTCGTAACAATATACGCCCTTTCGCCTCAAAAGATCTAGTTTTGTCCTATCATCATGAACGAAATTTTCCTTTATATATGCCGTTGTCACTTTCAAATCCTCTAGCGACAGATTTCCTGATAATTTATCCAACGAGCTGTTTAGAAACTGGAGGCTGTCGATGAACTGTAGTTGTCCTATGTTGAATGTCATGTACTTCTCCATATTGTTTGGAATACAGTTAATTTCAGTTTCCTCATCCTGCGCGGCCTCACAGCCACCTATCGCTTGCATTATGAGGTGGCTGTCGTAACCTCGCAGATTGTGGAAGACCACCGGTACCTTACACTTATCTGGATATATTCGAAGTTTGAGGTTGCAGGCGTTATGAGCGGCACCTCGATATTTACCGGTAATGTGACAGTGGTCGCGAACTCTATCCTCTTCGAGCGCTTCTCCGCAGATATGACATTCAGTAGCCTCGCGGAATGATTGGCGATCAACTGCTGACATAACTATCTTAGCTGGGGTGGCCAGCCTTTGTTTGATAGTGGCTAGCTCGCCTTGTAGTCGTTGTAGGAACTCTTCCACGACGTTCTCTCCACGATATAAAACTGGTTTCTTCGTGCGGCCGTCGCATCGAACCACTATGTAACAAAAACTACATGGTTTCTGCTCGGCTATCTGTCTAGTGTTGCTCTCGTTGGGATTCATGGCCGCATTTAGAACAGGCACATTCAACGCCTCAAAGTCTGCGTAAACGATATACGGGGCTCGCATCTGTTTACGATGGTTCTGGAATTTGAGGATATTTTCATCCTCTTTTGGCATCTCGATCCGCTGAGGCTTCTTACTAATACCCTGACAATCTTTGATATGGGCATCCAGCAAGTCTTGTCTACAGAATATGTGTAGGCACCGACGACATGGATGTTTTCGTCCATGAAATTTGCTGTTTTTATAAAGCATGCGGGCTAGATCCTTGATCCAGACATAATGAAAATTTTCATTTGCGTCATCGGCCAGTAGTAGAAGGTCAAGATTGTGGACACTGGCCCGGTTTGAAATGTGAATTGGATACAAAGCTGTATCCCACCCGAAGACTGAGACGCTTATAGTTGGATTTTGACGTTCGAACTTACCGATATCTGTGACCTTCACTGGAAATTCTATATCGTCAAAGTTTAGCTCCTGCAGGTGGGTCTGATACTTATAGGGGCGATTCGGATTTTGATCTGCTGGGTATATTGCGCTTAAAATGGCCCACTCAAAGCATCGGTTATCTTCATTCTTAACATTAATAACCGTGCGAGGGGGGATGTACTTTGGTGTGGGAAAGTAGCTCTTTCCTCGGAAAGGCTTATATCTTGCAACACCGAGGTCTAGCCCCACGACCCGCTTCAATCTCCACCCCGATCCCTCATTGGTGTACTCTTCGAGGAGGTTTAGTACTTCAGCCTTGGCCTTTCGTATGGCCCCTTGGATTTTCCCCGCATTGGTAACTGGTTCTGCTTTGCTTCGAAAGTAGACCGTCTTGGTAATAGTACCCGGGGTCGCGTTGCCATCATACACATTATCAACAGTCGGAGCCAGCTTTTCCAACTCAACTGTCAACACTTGCGAGTATTTCAGACCGTCTTGTTTCAACAGCTCTTCGTTGAGTTGCGCCTCAATGTTCTGCTCCATTGCACTCAAGAAAGCCAACGCATCTCCTTCCAGCCTGTGGTTAAGAGGTACTTCTGCACGGAAGTCTCTCAGAAGCTTATTGGCGAGCTCTTTGTGTAGTAGAAAGGGTGGTGGTCCACCTCTATCCTTCTTAATTAGGAGTGGATCAAATTGTGCCAGAAGGGCCTTACGTTTTGCCCCTCTATGCTTGCGCACTGGCGGAATTGGCCTTGGAAGCAGTGGCTGTAGTAAGCGCCTTTTGACTGCATCTGGGATAGGTTCGTCTAAGATATTCTGTAGAACAGCTCGAAGAGCTGGGGGACCGGTAAACTCACCCAACAATTGTTCAATTTTTTCATTCGTAGACAATGCCATAATTATAAATTATTTTATATTACTATGGCAAACTTTTTCTTAATACAATAACAGAATCGTTTGTTTAAAATGAAATTTTGTTTACTAGATATTCGATTGTCGCTTGCTCATCTGTATTATCTCAATACAATAACGGAATCCTTTCTTTAATAGAGAATTTTTTACTCTACTACTATGTTCGCTAGTCTTTTCCATTCTTTCTCGAATTCACGGGTTAGTCCGCAGCGTCGAACTCTTGATTTTATGACGTAATAATCACAACGTATACACTCACCTAAGTGGTTTTTGATTCCCCTTCCACATTTGGCGCATGGTTTTGTCCCGCAACCGTTTCGCAGTCGCGCTAAATGCTTGAAACAGTACTCCCCAATGCATCTGTGACAGCAGAGAGTTGTTTTGCCTATCATAAGCCATTTGCAAAAGTTTTGCCCTAACATTATGTTTTTATGTATACCACAACAGATTCTTTTATTTAAATTGAAAAAATGACCCGGTTTGGGCCGGCCTCGTGGGAGGTTCTCGGCCGGCAGCAAACGTTGGTAATCTCATTTCTTTACCCTGAATGACCATTCCATTCCCTCTGGCAGGCCCTTGAGAGTGCCAAAAGGTTGGGGTTTCAGATTCACTCGTTTTAAGCTTTTTAAGCTTTCAGAACGCCACCTGGCGAATGCGTCAACTCCGGTTTCAGATTCACTCATTGTAACGGTTCTTAAGCTTTCAGAACGACACCTAGCGACTGCGTTGAAACGCCTACTTAACGCCACCTAGCGACTGTGATTTGAAACGCCTACTTAACCCCTACTTGGGGGCGAATTAATTAGGGGTTCTGGGGACTGTGCCCGAGTGGGGTCCAGGAGCAAAACCCTTCGCTCACTGAAGCAGGGCTTATTCTTCTTATAGCTTCAGTGAGCGAAGGGTTTTGCTCCTGGACCCCACTCGGGCACAGTCCCCAGAACCCCTAATTAATTCGCCCCCATGTGCAGTTGAGAAAATTCCTTAGAATAAGCCCTGCACTGAAGCTAATAAGATATGGCATTTAAAACAGTAAATTCGCCTCATTTTTGGCAATTTTTAGTGCATATTATTATTTCAATTTCACGGTGTCCGAGTGGACATAATTAATTAAGGCTGTTCAAAGACGATTCATAAAACGGCATTATGCCAGGCTGGCCTAAACTCTAAGGAATAAGTAAAATAAAGTTCATCTGTTCTCCAGTGGCAAGAGATATGGACGAATGACAGTTGAATGTAACTGTGGCAGACTGATGGCCTTTAAACGATCGCTAGTGTTCGGAAGCGAAGTATAGAGCTGTTGCAAAGACAGAAAGGGAAATGTGGGAAGAATCCGGATAGGCTAAGCTTTCCCATTCAAACGCTTTCGGCTGCAGTTTCTTACTGAAGGCATTCCCGCGCTTACATCTGATCAAAAACAGACAGCCTCAGCGCAAAAAATAGTGATTCTGAGAGAAATTCAGCCCTGCAGCGCTATGATGAGATTACGATTCTGCACCCTAGTAAAAGAAAGCAATCGCTTTGTTATACGTGTCAAAATGTGTGTAATGTGCGTGTGCATCTGTTTCTGATGATATTCAATGACGAAACACAATCCCGTGAATGCGAAAGCTTACGTTGTAGTAAGTTGACTCAGAGTCTGGACATTTATAAGGATGCATTAATGTTGCACAATGCACATAGCCTGATCGACTGACAGTTCAAACCCAACAGAGAAAAACTTTTTTCTCGTTTATTGTTACTACCCTATAGAGTGTGTACTGGCGGCTCAGCACCGATACAGGACGCTGCCATGGAGCTCAATCGAAGATTCAAAGGCAAATTCAAAACTGAGTGTGTTAATAATTACGACGGGGGGCGGGGGGGCTACCAGGACAGCGGTTTCTCTGTTCTAACCTATCTGACAGCATTACGCGGACGTTCAATAGCATCTGCAACTCGTCCACCGTTTCTCCAGCTTCTTTCCATTCTTTTCATTAAACTGATCTTCCTACTTGAGCATTTTTTCTCTTTTTAATTCTCCTTCTGTTTCTTCTTCTCCTCATTCTCCTCCTTTGCCCCCTCCTTCTGCTTTTTTTGTTTGCTACTTCTCCTTCTTCAACTTCGTTTTCTGCTACTCCAACTTCTTATCTTCCTTATTCTGCTTCTTCTTTTTCTACTTCTCTTTCTCAGTCTTCTTATTCTCCTCCTCCTCGTTCTCCATGCTCGGAGCTGACTCCTTCTGCTTTTACTTCCGTGCTTGTTTGGCTGCACAAACGAGTGCATAGGCCTACTGTAGAACGAAAGACACACTAAAGCAACAAAACGCAGTTGCTTTAAGGGGATATTTACAGGTTCCGGAAGCGAACATGCAGGCAGAATGCGACGGATCTGTTGGTCAAGATAACACCGCCACTGTTGCTGAACCAAAAGCATTATGATCTCTGAAATTAATTATGCCCGCCTCGGTGTGGAATAGCTTGGGAAGTTAGGAGACGCTCTACAGCCTCTACGCATTTACGATTTTCTTTTATATGCCTTGCCAAGTTGCATCCACAAAAGCAAGGAAGCCCTATGGTCCGAGTCATTCGTAAGTGTTTCGTTTTTAACTTTTTATGCTACAAACTGCCAACTGCAATTACTGCTTGCGTTTAATCTCGTTTGACTAATCGTTATTTGGCTTATTTCGGACTCGGCGAACCAACAGCTTGGTTTAAATGTTCCATTATTAGCTACTTTCGTTGGTTTATACAATTAGGTCTACAAAAAGTAACTGCACAACATCTTAATTTTAACTGCACACATTTCTTTCCCAACTACACACTTTGTGTCCAGCTGCACGTTAGAATAAGCCCTGGAGACGATGAAACTAGAGTTACAACAGTAACCCAATCTTGATTGAGAAATTTGCACAAGCAGGACTACAGAAAAATCCCCACTCTTGAAGCCATCGACATTGGGGTGAAGGACCTCCATTGCAAAAGAAAAACTCCGAGATCTGGGTAAACAGTTGCGAACAATAATTACGAAAATCGTAATATTATCTCATACTTAAGCGGGTGTAGTAACAACATTAACTTATTGTAAGTAGCCTAGAAGTAAATGGCATCTTGTCACCAACAAAGTAAACTGTTTTTGCGAACTGTTGTTATCATATAGACCTTATATCTAATGCACTTAAAGGTAATTCACAGATTCTTCACAATTGTGCTCTACAATGTAATTTAAAATCAGTCGATAGATAAAGACGCAGATTTGTACTTGCGCCCAATTGTCCCTGGCCAAAATGTCTCACGCGGAATATTTTTCTCTGCGCCGAATTGTCGGGTCAACGTTGTTGGTCTGTCACGTGATCCTTTAACATTTTAGCGACGAGTTGTATTATTTCCCAGTCACTGTTAGTCGTTAAAGTGTTAAACTCCAGAATCGCTCCTGTTAAGTTTTGATAAACCCATTTAAACAAGTTATGTTTACATGATTTCTCACTGGCTAGTTTCTGTAGAATCGGCACTTAGAAAATTTCTGTTACGATTACAGTAGGCTATGTTATTTCGTCATGCTACGTTTATTATTTAGTTATTGGTTGCCATCAAGGTTAATCAGTGAACGTTATTATTTTGACAATATTATTATAGGCCTATGTGTTCAAATAGGCCACTTTAGAAATATTTTTGTCTGTGTTTTTAGACAGTTTTTTTATTTCATTGCCAAGTTTTACAGATAGGTTACTTTTACAGGTTTTCACCAGAAGCGAGAGAATCACATGATCAATTACACTACTTCCCTTTTGGTGTTGGACCAAGAAACTGTGTGGGAATGCCTCTAGCGTTAATGACATTGAAGATGTCTATGGTCCACGTTCTACAGAAATTGAAGTTCGTTGTATGTGAAAAGACGCAGGTAGCTTTTATTATCTTGTTTTTTTAGCGAATTAATTCTGTATGCAGAATAACGATTACGTAATTCGATTAAATTACGATTTTAAATGGAGTCCTACCGATAGGCCTACTGTAATTGTTTTGCATTAGGCCTATAGTTATTGAGTTAAAAAAATTCTGAAGAATAATAAAACAGTTTTGATATCCATCCATAAAATAATTAAAATTAGAATAATTAAAATTAGAATAACAGTAAGGCGAAAAAGTACGAACAATACTACATTATATAATAATGCTTGGACTATCTATATACGGTAGGCGTACGTGTTTAAGTGTTAGACTTGACAGACAACCAAAAAGGAAAAGGAAGAATGTCATTCAGTCACAGCTTTTGTCACAGCTTCCCAAATAGTTGAAGCAAGGAACTGATGATGATTATGGCGATGATGATAAAGGTGATGCGATAACGATGAGTCGATGACGGTGATAATGGTATAAACTCTGGCTACGTCAGTTCTCACACGACAATCCCTTTCTTTGAGAACGTAGACTCCTACTAGTGCTTATCCTTAAGGTGAACTGTCAAACTAAAATGTGTTATGCTTTGTATTATCACATTTCAGATTCCTTTGAATTTGGAAAAACTGAGAGTGCAAGCAGTTGATGGCATTAATCTGAGGGTGGAGAAGCGTGAAAAGTCTTGCTAATTAAGAGATAATTTTTTTCCTATTACAACTGTGTACATTAAAGCTTTTGGATATCCTTTAGCACTTTTGAATAAGTAGCATTGCCTTGCAGGTTTGTTAAAATTAATATAGTTTCAAGTAGCTGTTATGATATAGGCCTAGTGATAAACTTTAAGACTCGGAATTTGTGACTTAATTCTCATCAACTATCTAGGGACGAACTCCAATGTTCCCTTTAGGCTCTTTATCTTATGTCTTACATCTTTTCTTATATGATTATTTATAAAGCGCCTCTCTCAGTATAAACTATTGAGAGGCGCTCCCAGCGTGTCAGCCCCGAGGGAAAAGAAAGGTCTTTAGGCAGCGGAGAGAAGAGGGCGAGATCCCAAGCAATATCTTGCTACGGAGAGAGGGGAGAGGTCAATCCATAAGGAAGGGCCAAGGATGGCAAAAACACGATGCTGAGCCATCGAAGTCCTTTAGAGTTTTGCACGTGAATGCAAAAATAATATTCTTACAGTGCACAAATTTTGTGAGCTTTTATTTTTGCGTGAAGGTTAAATTTGGCTAAGTGTTACAGCTGCTGAGATATAGGCCCTATTTAGCTTTCACGTTCAGAAGGCCAAAGTTTTTGTGCTTCTGATGGCGAAACCATACAGCATCTCGGCTAGCCTGCAGTTTGTGGTGCATGTCGCAAGGAAACCTTTTTCCAGTATAAGGGGGCAATAATATAAATAGTCAAGTTCTAATGGAATAGGCCTATTAGTCACCACCTCCAATAGTGCAGGTAATGTACTTACTAATCCTAGGCCAACTGGTTCGGCCGTGACTTGCCCGAGAACGCACCGACCAGTCTACCTTTACAAGCAGTTAGATTGTTTCTCGAACAGCAGCGGTGGGCATAGTTTCGCAGTGTAGCATTTTCTCTTACACATACGGTACATACCTGTTTACGTACTTTCCACTAGGCTTACTGGAACTAGAGCCGTGATGCCGACCACACACTTTATGGGCGTAGAATGCATCGCAGTTTTCGGCTTAATTTTATATAGTGCCGGGAATTAAACTGACCTCCCTGGCGAGGCTTTGTGTGACGCCGAGAAATTTCGAAGATTTACATTTATATCCAAAGGCTGTCTGGCGGTAGAAGCTTATTTGGCCCACGCGTATGATAATAAATGTTACGGACGTGTTCTTTCCCGAGTATGACTACATACAGGGTGAGCATTGTCGGGGGTTTGGGGGTTGAACACCCTAGTCTTTCTTAGGTCCTCCCCAGTTAAGACTTCATTGCACACCCCAGGGATGTCGTTTCCAACCCCCAGTTGTGCTAGTGTGATTATAGTGTAGCCTACATATATTTTAGAATTTTCTTTCACAAATCGCTTGTGGGTTGCTTATAAAGTAATGCTCTGGCTTATTGTGAGATTTGTTACCATGTCAAATGTAGGCCTATATATAGGCCCTATACTATTAAATTTGGTGATATCACTTTAAGAGTTTAAGGTTTCTACTGCATTTTTTAAATTTCTTAGTTTGCAAAACACGGATAAAATATTCAACTCCACGTGGATCAAACTCATCAAAGTCTGACCCCCCCAATCTCTTTTCTACAATTCTCACACTGATTACACGGATGCAGATCGGGCCAATGTTGCTTCGTGAATCGGGTGACGGAATGTTGAAATATGATCTATGGAAGTCAGCTTGTATCGGGTCCACAAATCCGACAACATTTTCTTTACAGATTAAGTTATCTTAGCATTATCGTATGGTTTTTCAAACTCTCGCCCCTATATATATACATATATAGGCCACCTATATATATATAGGCCACCCATATATATATATATAGGCCACCTATATATATATACATATACACTGTGTCCCGATGAAAAGTGGACCCCAAGCATAAGTGTCAACTGTGTCATAACTCGGTCAAAACTTTTAGCATTTGCCTGAAATTTTAAAAACAGCAAAAGTAGCCATATTGCCACCACATCTTAACGCCGTTTGGAAATGTTGGCGAGTTTGTCAAGTTTGTGAATGTTTGAGACGCAGCCCTGAAAGTGGGAAATTTCCAACATACAAGAGCCATAAGGATGTGAGGTTCAGCTACAGCTGGTGTTCAAAATGTCCTTTTTGTTCACGGACACACGACCGTAGACGTGGACGCCCCTGTTTGATAGCCCGATCGATGATCACGTGGTCAAACAGCTGCCACTCTTCAATCAGACGCGAAATCCAAACCTGGAGTGTACTGGAGGAGCGCGTTTATCGTTCCCGCATTCGTGACGTCGATCACCTGAGGAGTGGCAGCTGTTTGACCACGTGATCATCGATCGGGCTATCAAACAAGGGCGTCCACGTCCACGGTCGTGTGTCCGTGAACAAAAAGACATTTTGAACACCAGCTGTAGCTGAACCTCACTTCCTTATGGCTCTTGTATGTTGGAAATTTCCCACTTTCAGGGCTGCGTCTCAAACATTCACAAACTTGACAAACTCGCCAACATTTCCAAACGGCGTTAAGATGTGGTGGCAATATGGCTACTTTTGCTGTTTTTAAAATTTCAGGCAAATGCTAAAAGTTTTGACCGAGTTATGACACTTTTGCTTGGGGTCCACTTTTCATCGGGACACAGTGTATATATATATATATATATATATAAATATATATATATACCTGGTTAATTAGGCCCCCCTATATCCTTTTCGTAACACAGCGAACACAAGCATGTAGGCCCTACTGAATCTCGGTTATGCCCTACTGAATCTCGGTTAGGGGCCATCCATATATTACGTACGCAAAAATCCGGGAAAATTGGACCCCCTCCCCCCCTGTTCGCAAGCGTACAGTTTTCTTCCACACACCCCCCCCCGCGTACGTACACTTGACGCACCCCCCCCCCAACCCGAAGACCAGCTGCAGAAAGTGTCTCGAAAGTCTGCACTTTAGGCCAGATTTAAGGATGAGTGAGGGACTGAGGGCCAATATAGACAAATTATAGGTGTCTCGTTCACAGCACAGAATAACTGCACATGGCTTTTATATAATGTAATAAAATGCCATCGGACGACTATAGGACAATACAGAGTTATAAATAGGCTAATGTGGACGTCATTATTAGAAATTTATTTTGCGTACGTACACTTTTGTCCCCCCCTCCCCCGTTCGCACCCGTACGCAAAATCGCCAAAATCCGACCCCCTCCCCCCTAATTGCGTACGTAATATGTGGACGGCCCCTTAGGCCTACCTCAGAGGGATACCCACCCACTCAAGCATATGCAGAGGTCGCCCTAAGACCGGAGCGCCGAGCCACTCCGTACGACTAGTTATAAATCAACCGCTACGCACCTTAAAGTGTACACGACGGAGGGAAGAAAGTAGAGTTTAATTTTCGCATTAATACACAGTCTTGTAATACACCGCTCTATTCACCCGTGCTGGTGTCGGGAGCACCTCTGAGTAGTTTAGTTCTTGAAGAGGCGCTATATAGATGTCCGTTTTGAATGAATGAATGTTGTCAAGACCCTAGACCTCAAGACCAAGACCAAGGCTTTGAACCTTAAGACCAAGACCAAGACTTTGAACCTCAAGACCAGGACCAAGACTTTGAACCCCAAGACCGAGACCAAGACCAAAAACTCATAATCATATCCAGACTTCTATTCCTTACTAAAAAAAACTGTCAAAAATTGCCCTATTTGCAGGGCCGGATTAACCAGTATGCTCAATATAGGCCTACTTTAGCATGGGGTCCCCCGCTTACAGGGGGCCCCCCGACTGGAGTCGGAATTCAGCAGGCAAGCAAATGATTTATTGCACCAAATAATTATTCGTTCACAAGAAAGAGCTTAGTTTTATTAGTTTCAGTTTAAGCAAGAATTTGCACTAAGCAATTTGAAACGTCAGCCGTACAACCCACTGCTGTGCTGTGTAGGCCCTGCATGCGTTTCTTTTGTCTCAACTTCTTTCGGTCAATGTAATTAAAATCAATACTGGCGTCAATTTTGTTTCTATTTTCTTCCTAGCATACACATATATAGCAGCGAGGTCATATTGCAAGGTAGATACACGTTTCGTGCTGAAACTTAATTGGTTGTTGTACAGTTGTTGACGTCGTACAAGGCAGAGAATTCAAGCTTGCAATGACGGTCGTTATACTCCAAGTCCAAGTTGTAGCAGATTTTGACAGGCTATATAGAGCCTGACAAGATTCGACAATCTTCCATCAGGTTGGCCACGACATGCACAAGAGATTTACAGTCTGACATATTCCCCGACGAAATGATTTTGCAAAATCAAGAGGTTGTGCCACACGATCATGCTTTAAGTTTAGTTACCGGTATGCTAGTTAACACTGAGAACCTTCTCGAAAAATTTCCTATGTAGGCCTATCCATCGCTCTGCGTATGTTCATGTCATTGATCCTCTTCAACTTTTAATAAGTCCCATCAGTAAGATGGGACTTATTAAAAATAAATTGCGAACTTCTATGACCCTCAAACGTCATTGGAACTTCTTAGTGTTAATTAGCGATGTGCTTAACTTGATTTCATTTCATGACATTATTTGCAGCTGCTCAAGGCGTAAATGTTTCTGAGCTGTTAACAATAAAGAGAACAGATTCGAAATTTGATTAGGCCTAAAATTTTAGACTAACTGTATGTTGTAAATATGCTGTAACAAACATTTGAGACAACTTAGATATAATCCCAAAATGCAAAGCGTTAATGTTGTGTTGCATGCACTGACTACTAATTTAAGCAGCAAGGCACACAGCATGGACCCTTCCTTACTGCACGTCGAGTGTCTTGTCTTTACGGCATCCCCATAATTCCATGCTTAATACCAGAAGGGCCCCCGTGTAAAATGAGCATGGGCCCCCGAGTGATTAATCCGGCCCTGCCTATTTGTACAGTGGCGGCGCCACGATTTGAAGAGTAGTAGGCCTACGGCAAATTAGAAGGTCGAAGCTTTTAAGAGACAAAAAGTGGTACGGCAAAAGTATATTGTTGCTGTACCACTTTAAAAAGTGGTACGGCAAAAGCCGTACCAAAGATATAGGCGGCGTCGCCACTGTATTTGTAATGAAAACCTGTCTTATTTTACTCAAGCAAAACAACTTTAAATGCAGACTGCAGAACATTCCGAATTCGTATTTACAAAAGTCCTTCATCCTTCATGTGAAATGGTATTCCCAATGCCTGTTGCATTTTATAAAAACCAATTCGCTCATATTTTCTGACCAACACTTGACCTGCGGGCCTCTTAAATATTTCTTTATGTGAAAAAAATACGTTTTACATGTGCTGAAGTCGCTGGCACACTCAGCAGCTTTTCAAGCACTTGATGTAAATGTATAAATCGTGAGTCTTTTTAAAATCCTCCCATGGTTTATAACCGGAAGTCAAAATAATTGTCCAAAACAACAGTAAAGCTTCATTCACACTGTGCAAATACTAAAGCAATTGTGCTAGTAATTATTTGATAAATTTTGAAAATTCTAGCGTTTTGTTACATGACAGTTCATATTTGCAGTCAAGTCTTTTTCTTGGTCTTGCAAGACCAACACCAAGACGTTGAACCTCAAGACCAAGACCATGACTTTTGGTCTCAAGACCAAGACTTTTAAAAATGAACTCGAGTGCACTCGAGACCAAGACCTTGGTCTCGAAGACAACAAGACTCTTAATACAAGAAATCATTGAAATATTTGAAGCGGCCTGAAGCGAACGAAACAATTTTAATTAAAAACTAATAGAGCCTACATAAATCTTATATTATTTCTGTAAATTATTAGGTCTAAGATACATAAATTCTACTTTAGCTCTTACAAGATCGTGACACAAATATGGCTTACACTTCTTTAATTGCAAGTGACATCTATCTGGTTGTTACCTAAAAGCTTAAAGCCAAGAGCAACCTAATCCCAGTTGATGCATCCGCACGAACTCATCAGCACTGAGACTTAATCCGAAGCACGGAAATTAAAGCGCACTAAATGGATAATACAGCAAATAAAACCAGTGAAATCCGAATATTTTAGCCATATGACCCAACTAAGAGCATCATTGTAAAAGGGCAGGTGTGTTGAGCAGGAGATTTCGCCAGCAAAATGTTGAAGATAGGCCAAGTTTCGTATGTCGCATCCGTAACTGATTAGTTTTGTAACAAAAAGATGTTCTTCATAATCATCCCCCAAGAGCAGCGTCGTGTAGGAAATGGAGCCCATGTGGAATATTATCATCATGTCATATATGCTTCATATACATGTCCTGCATACGACTTCGAACGCTGTTTGGAAATTTGCAACAGTCCTGCACAGTAATTGAATTCAAGGGAGAGTGATTTAATTTAATATATTTTTATGATCATGCGAATGATGTATATTAGAGTTTAATTAGATTTGAAATGACAAGTGTAGGCCCTAGTCGGTGTTCGTTCGAAATCCTCTCCGTTAATTTCCGCTCTCGATCTTCTTGAAAAGGAAAAGATGCTGGATATCCATATTCAGCCTCAGCCTCCACAGAAACCTCCTCGGCTGAAATCTGTTATGGAACGTTGCATTTGTGTACGTTGCCCCCGGTGGTTCTAATTCCAGCATTTGTCCGCTAAAGTGCGCTGCCCCGATTAATAAAAAAACTCGATGTTTGAATTGGACAGTAAAGCGGACGATACAATCGCAAGGAGATCTGAAAAGCAGTGCTTTTTTAGCACCCTTTTTCAGCTAATAAAAAATAATTTATCTGTTTTAAAAACAAAAACAGTAATTAAGTTTTTTTAACTTAATTTCAGTGTTGTAAGCTGTTTTCAGTGTTTATTGAGACCCCTTCCAACCCCTGATCCAGTTTTTCTTGGGATTTTTGGCCCTTCCATAGGCCTAATTGTTCAGTTCCGGAGCCTGTTGTTCAGTTCCGGAACCTTTTTTCTAGAAAAAAAGCACTGCTGAAAAGTGATGTTTCAGAAGAAGGATAATAACATAATCTGACTTAGGCCTAATGCAAACCAATCTAATGCAATATAACCAAACCTCAATCTTTTTTACTTCTTCGGATATAAAATATTTCAAAACTAATTAATCTAAATCTATATATCTTTGTTTCTCCGCCAGCTTAGAAAGATATTAAAAAATTTCCGCTCCACTAACGCCCTAGCGAACGCAGCTGTAAAGGGAGTGGCCTACATCGACTCTACACTATCAGTGGGCGAGAAGAGGATTGGCGAGAAGAGGATTGGCCAACCGCTCTCGCAAGAATAATGCTGAAATGTGAAGTCGCCAGCGCTATGATAATATTCATGGCTTCCTATCGGGATTTACTTGCAGCCATGATCTGTTGGCGTCGACTCACCCTACCCCAACAGTTGGGGCGCCCATGCTACTTCGTCATCGTCATCGTTCAGCAATCGCCGCCGTTTCATAATTATGCATTCAGGCTATATAACAAATCTAGGAAGCTAAGCACAGCTTTGTACCTTCATCCTTCTTCTCGAAGTTCTCATCCCTTCTCTAAGTCTTCTCAACCTTCGCCACTCAGCTGATTATCACAGAGCATCTCAGCATCTTTCTCGAGGACCCTTATTTTCCAGACACCGCTCGTTTCATGGATTTGCAATGAAATTCGGTATTAACACGTCACTGAACCTATAGCTATGGATCGACTGGATGATTAACTATCTCTGGGACGTGCAGCGCGAACTTCAGGCTAAGGAGACATCGTATTGGGAATCATTGATTGAGCGAGAAAAGGGGAGGACGGGTGGCCAGTCCTCTCCCTCACCGTCTCATCTTCCAACCGAGAGTAGGGCTATACAGTCAGTGTATACTCATTACAGCTGAGTTGGTTAGGGGCACAGGTGGAGCAGAAATCTGAAGACAAATTTCTGCCCTGATTGAGATTTGAACCCCCGACCTCTAGATTGATAGTCCAGCAGAAAGCTATGGCTTGCTTGGATTATGCTTTAATCCGGCAATGCCCTATGGTCTTCACCAGGATTCTGTTCTTGCGCCGCTTCAATGTATACATTCTGTATACCGCGTATCTGGCAGGGAGTCTCCTTCCCCTGGGTCCTTCGTCTCATCAATGTGCTGACGACACGCGAACCTTCACTCATGGCCCGGCGGCCTCGGCCGCCCTTATGGTTGAACGGATTCTGGAGGCCACCTCTTTCTGGACTTCCGGATGTCCTCAATTCAGCTAAATTCAGACAAGACACGGTTCATTTGGCTTGGCGGCTGTGTCCAGCTTGCCAAGAATGATATTGGAGTCCCTTCTCCATTTCTTTATTTCAGTTCGTGACTTCGGAGTCATCCTGGACCCATTTTATTTCACTGACCATGTAGAGAACGTCTCTCGTTCGTACCTTTACCATTTTGTATCCTTAACTTTGAAAGACAAAAGTTGAGACAATTCGTCCACACAACATCGAATAGTCCGCGCAAGAAATCCACGATTCAGGTCCACTGGTCCAGCGTTCCATCATAGGAGGTAGACAATTTCAGAATGATAATGGCAATCCTAAGTTAATCATGATGCTGAATATATATATGTGTGTGTGTGTGTGTGTGTGTGTGTGTGTGTGTGTGTGTGTGTGTGTGTGTGTGTGTGAGTGTGTGTGTGTGTGTGTGTGTGTGTGTGTGTGTGTGTGTGTGTGTGTGTGTGTGTTTGTGTGTGTGTGTGTGTGTGTGTGTGTGTGTGTGTGTGTGTGTGTGTGTGTGTGTGTGTGTGTGTGTGTGTGTGTGTGTGTGTGTGTGTGTGTGTGTGTGTGTGTGTGGAAATAATGGACTGACTGGATTAAGCCGTCAGTTTGATAAACTATTTTGGTGGATGTTCGATTGGATGTACATTGCGGGTTCTATTCTTCGATCATATATTTTTTAATGCAACTGAGAAGAGCCTAGTCTTCATCTACTGGTAGCTTCAGGATCTATATCTACGGTCTGTGAATGTAATGCAAAGTGTTCGAACAGAAGTTCGAGTGCTAGTCGTCACACACATACTGCATGTATGCATACATATGCATACATACATACATACATACATACATACATACATACATACATGCATACATAATTATATTGATTATATTAATTACACCCATAAATGTAGGTATGTATGCATGTATGTATGCATGTATGTTTGTATGTATGCATGTATGTATGTATGTATGTATGTAGGAATGTATGTATGTATGTATGTATGTATGTATGTATGTATGTATGTATGTATGTATGGAGCTGGCTATATGTAAAGCACCTTTTGACAATCTGACAAAGGCGCTTAACATGGCATTCTAATCGATCAAAGTCTTCTCGAAAATGTTTCTTGACTTCCTGAACTGGCTGTGCAAAATGGTTAGTATGTTTATTGTTTGAAGGCACATCGTGCTTTTTCACGCATCCTACTTCTGAAATGGAGGGTGATGGTCCATTCGTGCTTTTTCATGCATCCTTCTCCTTTTTCTAATTGTTCATTTCGTTCAGTTGTTTCTCCCTCTTACTCTTACTCCTCGCTCTTCTTTTTCTTGTGTTCTCTCCCACCTCGTTACCTCAACTTTCCCATTATCCTATTTTAACCTTCTCCTCCAACTTACGCTCAATCTCCTCCCATCCATCAACATCCTCATCCTCACCCTCATAGTCCTCATCGTCGTCATCGTTGTGTCTTTTTTTACATTTTTTAAAACCAAATTTCACCAAAACTTAGGCAGTCCTACATATTTGAAAGTCTAAGGTTTCTGTCAATTTCACAGAAGTAACTGCCTAAAATGCACAGACGATAGAAGCAGGCTGACAAGCTTTAATAAGAGAGGAAATGAAGCTAATGTATGAAAGGCAAAGAAGCACCCAAACACGTCCACAAAGTCACCCTAGCAGGCCTGTTGCGACTATATTTCCTATTTCCCATAGCGCATGACTTTTGCATGACTCTTCGAAGGAAAGCGTTCCTCTTCGAAAACCATCTGACTATCTGGAATGACGCTGTAGTCGGGCGACCACATCCACGCCTCGTACTTGTCCCTCTTGGCGTTCAGGATACGCAGCTGTTTCAACGTGCTCTGAACGCGACGATGAGGTAAGAAGACATCAGCGTTAGGGGATCTCGGTTGGTATTGGGAGATGACGGAGTCAAGCTGTTGCTGGTAAAAGTCACCGTGAAGAGATTGTCTTCGAGGATCGTGACCCATTGTCTCTCTGATGTCTGATGATAGCGGCTGCATTTCGTAGGGCGCCACGCTAACCAGACTGAGCCAGCAGCACACAGCGCAGATTAGAGACAGACTTCTGCTCGGCACAAGCATCACGACGGAAGTCAAACAAGAACCTGAAACCGAACGGACATAAGAACACATATAAACCTGTGCTGAATGTTCTAAAATCTAAATGATCGGAAAAGTACTATAGTTCTGCAGATTCACAGCTTCAGTTTTCAAGACAGAGGATTATAGGCCTACTATTGGATACAGAGTAGGTTCAATTTCTTAATAGAGCACAGATGGAAGTAAATCACAAGTCTGGCAATGCGCAGACTGTTGAGATACAAGCTTTGCAGACTCAGCGATCTACAGTTCTACACCAATGTAAGACAACTGCGTTGGTTAAAATGTGCTAACACTAACATCAGATATAACACAACGCAAAACAGTAAATAATAAAAGCCAATGTCTTTTAAACTGTTTAACTGTTGCCGTTTTAGTTTTTACCTATTTTGTCATTTCTTAACAGTCACTATTAATACTGTTTTAAAATAATATTTCATTTTTACTGCCACTAATTTGTATATCTATTTGTGTACAATTTCTTTAAATATGCCATAATCTATACTATGTATTGTTTAAAGACCAGAAATGCGTAGAGTCTTCTTATATCTACGTATCAATCTATCAATCTTCTCGGAAATCTCGGGTCACCCTGAAGGAGCCAATGACTTTTTATGCTTCTGCCGTTGCCATAGCGACATAGCTAGTATATTAACATGTACAGTGGTTAGGATTACGTCTATTTTTTCTTGTGCAGGTCAAATCCCCTCTGTCCATCGCCAATCTATCTCTTTGCCTCATCCCAACATGACAATAACAGGAAGATCATCTCTAATGGTTTTCGGCCAGTTATTCTTGGTCATCTTTTTTGGGGGTATCCAATGCATCGCTTTATTGTTTCTTGATTCTTTATCCATACGAACCACATTTCCTTTTCGTTTAAGTCTTCTCTTTCTGATGTTTCGATGTACATTTAATTTGCAACACGAGATTCTTCTCATTTCTACGCCTCTGCAGCTTAGCAAGCGGTTGAAGTATAGGGGGAAGTGGGGCAAAGGAATACACATTTCGTAGAGTCAAAATTTATATATCTAATCAATGGAAAACAATTCCGGTCCAAGTACAATTTCATGCTTCTACCATCCATAGACACCTTAGTAAGGAAAAAATTTGAAATTGTACAGATGTTTTTTTGGAAATTGTGATTTATTGGAAGCTATGCATGTATCACTTTACCCCGCCATTTGGGGCAAAATGAAACAGGCGTATCTGTTTGCCCCATTCACCGGGGTAAAATGATACGCTATTGTTATAATGTAGGCTACAGGTAGGCCTATCAAAACCAAACATACCAATTATACCAAACATAATTATTGTAATGACATTATTTCTAAATAGAGCTATACAGCGAAGTAAACATAGCAAAGTAGGCCCTAACTGAAAATGAAACTGTTCTTCTATGACAGTCTGCATGTAAAATAAACAAAGAGCAAAATAAACATGGCAAACTAACAGAACCTGAAACTGTTCTCTAGCCAAGAAAACTAACACTCGCCGCAAACAAAGTTACCATTGGCGTCATGTTTATCTGTGTCCGCGCAATCTTCATGGCACCAGTTCTTGCAGTGGTGGCACTGAATCCACTCTTCCACTGGTGGTTCGACGTAAGGTTCGGTACAAAAAATGCATTCAATATCAGATGTCTTCTTAGAAGCTGTTTTCAAACAGAACTTGGCAGCATACTTTGAAGCAGACCTGGAAGCTGACTGTGGAGCCGACTTTGAAGCTGACTGTTTAGCAGACTTTGAAGCAGACCTGGAAGCTGACTGTGGAACCGACTTTGAAGCTGACTGTTTAGCATACTTTAAAGCAGACCTGGAAGCAGACTTTGAAGAAGATTTTGAGGAAGACTTGGAAGTAGACTTTGATGCACACTTCGAGGTTGACCTTTTTTGCATTGCAGCTTCCTTTTTTTGTTTCTTAATGTTATCACTCTGAAATTTGTCAACAAGGATGTTTTTGAAGGGTGAACTTGTTATGATCTCCGATTTCTGTGCTATCCTTTTTCTACCATTACCCTGACCAGAGATGCTTTAGGCAATGGTGAAATATCAAAAATTGATACTCTTTGAACTGTTTGCAATTGAGATTGTTCAAGTTCAAGTTGCTGTTCCTCGACAGGTTCAAGTTGCTGTTCCTCGACAGGTTCAAGTTGCTGTTCCTCGACAGGTTCAAGCTGCTGTTCCTCGACAGGTTCAAGCTGCTGTTCCTCGACAGGTTCAAGCTGCTGTTCCTCGACAGGTTCAAGTTGCTGTTCCTCGACAGGTTCAAGCTGCTGTTCCTCGACAGGTTCAAGTTGCTGTTCCTCGACAGGTTCAAGCTGCTGTTCCTCGACAGGTTCAAGCTGCTGTTCCTCGACAGGTTCAAGCTGCTGTTCCTCGACAGGTTCAAGTTGCTGTTCCTCGACAGGTTCAAGTTGCTGTTCCTCGACAGGTTCAATTTGCTGTTCCTCGACAGGTTCAAGCTGCTGTTCCTCGACAGGTTCAAGCTGCTGTTCCTCGACTGCAGGTTCAAGTTGCTGTTCCTCGACAGGTTCAAGCTGCTGTTCCTCGACTGCAGGTTCAAGCTGCTGTTCCTCGACTGCAGGTTCAAGTTGCTGTTCCTCGACAGATTCAAGTTGCTGTTCCTCGACAGGTTCAAGCTGCTGTTCCTCGACAGGTTCAAGCTGCTGTTCCTCGACTGCAGGTTCAAGTTGCTGTTCCTCGACAGGTTCAAGTTGCTGTTCCTCGACAGGTTCAAGCTGCTGTTCCTCGACAGGTTCAAGCTGCTGTTCCTCGACAGGTTCAAGCTGCTGTTCCTCGACAGGTTCAAGTTGCTGTTCCTCGACAGGTTCAAGCTGCTGTTCCTCGACAGATTCAAGTTGCTGTTCCTCGACAGGTTCAAGTTGCTGTTCCTCGACAGGTTGATTTGGAATGTTCTGTGCACAGTTTTTTGCGTTTTGTAAATATGCAGGCTTTCGAATTATTACTCGAGTTGCAGATGGAGGCCTTGGCTTGGTGATCGCAGGATTACGGGATGTTCGCATAGGTCTCTGCACACTCATTGATTGTTCTTTGGTGGCTGCTGAGGTTTCCGCTTGAGAAATTCGATTGCTGGCTTTCCTCTTTCTCGTCGGAATCTCTGCTTGATCACTCGCGGTTGCTTTCCTCTTTCTCGTCGGAATCTCTGCTTGATCACTCGCGGTTGCTTTCCTCTTTCTCGTCGGAATCTCTGCTTGATCACTCGCGGTTGCTTTCCTCTTTCTCGTCGGAATCTCTGCTTGATCACTCGCGGTTGCTTTCCTCTTTCTCGTCGGAATCTCTGCTTGATCACTCGCGGTTGCTTTCCTCTTTCTCGTCGGAATCTCTGCTTGATCACTCGCGGTTGTCGTAGGCCTACTAGTAGAACTTGCTGCTGAGGTTTCCGCTTGTGTAACAACCGATGTATTTGGATCGGCATTTTCTGTCACTGAAGAAGGAGCATAATCTTCGTCGGTGAAGATATCCGGGTTGTACGGATGAATTCCTGTTGACGAGAAACCATTTACAGCCTTATCTACAGAAGCACATTTGCCATACGCATCACCAAATATGGCTGCTACTTCGTGCATCGTTATGCGTTTTCCAGGGTTGGAAACAAGCCACTTGTCGCAACCTCTGCTGTAAGCAGTTTTGAGCGGGCCAAAAAAAGTACGATCTAGTGGCTGAATTTTATGGCTTGTGTGTGGAGGAATTGAAAGCATAACTATGCCGTTTGACCTTGCAAAGTTCACTGCATCTAGTGTTCTGTGACTGGCATGGTTGTCAAGCAGTAGAAGCACCTTTTCATTTTCACTTGAATGAGAATGTATTTGAAAATGTCCGAGCCACTTGACAAAAGTGTCGCAATCCATCCAGCCGCTCGGCACTGCATAGCCCTGAGAACCAGGCGGACTGCCCTTCATCAGTGTTTGAGCCATATACTTTCTTGGAAATAAGAAAGCAGGTGGGATGTATGTGCCTGTTGCGCTCATGGCGCAGACTATGGTAATATTTTGCCCTCGTTCTGCGCTCGTCAACTTTCCAACTTGCCTCTGAGTTTTTTTTGCAAGTATTTTTCCGGGTTTTTGCACAGTACTCAACCCACTTTCATCCATATTGTAAATTCGATTTGGTGGAATTTTTTCGGTTTCCAAAACTGATTTTAATAGATTATAAAATTTGCCAACTTGCACCCTATTGAAACCGGTTGCACGTGAGAGAGAAGTCGCCTCGGGTGTTCTTAGTGAGATCGTTTTATGTCTCCGCAAGAATCCACTCATCCAATCTTTTCCTGTTAATTGCGTCACCTTGGAAAATGGAACATCAATGTTGTTTCTTTCTGCAAGCTGGAAGGCTAATTGTCTAACATCTGTCAAACTTAACCCATAGAATCGCTGCTGCATGTCAATTATGTACTGTACCAGTTCAGTTTCATATTCCTCATTCAATGTACATCGAAATCTTCCTAACTTGCCTGGTGTTTTAACTGTTTTCATGAGATGGCGCCGTATTGTGGCGTGTGGTATCCCATACGTCTGTTCAGCTTGTCTGAGGCTTATTTGATTTGATCTAATATCTGTTATGGCTGCCTGCATAGTTTCAAGAGTCCACAATGCCATATCAGTTTTGCGTTTGTAATTTCTTACCATTTTCAATCTGAAAGTATAATGTAATATCTGTTTAGAGTTAACATAAATAATATTTTTAGGCAAAATAATAACCAAAGATGATTTCTTTGGTTGAAGTAGCCTAGGATGTCTACAAAGGAAATTAAGAAGGGAAAAGGTCAGTTGGTGCAATGCTACAAATTTTAGGTGCAAATACCTTATATAAATCTCGGGAGCAAACTAATATTACTACATTAGGGCAACAAAACAGCCTGGGGCAAAGTAATACTGTAGCAATACTATACTGGGGCAAAACAATACGGCATGGGGCAAAGTAATACTATACTGGGGCAAAACGACACAGCATGGGGCAAAGTAACTCAGTTGCGAATCACTTTGCCCCAAACCATAGGTAGGCTGTTCTGGGGGGGGGGTGATAATAGAAGAGGTCCGTGCACGCTAGATTACGAAACACTAATTGAAGTGTGATACGTGTCTTACTAATAATTTGTTTACTTACCCGAAATGTGTCCAATATGGACGTGATGATCGATTTGCAAGCAAAAACTATATCAATATTGCAAATGACAAAATATCTATTTTCTTAAAATAAGAAACAAAACATTTTTTGGCCAAGCATATCAATACTATCACCTAAGCCGGAAGTGAGTCTATAAGGTTTATAGATTGACTGGTTACCTGTTTTCTGGTTGTATAAATTTCTATAGCGCTGAGTTCCTTTGCCTCGTTGAATCTCTTTGCCCCACTTCCCCCTACTTATAATTTACAGTGGCGGCGCCAGACAATTTTTTTAAACCAGAGCAAAGCCATGGCAGTCATGCAAGTTACCAGCGCAGACGGCGATTTATGCCCCAGAATAAATCATGGGCAGGGCAAAAATTCCGGCAGGGCAACGACCAGGGCTTTTTACCAGAGCATTTGCCGCCCATGCTTATTTAATCGTAGTCGTGCATTGTCAGTCGCGACCCACTGGAAAATACCAGTTATCTTGAAGAGATGCCACATGACGAACAACTACAATTAAACTTCTCATCTCCTTTTGTCCTGTCCTTTCTCTCATTGTTTTATTGGAATAATATTTTATACACCTCACGACAATACCTTTATTTTCAAACAAACAAGATTTAATTGACGTTTCAACTCGCGTTGTAGCTATTCTTATTATTTATCAGCTTATCTTTTAAATACCTTTAGTCTTCTGCTCTATGATCAGCAAGATTTGGAAAGTGGCCTTTAGGCGCTTAATTTTGGCTGTTTTACATCGTGCTATTTGCTTTGTAGTACTCTTAAAGAATTTGCAGTCAATACCAACCCATTGTTAGGCCTACCGTAACAATTGTATGTAAAGACGTTTATGGGTCATACAAAATGAATTGACTAGTTATTAGTCAGTAAGGATTTGGCTGTTCAAAACAAGAAACCGGTAAAATCTCTGCATATATTTGTTGTTAAACATAGTAGAATATACATGTACAGCTCTGTCGATTAGCTCCGCCAACTTCGGGTAATTTCAGGTTCCCTGTTTTCAACACTGCTGTCACCTCTGCATTTGTACTGACTACTTGATTGCTGCTCGTCTTTCTACGCTGGGCTCCCATGGATCCGGATTGAGCCGTTGGACCGGGTCCATCGTGCGGTTGCGCGTCTTATCGGTGGGCGTGCCAAAACTGATCGCGTTTCGCATTACATGTGGGAGGTACTGCATTGGCTCCCCTTCCCCTATCGCATCTCCTTCACGATTTCCTCCTTCGTTTGGCGATACCTTGTGGTTGTGGCGCCTATTTATCTTCGAGAGCTCTGCGGCCTGTTTCGTCTCATGGCGGCCGCTGCCTCCGTTCCGTTGTTCATGGGGACCTGGTTGTTCTTTTCGCTCTTACAGCTTATATGCAGCGCCGGGCTTTCTCCGTGATTGGCCCATCGATATGGAACGGGCTCTCCCTGGAGATGCGCCTCCTCCCCACGGTTCCTTCTTCTCCATTCTATCAGTTACACAAGAGCACTCTCTTCCGCTTGGCCTGTGTCGGGAGCGCCTCTTAGTACAGATCTTGAAGGGGCGCTACATAAATTTTGATTGATTGATTGTTGCATGCTGGAAACTAATTCCACATCATTCTAGCTGTAATTTCGCCTTTGATTTCTTTGTTCAGATTGATATCTATTCTTCAGAATATACACAGTCTAATATGACGACAAACTGCAATATCAGTATTACTCAGTTATGCAGGCCTATTGCCTTTAATCACTTAATTAATATATATCCGTTTCTTCGTGTATTCAAAGTCACGTTGATATTGTACTCCGTTATTTTTCAGTTCACTTGCGCTTCTTTTAAACAAAATGATCAATCAATCATATCTTTCAATTCTTTTATTGTTCCCTGATGTAGTTAACAATGGCGATACAGAATAAAGAGCAAATAGTTAAATAATGATAAACAAGCCAGATCATATTGTAAACATGCAACCTGCTAAGGGCAGGGCCTACTACGTAGGGGGGGAAGGAATCAGACTGCTTCCAATTTGTGCCAGGGGGAAAGTTTCCCCCCTGGAAAACTCACTAATTTCTAATAATTAGTGACTAATAAAGTGACTAATTACTAATGATTCTTAAAGAATTGTATTGTGATGTATCAGTATTATGGGTCATGTAATATTTGCTGAGGTTACCATACAGTGTCTAAGCAGTGTTATAGTGTATCATTATTACTTGTTTTTCTTTAGCTATTGGCCATTATGTTCTGCTATTTTTTGTTGATGAAAGATGCAAAAAGTATTTTAAAAATTGAAGAAAAGCATTCACAATCCTGTTGATTTCCAAAATATGGGACACATGTTAAAATATTGGGCAATATAGGACACTGTTCACACTGTTCAGCAAATATATGGGGATTTTAAAGATTGCATTATGAATGCACATTTCTGGTGTAATGCAACGATAAAAGGCTCCATCCCTGCCTACTACAGTGTTATCCAGCCGACAATTAATTTGCAGGAATATTTCAAGACCTGATAATCCCATTTTCACTGCACTACACAACAATAATTGTAGCACTGAAATTTTGTGCCATATTTATTACAGCTTCTCCCATAAAATTTTTACAGTGCAGTGGGAGCCCTGCAGAAATTAATTCAACAGTTCAGTTGAACTAAAATGTATGGTCTTCCAAAGCCAGTTTTCTTGCTCCAAAAAATGCATTAAAACTCACCTACGGCAATATAGAAATCTAAAATTTTCCGGGGGAGGACCCCCGGACCCCCACTTCAAGGGGAGTAAGTAAGTAAGTATATTCTTTATTGAACCACCTGCATACACACTGTGGTTAACAAACATGTTATGCAGCAGAGGCATGAAAACAAAAAACAAATAATAACATAAGTTGGAAAGGAAGCCATCTAACTAGGTTAGGTATAGATAGAAGGCCTTACTATTGGATATGAATTTTACTGGTGTAGCATCCTAGTTAAGAAAAAATTCTTACGTGTTAGCGCGTCTGCCTTAGGAATAATCCTGCTATGCGAGCGGGGACGCAGGTCATAGGTACAGGTTTTGGGAGGGGGAGCAAGGGATGGAGAACGTGACCAGGGTTGCGGAGCACCGCTAAAAAGAGAGCTCTGTCAGCTCTAGCACAAAGAATATCGAAGGATTCGAGGCTGGTCGGTAGATATCCATGCCGTATCAACCTCCTAACCAGCGCGCAAAGACGAGAGCGCTGCTCGACATTTGTGAAGCCCCACCAGGCAGATGAGGCATAAAGCAGTCTAGCTAAGGTGGTTGCTCGGACCACATCATACAGGCGAGGCCCACTGAGACCGTGTGCGGTTAGGCATCGGAGGGCGTAGAGGGATTGACTAGCTTTGGTACAAATTCGTTGGATGTGGGAGCCAAATCCTAAGCGGTCGGATAGTGTCACCCCCAGGACAACCAACTCAGAGACCCTGGCAATACCAGGTACTGGCGGGGGAAGGGCTATTAACTTAGATCCAGGGCGCCTAAAAATCGCCTCTTTAAATTTTACGCAATTAAGCATCAGGTTGCAAGAGGCAGCCCACCTAGCGATGTGTTCCAGCTCAGCAGCAGTAGTGAGAATGGCGGAGGCCGGGATCAGGAGGTAACTGTCATCGGCGTATTTAAGTAACCGATTTATTATATTAATGGGCCGGAGACCTTTGATGGCTACCAGGAAGTGGAGCTGGCCAAGCCCAGAGCCTTGGATGATACTGGCATTGATGGCACAATAGGTAGAGATTATTCCTTGAAATTTGGTGCAATGCTGGTGGTCATGAAGGAGCGCAAGAATCCAAAGTTGTATAGGAAATCCGGTATAGGCATAGAAGCAAGCTGTTCAGCGAGGAGGGAGGGGAATGTACAGGAGGGGTAAAGGGAGAGTGGGAGGTGTAGTGGAGGAAGGGGAGATAGGGGAGGGTTTACAGTAAGGGGGGATTGCTTCCAGCTTACAGGGGGGATAGTAGGCCCTGGCTAAGGGAGACAAACGGATATCCAGAAGGGACGAAAGTTCCTCTACATTAGGATTCCCGTGTACCACATAAAGCGGTGGGATAACGGTTGAGTTTGAATCAATCAATCACTCAAACAAACAATCAATCAATCAATCAATCATTATCTTTTTATTGCAACCAATTAGTAAAATTAAATAAGTATAACAATTCAGGTACATTTATTACTGCTTCATTAGATAAGGTGAGAGAGAACAGTCGGTGATGGAAGCAATGGGCCTATATATATCAAAATGTGTTCTGTCCGACTGAAAATAAGCTACGAATATAGGGCCTGTGTAGCCCACTTGGCCGGGACCCTACTATATATCTTTACTAACAAAGAAAGACAGCTGCGTTGTTGTGGGTCCTAGAGCAAATTATCTGTCCAGAAAATGTGTCCAAAGAAATTGAGTTTCCTTTAGTTTCCTTTCCATTACTTGTTGCACGATGTTCTTTACGCAACCCCGTCTACGCATCTCATCGTGTGTGATCTGTTATTGCCATCTTTTGTTGCCATCTGATACCCAAGGTCCTTCGACAGGATCTCGTCTCAAATGCCAGGCATCTGTCCTTTATTTTTGTCCATATTTCATTTGCAAATTGTAGTAGTCCCTGTTTGTAGCACTGAATACACATATTCAGATGATTCTCATTTAGTGTGCACTGTGCGCGCTGATCTATCTATCCGCTCTTCTAGATGTTCTTAAAGTCTGCCATTTTCCACACCTTTTTTCCTATTCATTATTATTATTATTATCATCATCATCATCATCATCATCATCATCATCATCATCATCATCATCATCATCATCATCATCATCATCATTATTATTACTAGCTGTTACCCGTGAAAAATCACGGTATATAAAACAATTATTGCAGTGATGACAATTAAGCTTACTTCCCCGCTATATTATGACGTCATATTATAGGCCTATAGCCGTCGTTGGTTAAAATGCTCTAAACGCCGTCGTCATGCCCGTCGTCGTCAAGACAGCCGTCGCCAAGGCGGCAGTATAGTGACGTCACAATAGTGTTTGTTACGGGAGAGACAGACGTACAACCGTTATTATGTTGTTTGATTACTGCTACTACAACAACAACAACTAATATTACTTCTGCTGCTGCTGCTGCTGCTGCTGCTATTATTATTATTATTATTATTATTATTATTATTATTATTATTATTATTATTATTATTATTATTATTTGTTCTTTAGTTAGATAAATTCATTATTAATCGACAGAAGAGTAGGCCTTTGACAATTTGCTATATTCATCATAAGCTAAAACGTAATTCGGGTTATAATTTTGAAAGAAGTTCAATCTTCTACATTATCAAAGCCCGTATGACATCATCAAATCCCGTGTAGCATCATCAAAGCCCGTGTAGCATTATCAAAGCCGTGTAATATTATCAATGCCGATATAATATGACCGCATATGTGATTCGTATTGTGCATTAGACACCGGCGCGAATTTACTAATTAATAATTGTTCTCAAAGCCTGCAGAACATGATCAAAGCCTCTTTTAGCACAAAACCTATCACTGCTAAAGATAAGTAGAAATTCACGAAGTCACGGCAGCCGTGAATTACGTGATTTTCGGCATTTGCCGTGAATGCCGTGAATTTACCCAAATGCCGTGAATTGCCGTGATCTTTGGAAGATTTTGATGAAATTAACTCAACACGGCTTTCGCAACGTAACAAATTAGGCCTACAATAAATTAAAATGAAGTAAGTTATAATAAATTAATAATACAGCCACGCGGTGACGATGACGTCATTGACATTGTCCCTCATAGTCTTTCATGTAGGACGCTTACACCTGACATTTTTTGTGGCATTAATCCATTATACATAGCGACAGCGTCGTTTCTTTGTTATTTGCGTTATTATTTGGTCGGATCTTAGTAAATTAAAGCGTGATTTCATGCCGTAAATTTGTCATGATTTTCGCCCATTTTTTTTACAAACTCCTACCGTGACTTTTGAACTTTATTGCCGTGAATTTCTACTATACCTAATCACTGCATATAAAAATTGACTTAACTTGTACGGAGAACCGATTGCCAATCAAACCAACAAGCCTATAAAATTGTGCTTCTCCGATCTAGAGGAGGGGGATGGAGTAATGGTAACACTCATGGCCAGCAGAGCATTAAATTCGCTGTTCGATACCCGTAACCCCTCTATAGGGCAGCGCCTTGCATGGCTGCCAAACCGTGTCTTTAGTTAAGATTTGATTGTACTGTCATGTTTCAATGTAATCTTACTGCGTTTGTCAGTTTGAATTAATAAAGATTATTATTATTATTATTATTATTTTATTATTATTATTATTATTCTACGTTTCTCGTTTTATTTGAAATTGCACCTAGAACTTTCGCGGTCCAAAGTCAACCTACTAATATGAAAAGATACGTAAATAGCTCATAGCGAGAACCATATCACCCCTTCCAACATTATGTCTGATTTTACAGACCATACAATATTAGCATTAACGAACAGTAGCTATACCTGGCATTTCCTTCACGAAGTCTCGTCAAGCAATCAGTAACAGTTGGTAACAAAGATTCCGTGCACGCTCTTGCAGGCTTATATATCTAGACCTATGTATATGCAGCCCTATGAATACTACCTATGTGGACGCACATGCCTCGAATGACTGATTAAGACACGTTGAAATCTGACGACACTGGAGTCGTATTTGTTTTGGAAAGCGTGTCCAGAGAATTAAGGAACGTCTCGGTACCACAACGAAGCAGTGATCGAGTAACTATAATGCAGAGGAAGAAGACGAAACAGTCAAGAAAAAATGGATAATAAGAATTATTTCAATTTTCCAGAAGTATATAATTCTATGCTTATTTTTAACTTACACTAGCTGCCTCTGCAGGCCCCTTACTGCTAGAGTTCCTCCTCCTCCATCTCATCTCCTCCCCATTCTTCTCTTCCTAATTCTCCTCCTCTTCATCCTCCTCCTCCTCATTCCGCCTCTAAAATTGTGTTTCTTGAAAATTTATATATATATATGTATATAGCACAGCTATATATATATATACATATATATATACATCGAAGGGTATATATATATATACATATATATATATATACCATTCGATCCTGTCAGTCATATTGCTCATTGGTACATATATCTACTTAGGTGTCCCTAGTTAGCGGGATGTATATCCCTTGGGGGCCACCTTTTGCCGCCAATGACAAGTTTTTTTTACCGCTGTGTACACTACTCTTTTCTGTTTTAATTGTCAATTATACTGCTATTTTACAGTCACTGTACTCTGTTGTAATTGTCATTTGGATGCAATAAAGATTTTTGATTGATTTGATTTGATTGATTGATATGTATTGTGACGAATTTGCCATTCGTCTTTTGCTGTGCCGAAAAAGGCCAAACTTTCGCATTTTATTTGGTGCGGTTTAACCTTTGGTTTAACGTTTGTCGATTGTTGCGATTTACCTTTCGCGTTTCACTTGATGCGGTTTAGCTCTTGATTTGACGTTGGCCGATTGTTGCGATTTGCCCTCGCGCATGCATCGCGATGCTTTAACATGGGCATCGCGATGCTCTGGGCTAACGAGCATCGCGATGCTTTAACATGGGCATCGCGATGCTCTGGGTTAACGGAGGCTATATAAGGGCCAACTTTTCAGTGTAGTTAGTCAGTCTTTCTCGCGTGCTAGGGGAGCACGTACGTTCAGTTTTCCTTAGAATTATGTTTTAATCAGTCTTTCTCGCGTGCTAGGAGAATAGGTCACGTTTAATCAGTCATTCTGGAGGGCATTGCGCATGCGTATTAGATAGTCGATATTTCTTAAGCGCATTGCGAATACGTACAAGTATTTAGAGTTAGATAAGTGAGAACATTCGAGGACTTCCGGACAGTGGAAACTGAGGATCTTTCGCTGAGTTCTACGAACTGTTTCAAGGTAGATACATGTTTTCAGTTGTACTTTTCATGTATTTCTACGGCGGTTTTGAAGCGTCTGTAACGTTGCCGATTCACGTTTAGTTTGAGAACGTCAAGTTGACGGCCATTGTATCCGATTGAGTTCTTTGAGTTGAAGTTGAATAAGAAGAGTGTTAACGAACTTCCAGTTGTTTTGCCTTTCATCATCATCAGTCGTATTTCAATCCAGTAAGTCCTCCGACTAAACCGAAGGCCGAACGCGCGACGGACATAGAGACACAGAATAGAAACCCCTAGCAACTCCTCCTTCCTTCTACGGCATCCTGGTACTAGAAGATAGAGTGTGACATTGAAGAAGAGAGAAGAGGGTTGGAGGTTCGCTTCACTGGCACCAGAAGCGGGGTTGTTTTATTTTTGCTACACTGGAATCAAGAACTGAAGTAAGAACCGGATCTTGAAGTTTGGATTGAAACACGACTTGAACGTTGAATTTCGATTTCGATGGAAGACGAAGGAAGGACCATCACGATTCTGGACATCGCGGACCAGTCACCGAACGTATCTACGCCTACGGTGAGACGACGAACGATGGAGGCGCTGTTAGACCGGAGTCGCCTTCTGGAAAGTCCCGGCTTTGACGACCCAAGGCCGACGGAGACGAGTGATCAAGAGAAATTGGATGAATCGGTGCAGATGCAGAAACTGTTGGACGGCATAGGTGGCTTGATGAAAACCAAGCCAATGCAGATGAAACCAGGCCGATTTGATGGAACCGGATCGTTGGAGTCCTTTCTCGCACAATTCGAGGTGTGTGCGAAGCACAACAAGTGGACAGCTTTGGACAAAGTTGACTTCCTTCGTTGTGCGCTGGAGAAAGCTGCGACCCAGCTGCTATGGGACTTCGGCGCTCGGCAAGATGTGACCTACGAAGAGCTCGTAGACAGATTGAGACAAAGGTACGGTACGGAAGGCCAAGCGGAGACCTTTCGTGCACAACTGTACTATCGCCGCCAACGCACCAACGAAACACTCAGCGATCTACTCCATGACATCCGCCGGTTGCTGGTCCTTGCGTATCCAGTTCCGTCCAACGAAACGACACAGATTATTGCCAGAGATGCCTTCCTAGAAGCCATGCGGGACCGGGAGCTTTCGCTCAAAGTGCGAGAGCGGGAACCGAAGTCTTTGGACGAGGCGTACCGGACAGCGCTTCGTCTCGAGGCTTATCAACGAACGATGGATTCGGACGACCGGAGAAGACCGCAGAATCGGGTGAGAGGAACCCAGGAAACTGATGTCAACGCTCAGATTGAGTCGCAGATCGGTCAGTTTCTCGCAGAGCAACGCGAGGAACAACGGAGATGGCAACGGGAGTTGGAGAATCGGATCGAAAGACAACTCCGGGAACTGCGGAACCAGACTACGAATACCAGCGTGACCGGGCGAGATGCTCGGCTATCGGGAAGCGACCGAGAAACTTCGAGGCGGGCGGTAACCTGTTTCAATTGTGGCCGACCCGGCCATATCGCTCGCAGTTGTCGACAACCTCGTCGGTCTTCCAATCGTCCGCGATCTTCGACAACGCCGACGGTCGGAAACGAGCCGACCGAGGCCGTGGAAGAAGTCGTCGCCAACCATACTGCACGCCCAAGATTCCCGAACCGAGCCAGCAACAACGCCATTTACATACGAGGCACGATTAATGAACGACCGCAGACCTGCCTGATTGACACTGGATCGGAAGTAAGCCTGGTACCATCTTCTACTGTTGACGGGTTAGAATTACGTCCATGTAATCGCTATTTGATGGCTGCAAATGGGTCAGATATACGGGTCCTTGGGGAGGTAAATGTTTCGATTAGAGTCAGACCGGGGTTAGAAATCTTAACTGCTTTCCTGGTCTCGGACCAGATTGCCGAACCTATGTTAGGCATGGACTGGTTAAGGGAGCACCGATGTCGCTTAGGCTTTGGGAACGGGGCCCTGTTTATTGGCCGTTGGCGTGTGCCCCTTGTGCGTGGTAACGGGTCCACGTGGTGTCGGTGCGTGATCGTCGCCGAGGAGGTTGTGGTGTCCCCTAAGTGCCAGCAGGATATTTCGGTTAAGATGCAGTATGGGAACTTAACAACTAAAGCGCAGGCATGGATGACTGAGGCATCGGAAATCCAGCCTGGGGTCCACCTTGCCCGAGTAGTGGTTGGTGATGATGGGAAAACAGCCCAGGTAAGGGTGGTAAACCTTAACGAAGGCCCGGTTATATTGACCAGAGACCAGGTGCTAGGAGGCTTGCACCCGGTCGAAGTTGAACAAGGAGTCGTCAGTAAGGAAGATAGAGGTCAGGTTAACGAAGACTTTCCCATTGACGCGTTGTTGGAAGATCTTCCGGAAGAGGTAAGGCCGGATGACCGAGTACAGCTGCAGGAGTTGTTACTCGAATTTCGGGATGTTTTCTCGATGGCTGAGGGAGATACTGGACGCACCGCGAAAATCATGCACAAGACTGACACGGGAGATGCACGACCGGTAAGACGACCCTTAAGGCGACAGCTACTGCCGCATGGGACTGCTATAGATGAACCATTAGATAGCAGCTTGGCCGTAAGACAGAACGGGATGAGAATGGCTACTGAACATAGTTTCCCAGTTCTGCTGGTGCTTGTTGCAGCGATGCTAATGCTGGGGTGGTTTTCGTGGGAAGCGATAACGGTGACTGGGGTTTTAGTCGAGACGATTGTTGTGAGGTGTGGGGCCCCGCTGCGAATTCTTACAGACCAGGGAACTAATTGGGAGCCCTGGGGATTGTCAAGCTTGAGGGTTTTAGGCAGCCATTAAAAGGATGGGGACGTGATTCTGCCCCAGGTCCTTGCCGCCTACCAGGCATCGCGGTACGAGACGATGGGCTTCGTTCCGAAGTCCCTCCTGTCCTCATCGTCTGATCGCGCCTACGGTCGTCCCCTCGACACTGAACGCCTCACCGACACTTACGGGGCTATGGAGCCCGCGCATCGACTAGTATGCGAGATTACTGCAGAAAGACGTCGACACACGGAAACTCCGGAAACAGACGAAGCTTCGCCGGATCAACAGGCTGTTAGCGAGGTGGACAACGGTCGACCTCGGCGCAGGACTCAGCGGCCTGCGCGTTATCTTTAATGAATGGGAACAACGCTGAACAGCCACAGACTGTGTGGGTCCGTACGGGCGAGAGACGAAATTACTCTAAGCGTTGAACGGTGAAGTTGAGATGTTTTGTGTAACGGTGTTGCTTATGATGATGTCGATTGTATTAGTTGTTGTGATTTGATCGAGTGTGTCGATAATTCATGTTGTAGGGTTGATTATCGATTATGTTGGCCGTGAGTGCTTTTGTGTTGTTTTAGAGGGGTGTTCCACTTATGAACCTTTATAGGGTAAATCTCTGATGTATTGTTGCATTGTAGCAGAGTCAAAATGTTTCCGACCTTTCCACGTGGCCAGTTCTGTCTTGGGAGGGGCGTTGTAATGCCCGAGGCCACTACTCTTCTTTGGAGCGGTCGAGCGGACCCTCACGTCTTTGGGGCGACGAGCTTTGGTCGAGGACAGGGAAATTTTGCCAATAGCTGGTTATCTTCTGTGAGCGACTTGGAGAGCAATATCAGATATCCTCAGATTCTGCCGATTCCGGTGTGTGGCTCTGCCATTCTCGGACCTTCGACACTGACGTCCTCTCCGCCTCGATGCCCACCTCCTACTCCAGAGGATGATCTGGAAGATGTGACCAAAGATGTGGTCCAGCAATTGACCCTATTTAAGGCTAGTCAGAGACTGCAGCAGAAAATTCCCAGCTCTTATCTGTGCCGACTCTGTTTTAAACCGGGTCACCTGATAAAGGATTGTGAGTTAGCTCGACCTCGTGGGGATGCTCTCACTCCCAACCAAGGCACTAAGAGATGTTACGGGGAGTATAAGTGTGTGCCCTGTCGGCGTAAGTGGGTGTCCAGCAATAGTTGGGCTAACCTGGGCCAAGATTGTCTCAGGTGCGGGATGACAATCTATCCTCATAAGCAGCGTCCCCCTTTAAGGAGTGACAATTTGGATGTTAGTGGAACCAGTAGAACCCATCGACAGAGCCTATGTGATAAATGTAAACAACTGGGCTACAGCTGTCGACAGTGGGTTGGAAAAGCATGAAACGTGCTCTTCCATTGGGCATGTGTAACGGGCTTAGCCGGGGAATCGTAACCTTGTGCGAATATTGTGAGTCCGTGATGATGAGTAATTGAGAAACAACTTTTGTGGTAGCGTAAAGCTGTTAGCTGTAAGATGTTGCAATTTTGTGTTATTGTTGGTTTAAGGTGTTGACAATGGAGGGCAGAGATAATCCGGTGAAGCTGGAACAAACATTATTACCTCCTGACCTAGATGTTCTTGAATTGCCTTCGTTGTTCTTTTATCGTGTTCCTGTTCCTGAAACGTTGTTTAACCTAGATGTTTTGGACCCTGAGGGTAATCGTCATACTGACGTCCTGGAACAACCCTTGCCTCCTGATCTTGAGGAGATTGAAATGACATCTCTGTTTTTCTATAATGTGGATGCCTCAGAGCAACCTGGTTCGAATGCCATGGAAGCGCCATCGCGCGTGTCTTTGATAAGCGATGTTCTCGGGGAATTCCCGTCCCTGAATTGGTTTGATGTGCAGCCATTGCCTGCGTGCTGTTATGTGATAATCTGGTGGCCGTATAGCTGGGGCAATTAACCACTTGCATTATCCGAGAAATGAAATGCTAGTTTTTCCAGGTTTTGTTGAGTTTGAAAATGCATTGAGCAATTGACAGTGAACCAACTGATTCTTCCTTTAATTTCTGTGGCCAGGAATTTCGCATTGCATTCAGAGGTGTTTTGAAATGTGTTGAACAGTTAGAATTTAGGCGACTTTGTGGGACAAGATTGTGTCAAGAACATTAGAAATTTGATTTGATACGGCTGGGAGCTGATATTCTTTTGCTCTGAACTGCATTACTTAGAAATTGTAATTTGGTTAAAGGTTGACATTAACTGCATTAGTTACGCACGTGCTTAGATGGAGATGAGAAGCAAGATTGGTGCGTCATGTGTTTAGCTAAGTTTTTGTATCTTTCTACTGTAACGAAGCTTGAGTTAGTTTGGCCTTAAACTGATAGAGTTTGAAGAATGAGGACATTCTTAAGCTGCCTGGGGAGAATTGTGACGAATTTGCCATTTGTCTTTTGCTGTGCCGAAAAAGGCCAAACTTTCGCATTTTATTTGGTGCGGTTTAACCTTTGGTTTAACGTTTGTCGATTGTTGCGATTTACCTTTCGCGTTTCACTTGATGCGGTTTAGCTCTTGATTTGACGTTGGCCGATTGTTGCGATTTGCCCTCGCGCATGCATCGCGATGCTTTAACATGGGCATTGCGATGCTCTGGGCTAACGAGCATCGCGATGCTTTAACATGGGCATCGCGATGCTCTGGGTTAACGGAGGCTATATAAGGGCCAACTTTTCAGTGTAGTTAGTCAGTCTTTCTCGCGTGCTAGGGGAGCACGTACGTTCAGTTTTCCTTAGAATTATGTTTTAATCAGTCTCTCTCGCGTGCTAGGAGAATAGGTCACGTTTAATCAGTCATTCTGGAGGGCATTGCGCATGCGTATTAGATAGTCGATATTTCTTAAGCGCATTGCGAATACGTACAAGTATTTAGAGTTAGATAAGTGAGAACATTCGAGGACTTCCGGACAGTGGAAACTGAGGATCTTTCGCTGAGTTCTACGAACTGTTTCAAGGTAGATACATGTTTTCAGTTGTACTTTTCATGTATTTCTACGGCGGTTTTGAAGCGTCTGTAACGTTGCCGATTCACGTTTAGTTTGAGAACGTCAAGTTGACGGCCATTGTATCCGATTGAGTTCTTTGAGTTGAAGTTGAATAAGAAGAGTGTTAACGAACTTCCAGTTGTTTTGCCTTTCATCATCATCAGTCGTATTTCAATCCAGTAAGTCCTCCGACTAAACCGAAGGCCGAACGCGCGACGGACATAGAGACACAGAATAGAAACCCCTAGCAACTCCTCCTTCCTTCTACGGCATCCTGGTACTAGAAGATAGAGTGTGACATTGAAGAAGAGAGAAGAGGGTTGGAGGTTCGCTTCAGTATATATATATATATATATATATATATATATATCTTTCCATCATAACATCTGTCCGCCATAAGTAGGCACACTGAATCACTTAGAAATCAAACCCGAGAACGGTTTATGATCAACAGCTTGCGAAAGTTTCTTACCGGAACATGGTTTACCAACAGTTGCTCGAGAGGTCAGTTGCTTTTGAGGTCAGTTGTTGCGTCATGTGTACCGGTACGTCGCCAGAGGTCAATTGCTCGAAAAGGGAAATAATAGCAAAATTGGTCCAATTGTACAAAACAATAGAGATCGATTGGTTGTCCAGTTTAATCGACCAAAGAGTTCTGGAGAAAAAAGTGAGCAACGCCTAGCATGCAACAATAGGTATATAAAAAAAATACAACTGGCTGCCAGGCGATAACATGTTATAGCGAGCAATTGACCTTGCGAGTAGCCTACTTGACTTGGCGAGCAATATTATTGTTGGCGAGCAAGTGTCTGGTGAGCAACTTTGGCGACCATTTTAAAACCAAAGACATGACATCCCGAAGTGTTGGCGCTCACTGACCGACCAGTTAAGGATGGAAGGCTGAGTTGGCGCCATCAGTGGCCGAATGGTTAGAGCGCTTGGCCTGTAACGCGGAGAGGATATGGGTTCGATTCTCCACTCAGGCAGTTCATTACTTTGTAAGGACCTTGAGCCTGTCCTTCACTCACGATTGCTCAGCGCCATTCACGCTCTGTCGCATGGTATCATTAGCCGAATGTAGCTAAGAGGTTACATTTTACACGATTTTTAAACTAGTGGGACTACACAAGAGATCAGAAGGTCAGGCCCCAGCTATCCTAATGATTTCCTGCACCCATCTGTATCTGTCCATTTCATGACTACATATGCTCATCTAGTTCTTAACACCACCAGGTAGGACTTTAACGGCACACCTGTATTATTTATTTATTCAGTCAGATAATTTCATGACTACCTGTGCACATCTTTTAGAAAATGGTGTGTTGTTTCACCAACCCCCGCGTATGGCTTCCACGACCCAATTTTTATGTTGGTCTGGCCGTAACTGCGTTAATGTCTTCTTGCAACATATCAGCAGACCTTATGAAGCACGACATCTGTTCTTCTGTTTATTTGCTATAATAATTAATTGTAAAACTGCCGACTACCTCTTGGAGTATCAAATCGCACGTACCGTTTGTCCGAATAGAAACACAAAGCCTAGATTTTCTTCTGTATTTTTAAGAAACTCACTCACTAATCGGCGGCCGTAGGCAAACCGGCGGCCCTAAGCACAAACCGTCCGAAAATATGATGACCTTTTTTAGGAATTCCAGTTCACAAATCACATTTTTTAAGGAATTCGCGGTTACACCTGGGCAATTTATCAATTTCATCTTACAAAAAAGTTGATGACCTTTTTTAAGGAAAATGGAAAATTGGCGGCTCCTGAAATCGGCGGCCCTGGGCGGCTCCCCAGTTTACCTAACAGACGAACCGGCCCTGCATATTATAAAATATAACATAATTATTATTTTATGAAATATACAGGGTGGGCCAGCATAAATGCACCGAATTAGGATGCATATAACTCCGCCAATTTTTGTAAGTTATTTATACTTAATGCGTCAAATTAAAGATATTTCACTCTAGCATTAAGATTCAAACACATTTTTTATTGTAGCTTTAGCCTACATCGTGTAGATCGTGACATAACAAAAGTCATCGTTTTTGCAGTAACTAGCTAATAAAAACAATAATTCACGACAATTTTAACAGTACAACTGCACATAAAAATGAAACCAAATAGCCAGAAATTTGTACTGCACAACAAAATTAATGATTAATTAGGAGATAGTATGTTGCTTGTACCCGGATCATCGTCTTGGCTGCAAATTAACTCGGACACACTAGCAATGTTAGCGGGTGTGCGCGCCGTGCGTACCGATTCGCGTGGTTTACAACGCGAAGTTCCTGTTTCATCAATTTTCCGTATCAGACGATTCAACATAGGCCTATTTTTATTCCATCCTCTGTTAGGAAACTCTTTAATCATTTGAAACGCATTAAATCCCTTATCAGTTTGCAAAATTCGGATCAAAACTCGTCATCGTCTGTCAACTGCGCCATATTGCGTCACTAATGACAACAAAATATGGTAGCTACAGCTGTTCCAAACATTTCCTTAAAATTTAAACTAGTACCAGTTCTACTTTTTCAGAACTAATACTAGAGTGAAATATCTTTAATTTTACGCATTAAGAACAAATAACTTTAAAAAATTGGCGGAGTTATATGCATGCAAAATCGGTGCATTTATGCTGGCCCAACCTGTAATATAATATATTATGAAAAATAATATAATAAGAGCCTCGTTTTGTGGAAAATAATAACTTACCGGGCATGCACTACTGCGGGTCGCGTGCAACGAATCCATTAACAGTCCGCACGATCACGTCGGTGAATTTAATGGTTTGCGTGTATAAGTATTCAAGGCGGAGTGACTTGGAAATGGTTGGCGGCATATAAATGAGTCGAGGCGGAAGGAAGAGATTTATCAATAACATTGAGATCGCATTAACGTATCACCAAAAGGACCGGTGTTTGCATTTCGCGTGACACTGTATTTGATCATCCAGTTCGAATTATTTTCAATTTGTTTAATATCGTAATATACAAACTGACAATTTCTTTGCACGTATGTGGATATTTTAGTTTCCTGACCAGCCCAAAATATTTTCAGTTAGATGTACAATATACAGCGTCTGTCAGAGGCCCTGTCAAACATGGCCTTCGATCGGAACAATCATAAATGTTACGATATTGAAAACCTATGTTACAATACTGTCATCACTTTGTCATAATCATGTTTTTATATATATCTTTGGCACACAGGCCTAATAGAAGTGATTGCGTCATGTTTGCCCGTTCATAACCAATCTATACTCACAGATTTCTCTACTACCTTCTCCACCAGTGATAGTCAACGCGGTGCGGTGTCCGAAAGGGAAACGCACAGCGTCGCACAGACTTCTAACTTCTGGACAATATCTCACACCTGACATAACGCTCGTGAATAGGTCGGTGCCCTGTGCTTAGCTTAATCGTGGCGCTTTAGAAGTTTTCGAATATATGATTTCTCATACTTTAAGACAGTAACAAACATATCGTAAAATTAACAACCTAGGCATTTAGCTGAATAGACCGAGACTTCTTGCAAGTCTCACGCCTTCCGGTCGTCTACAACAACTTCGTCACTGCTGTTTTTCGGATGGTTTGGACTGGTGCCAGTCCCAAGCCAGGATGAAAGAGGAGGGCAGCGCTAATCATCTTCGTTATCACACAGTGTCGTCAAACAGCAAGGTGGCAAACAACTGGTTTTCCACCTTCTCTGGTGAGACCCAACGGTTCTTTCTCAAACGATCTACACACTACAGTAGGCCCTATATCTTCGTTGTTGTCTACCATCGTTTTTCTTCAGGCTGGACCGTAGAATCCTATGGCGTCAACTCTCTAGCCATAGTGACACAAATGTGGTTCGCGCAGTGTCGTTCCCAGTCACACTACCACTACCACTACTGTCGTTCCCAGCCAGCACTACACACACTGTGTGGCAAGATACTTCGAAGTGTATCCTGAAAAAAATAGACACACTGTGTGGCAAGACACTTCGATGTGTATTCTAAAAACATTACGCAAACTGTGTGGCAAGGCGCTTCAAAGTGTATTCTGAAAGCACTAGACACTCCTTGTGGCGTCGCTAGGAAATTTAGAAGGAAACCCATATACCAATAGGTGACAAATCATTGTCGCCTACTGCCAGGTATTTGTCTCGAAGTTTTATGAGATCCTCTATTATTAATTAGTAACTTCTATCGCACCGGTGTATAACGCTGAACCAACACGACCGTATAGGTCTTTAGTCTTTACGTCCTGACTTGTCCGTCATTTTCAATCTCTATATCCTGTCTTTCTTCTCACTATGTCCAAAACTTGGCTATCACTAGCGGAGTGGGGAGATGATTGAATGGTAACACACAGGCACGTTGATCAGGACGCGGGTTTGATACCCGCTAGCCCCATAAAGGTAGACTCAGCCTTTTCACTCCCTACACTACCTAGAGGGCGACAGCCTTTTCACTGCCTACACTACCTAGAGGGCGACTGCAAAATGATCAGTAGGACAGATGGGCGCCTTGCAGGCTGCCATACAGTTAAATTCGACTCCTGTGAAACTTGTTATTGTCCGTTACTACTATGTCATGTAATCTTACTGCGTACTTGTCAGTTTGAATTTAATAAACGAATATTATTATTATTTATTATTAATACCGATGTGAAGCACTAAAATTAAAACCAGTACTTCTCTAAAACTTATCATTTGCCTTATCACAATGACACTGGAACGGGCCAATAGGAAATTCCAAAATACACAAAGGAATTTATAACCAGACACAGTCTTAGATGGTCGAGATTTATGACCAGGCACCGTTGTCAATGGTTGAGGTTTATGACCAGGCACCGTTGTAAATGGTTGAGATTTATGACCAGGCACCGTTGTAAATGGTTGAGGTTAGTGACCAGGCACCGTTGTAAATGGTTGAGGTTTATGACCAGGCACCGTTGTGTGTTGCATTATTTTGTAGATGGTCGATATTTATGTGGAAAACCAATACAAACGACGTGGATATTGCAATGATGTTCTTATTATTAACCAGAAATTGGCTGATTTCATTAAGCAATGTTAAAATCTGTTTGACGTGAAAATTCGCATGCTCGTTCTTCTTGACAAAGTATCAGACTTACTGTTAAAATAAATGTCTTCACTTTGCAATAGACAAACCGGCTGGAAACACATTCTAAGCACGATAAAGTCCAAATCATGACAAAGCTTCTATCGGTATTAAAGACTAAGATCACATCAATCTATTATCGGCATTAAAGACTAACATCACATCAATCTACTATCGGTATTAAAGTCTAAGATCACATCAATCGACTATCGGTATTAAAGACAGTGTCCATCAGTAATATCGGATTCATAATGGCTTTATGGCGAATACTAAGGAGACAAAGTTAAGGTAGGGTAAGGGACGGTATGGAACGGCAAGGTAGGTGGATGAAAGTCCTTAAAGGTTACTTTGAGGTCATGCCGGAAAAAGTTGAGTAGGTTCAGGATAATTCTCAGTTTTTACAATATAGACTAAATGAAAATATGCAATAAAATCGTAGAAAACAACCGTAGAATTAAGAAATTCAAAACAATTTCGACCTAAACAGCCTCTAAAGCAACTCATCCTGTCTGATTGAAAAGTGTCTCCACATCTACGTTAAACCAGTATCTTATACACACATATACATACATACAAATATGCATATACGTCTATGATTATATACTGCATGTTATATAGGTTAACAGAACACATTTTATAAGCTTTGACTGCAATAGAGCAGCTCTTTGAAGCCCGTCTAAGCGATATTAAATTAATGGCTTCAGGAGCGAAGTATAGAACGTTGGTTGATGGCTATACTTCGTCGAAGGGACGTTCATAGATAGGTGTTGTGGTTGCGATGACGTCCCTCTTCTGCGCTGATCTACCAGTTTGGGATATGAAGCATGAAGTAATCGATGAACTCGTCTTTGGTGATCAATTTGTCCTTGTCCGTAGTTGTTGTGTAGAAATGCTGAGAAGAAAAAGGAAAAGCAGCAGCTCTCGTTACCTCAGGAAGTAAGAAAGTTTTATTGCGACGAAGAAGTAATCAACATTTGTATGCATGCGTATGTGTTATTGAACAAGAAAGGATGAAATGGATTCCAGTTTAAAACGTATAAACCTAATCCAAGCCAATCTAATCTATGCTATCCTGACATGATCTTTTTAACAACGTTCTAAACAGCGGCTTCGCATCAATGTACGCCATAAGAACACTCAAGGCGCACGGAGGAACCATGGGGGCACTTCAAGCGATTTGCCACCATCACAGCCCGCACGATGTAAGCATACCCGGCATCGTGGGATCTTGCGAGTGAAAGGAATAAAACCCACCTTGAGGGTTTAATGAGCAGGCTCAGGCGAGCTGGTTACCTTAACCCTGCATGCACTTCCGACAGCTGCAAAGCTCGTAGGCCCTACAGAAGGCAGATGATGCCCTGCTTAGTGCCATCCACTGCAACGAGCTCCACGTTCTGCGTGTTCTCTGCCCCAGCAGCGAGAGACACAATACAACCTTCGGGAAAGGCCACATAATTTCTCCCTCCCGACAAGGACTCAAGGAATTTTATTTCACGAATGCTACACGATAACATTTATAAATAATCCTAAACATAAGGCGATACTCCGTCTGCTGTTTATGTTCACCTACAGCGTTTTTCCTGTTGTTATACGAAATAAACGAACATATACATAGGTCTATACTCTAAACTACATGGTCTAATCCATAATGACTAATGACTCCTATAGCGCTGTAAGTATAACGTCCGAGAAATCAGTCCATGTTTGCTTAGACTGAGATTGCAAACAAAACTCGCGATCCATTGGTAAAGCCAGGTCGACGGAGATGGAGATGAGCACAAAGATAGGAGAGTCAGCCAAGCGATGATCTGAACCCCCGAAAGAAAATGAAAAAGGGGAAGCCACGGAAGAATTGGCCAGAGACCACATGAGGTGCTTGGCGATGTCGTGGGACGAGGCGGAAAGACTGGACAGAGACGAATGGAGAAGATGCGTTGCCTGATGTGCAAACATCCACGGAAATGACTAAGTAATAAGACGTAAAAATATGCTGTGTTACCATCATCATCCTTATAAGCCCCTGATGCTAGCCGTCTGGGCGCGATGGGTACGAATAAATTATCTTCTTTTCCTCGGTCATTTGTCAGGATTTGTCTAGTGCTCCTCTCAGTGTTAGTCTAAGTCTTGTTATGTGTCGTCATTTATATATATTATAGTGTTATATTGTGTTCGATTGATGCGTTTAATGAAGAGACTAATTAGACTTACAGATGCCTCTTTCTTGATCAGTGTTTTGTCCAGTTTCTTGATGACCTCTGGATTGTTGTTGAAAATCGTCAGCACATTCTCGACCTCAATGGCTTTGATTTTACCTGTTTTCGTTTTGTCCACCTCGTTGAAGGCCTTCAGCAGCGCCTCCTTAAGCACTAGTTTGTCAGTCATCTTGTCGATACGAACGGTCGTCAACTGTTGCAGGAGAAGATAGCGTAGCAGATCTGGAATCTTCGATTCGACTTAGAACACTGTTCCAACCACCGGCTTTTATAGAGAGATCTTCGCGTTTTCAACATATATCCAGGCCAGACATCGAAGGACCTTTGCTCGGCTGGGGATTTCACGGGACCGTATCGATTACAATAGTGGTTAATTAATTAGGCCTATCTAACGGGTGTCTCGTGTAATTTTGGTCACGCGACGTATACAGGACGCAAATGATTTAATGGGGAAATAAAAATAAACTCAATTAAATCATTGCAATCGGGATTTCTTCTTAGACATTAACCTCCCGCGCTAGTAGAGAAGTCGTGGTTTTGTTTTCTGATGCAATCTATAGGAAAAGTTTCTGGCACGTGTGTACCAACTCCGTGTATACGACATGCGTGGATCACGCGTGGAATACGGGTCACAGCAGAGTGAACATTTTCTTGTTGCGTAGGTGCACCGCAGAAAATAAAATTTTAAACAAAACAAGATGTTTATACAGCGCTGGCATAAGTTATCATACCATGTCATATCACATATGGATATTTATAAAGCGCCGTTTTATATAAGGTATATGAGCTATATAAATTGTGCAGACACTACAAACGTCCTTTGACAGCTAAGGATTTCACTAAATATTATATTGTAGGAAAAGTTTGCGGTAAGCTTAGCCTATCTACTGAAACTTCAAAGATAAGCTACTTTTTGCATTAATTGGTGTCATAGAATTCTCTAGATTAGGATTACGTTTACGATAAGTAAGGTAATACAAGGGAAGTTGTAAATTAAGACAACGCCTAATTAAAAGAATATAGCGTAAGGACAGATAACGATTTACAACTGATAGGCCTATAATGCCTGAGATCTATATGGACATCGAGTTCACTGTTAATTGGTAACTTCTATAGCGCCATTGTTTAATGCACAAAGCATCAACCGATGGCGCACCAAAACCAAGCCGTCATCAGATAAAATCCAGAAGATCAGTAGACTATGGTGTTTGTGCAATTTGGAACAATCCTACGTTGAAAACGAAATGACATATTAAGTGAGTTCAGTGTGAGAATTCCAGTGATGGGCAAATTGGGAGTCTATAGAGTAGTGGTAACGTCACTGGCGTGAAGAGCAAGAGGTAGCGGGATCGCTTCCCGCAACCCTCCCAAAGGTCCACTCAGCCTTTCATTCGCGAGATGGCGCGTTGTTAAAATGAGATGTAGGACGTGAAGGGCGCCTTGTATGGCTGCCGTATACAGTTAAATTCTACTCCTGTAATAACTTGTGATCATCCGTTCATACTGATTTGTAATCATACTGCTTAATTGGCAGTTTGAAGATATTAAACGAAGATTATTATTATTATTAATAGTTAACTAAAAACTTGCTAACTTTAGTTTAACTAAAATTTTTTTTAGTTTAGGATGAAGTTTAACTAAAAAAACAGTTTAGTTAAAACCATATTTTAACTAAAAAAAATTAGTTGCTAACTAAAAAGTTTAACTAAAAATATCAGCAATACGCAATTATTTTTTCACAATGAGCATCGTAAGCAAAAAACATTTTAACACTGCATGGTTACACTACTTACAGTAGGCCCGTAACTGTATGCCGGAACAGTACACATTGCATAGTTTGAAGGTGAAATTGTCATTGATGCTCTGCATTATTACATTTCGCTCAACCTCTGTGATTGTGAAAATGTTTGTCGTAAAAAGTTGGGAAAAAGTTTAACTACTTTTTTTAGTTAGTTAACTAATTTTCAAAATCAGTTGCCAACTTTAGTTAAACTATTTCTTTATTTGGAAAATAGTTTTAGTTTAACTAAAAAAATTGTTTAGTGCCCATCACTGGAGAATTGTCACTGGAGAATTGTAGACAAAGAGTGGGGCTCAGACTTTGATGAATATTTTATCCGTGTTTTGCAAACTAAGAAAATAAAATAAAAATGCAATAGAAATCTTAAACTCCTTGAAGTGATGACATCACCCAATTTATTAGTATACAATTCACATGGTCACAAATCTCACAATAAACCAGAGCCCATTACTTTATTAGTAACCCACAAACTGAATTGTGATGGAAAATGCTAAAATATATGCACAATATAATCACACTAGTACAACTGGGGGTTGGAAACCACCCCTGGGATGTGCTGTGAAATCATAACTGGGGGTCCTAAGAAAGACTAGTTGTTGAACCCCCAACCCCCGACAATTCACACCCTGAGCGAGTTGTAGGAAATTTTCGCTAAAATGTATTGGCAGTCTGGTGCTTTTCTATCCAATAAGTATTGATCCCACTTCACAATGATTAATTGAAGCACGTGTTGTAATTTATTTCCGTTTGGACTTTGACAGACTAGCCCACATTCCATGGCGTGTGGAGACGACACAGATTTACTTCAACGTACGTATTAAGCTGAAACTCGAGATCCGCGTGCAATACTGAATGACCCTTAACCAGACGACCGTGTCGTCTATATATAAACTTAATTACCTGTTGCATGAATCCGACCCATATACTTGGGCTTTAATTTCTGCGACGTGCAAATATTATATGATGCGTCTGGATTGCGTGGCCTGATAATTATAGAAGTTCTTCGCCAACTGCAGCCACTGAAGACTTCGTGTAAGATCATAATGTTCATTTGATAGAGAAAAACGTAATGCCATTTTCAAGTAAAAACCAGTTAGGCTCGAAAACTCTTAAGCTGGGATTGTAATATAGGCCTAAATTGCATCTGTTAAGTAAATCTTAGTATTTGCTCTGACAGTTAACACTGTAAAGCAGTGAAGCACATGTACAACCTTTTTCGGTCAAGGGCCACTAAACAATTTCTTAAACTCTTTGGGAGTCAAACAAGTCTGAGGAATCAGCTTAGTTCAGATGCATTCATGCCAAATTTTATGAAGATGACGTGTGCAGTAAAACATATTATATAGAGTAAACATAGTTATAGAGAAAGAGAACTCATAGTAGGCCTACTTCTAAGTTCTATAGTACTGCACTACTGATAGTTTTTTTCCAATGACCACAGTGCGCAGGTCACTGTAGTGTAGACTTAATGTCGGTGACGCTTCTCAAAATAGTCTAAATACCGTAGTCGTTTTCCCTGTGGACATCGCGGGCCATATGACCACTCGTCGCGGGCCGGACGTAGTGCACCACTGCTGTAAAGCTCCTTCCTGACAATGCCATAAAAGTATCGTAGGCCTAATTATTTACATTGCAATAAAGCATTTTATTGTTAGACAATCTGTGAGCTAGGCAAAAGGTAAGGTAAGATAATCTCAACAAATGCACGCTCTCTTTCAGAATTAAGCAGCAAAGGCGAGTTCACTGATTTAATTATATCCGTTTGGAGCACAGCTACAGCAGTAAACACTTTAATTATTCCATTCCAGAATGTATGGTTATTTTGTATGAATCGTCAATGGTAAAGAGCACAAGTACGCAAGATTGCCAGTTTTGTGAAGGAGTTCAAATTGTACAGATGAGACAAAAATGTAGCTAAGTGGTTTTTCCAACTTTCCAAGGGATTCAAATTTTCCGCAGTTTAATTTTAAGAGAAGATTTATTCATGTTCATTCCATGATTGCTGTGGCTAATTGTTGGTGGAATGAGCCACTGGTCCTGGAAAACAAAGTAGTTGCATAGGCAGCTTATGTTACACGTTTTGACACCTTAACTAATCTCTCAGTAGGTAGGCCTACAGTAGGCCTACATTACTCTCAAACAGGCAAGTGTGTATTGCGAAGAAAAAGGATCCTCACTGATATGAATTGATATTTTATTAGAGTAGGTGTAATATGTTGGTCTTATAGGGTTTTCGTTTAGTATTGGGGTGGGGGTAGTTTAGTTACAGCGGACAGTAATTGCGATGAGGAGGTAAGGCTACCCATAGAGAGGTTAAATGCTGCGGTTGTGAGAATAGCCAATAGAACAAGGGGCCATCCATATATTACGTACGCAAAAATCCGGAAAAATTGGACCCCCTCCCCCTGTTCGCAAGCGTACTTTCTTCCACACCCCCCCGCGTACGTACACTTGACGCACCCCCCCCGAAGACCAGCTGCAGAAAGTGTCTCGAAAGTCTGCACTTTAGGCCAGATTGAAAGATGAGTGAGGGCCAATATAGACAAATTATAGGTGTCTCGTTCACAGCACAGAATAACTGCACATGGCTTTTATATCTATACATATAATATCCATATAGTGTCCGTCTGTCGGGGGACGCTACGTCACAAACGGGTTCTGTTCTATTGTGAAACATAAACCGTTTATCTTGACGACGGCGATAACCAACGATACATATAGGCCTATAATATGACGTCATAATATGACGGGCAAATACACTAGTAATGTAATAAAATGCCACCGGACGACTATAGGACAATACAGAGTTATAAATAGGCTAATGTGGACGTCATAATTAGAAATTTATTTTGCGTACGTACACTTTTGTGTCCCCCCTCACCCCCCCCCGTTCGCACCCGTACGCAAAATCGCCAAAATCCGACCCCCTCATTGCGTACGTAATATTTGGACGACCCCCAATGGATGCAGTATGAAGACGAAGATTTGTGATTGTGTTCAGTACGTTGCTGAGTGATAAACAAGAGATAAGAACAAGAAAAAGACAGTAGGCCTAGCCGTCACATTATAGTTGGCTGATGATAATTCTGCGTGTCTCATGGTGTCATAATACATTGAAGAAAATATATAAAAGAGCTGACGCTAAAAGGGGATACAGAGAGCGCTATCATAAAGAGAAGATTAAAATGGATAGGACATGTGCTTCGTATACGGACAAGGATAGAAGAGCCAACCACAGTATAAATAATTACACAGTAGGCCTACGTCGACTCCCGGCCTCTGCAGCAGTCAGAATGTGTGACCGACCGCCATCTTGAAAGAGACCGTTTACCATGCCGATACACCGGAAACAATCAAATAAAATATTTTTTAAACGTTACAACAACATTGAGGACTTCATTAGAATTAACAATATTATTTTTAACGTTAATTTCAGCTTAAATCTATAATTCAAAAGCTATGTTTCAAGATGGCGTCGTAATCACGTGACCAGAAAAACTAGTCAACAGCCAGCAATGAGAGTCGACGTACTGTGTAATTATTTATACCCTGTGAGCCAACCAAGACTGATGATCCGGATGACTGAAAGGAGAAGGAGAAAGGAAGATCTCGGAAGAATTAGCAGAGACAATCAAACAAGTCTTGAGGTGCTTGGAGATGTCGTGGGACAAGGCCAGAAGACATTGACGAATGGAGAAGCCTCATCACGCGATGTAGATACCTGCGCAGTGCGGCAGTATGGCTTAAACTAATAGAAATACGGGCGTTAGAAAAATTATTATTGGATTATTTAATACGAAGTGTAGTATCCATGGTAAAACGTCATAGTTTCAAGACGTCATTCACGTTAAGGCTTCGTTAATGGCTTCGATTGCTTACATTTACAATAGAATTTGATTTTGCTTTTGTCGTTCGATTGGTCGGCAGAACTTAAACTAACTAAAATCTGTTGGTGTTTCTTACAATATTAATACTGACTGTGGAAAAAAGCGACGTTTTTGATTCCTCTAAGCCATGTCCAAGAAACAAACATCAGCTGAATCCAGTAATGATCAGCAAACGAAAGAAGGCTTAGACGGTTGTAAGTTTACTGTATGAAGTTTTAATGGTAGCCTACGCGTTACAGTAGGCCCACGCTTGCTGTTTGGTTTCGATCAATAAATCAGTTTTTATGAGGAATGCCTTGGTAAAGTTCATCAATACTAGGTTACCAATCCGTAAGCAGTTTCTGTTTATGTATTTTCAATAACCTAACGTAAACGCAAGACCATGTTGCAAGAGACGACCTGTTCTGTGAATGGTCATATTTGCGGCCCAAAAATACTAAACAACAAGTGAGGCAAGTAGTTGTATTTAGAAATAATTGCATTTATTTCTCTTGTAGCAGTATTCCAACAAGAAAATGATGCCAAACGCACAAGACTGTCGTCATTTGGTGACACAATGGTAAGCTACATAATATTCAAATACAAGTCACAAATCTTTTTGGATCAAAGTTGGTGGGTGAATTGCTTTACAAGTGTGGATTAAAGACCGAAATTTTCTACTGTTTTCTCTATTCAACTAGTTTCATACTTAAAAGTTGTCAGATTTTAGATAAAGACGGAAATTTGTTAAACAATGCGTGATATTCCAAGATAAGATTGAGCCTAAACCTGTTAGTGATCGTGTTAGTTTAACTATCCTAGGTTTATTTTCTTAGTAGGCTATATCTTGCGTCATGTGATTTTGTGATCGAGGCTTTCAGCATGCTGAGCAACATATCTGTGTAGCTATTTTCTCACTGAGGAATGCAATCTTTGGAGGAATATGATTAAAACTGGTATAGAAAGTAAATAATTGGAGCGAATCTTGATGACTAAGAGGTCATCCGAAAAAGAGGTTACATTTATATTGTGTACTAACAACAAGCAAGGCAAAGCCGACATGTTTAGGAACATCCTTACTTACTTGCCCCACTCTGACAAACTTCTGGAAACGCCACTTAACAAATGTCAACTGAGAAATATGTCTAAGAAGGAAGTCATTTGGTGTTGCATTCATTTCGTCCTCATTTTTTGAGTGATCTTAACCTGTCAACGAAGCTCATAGACCATCTCATAGACTGCTGTAGTTTTACCGCTTGGCCTAAATGGACTTCGTTGAATGAGAATTCTAAATTGTGCGAACAGGCCTGCATGGTATCTTTTCACGTTTTACTTGTAGCTGCAAGATCTACCGAGGGAGCTACTTGAGTGTATCCTCATCAAAGCCGTAGCTATGGAAGTGAAAGGTACGAAGCTGGCCAAAAGTGTGTGGAAAGAAAAAGCTGATCTTGTGATAAGCCGACTTAGAACTGTCTGTTCGCAATGGAGCAGCATCCTTACGACCAACTTCTTTCAAAATGAACTTCAGAAAACTTTTGATGGTAGGCCTACTACTTAGATCATGAAATAGATTAAATCGTTTTATTTCATACATATGATAATCGAAGACCTGAAATAAGAAACATAGTCAATGTGTAATTCTTAAGCTAGTATGAAGTGTTAGTGATTGTACTTACTCAACCTCTTCATGGGTTATGGCGTCGGATGACCAGACCACTGCCTTGCGGTCGGATCTTCACACTGACAGTGTCAGAAAGTGTTTTCTTGAAGGCCGAATTTGCTCCGGGTGGAAACTAGTCTAAATTTTAAAATACATTTATATTACAGCGAAGATTTGAACCCCGACCTCTCAATTGATAGGCCAGCACGGTCATCGGCGTATCCTCGGGGGGCCGAGGCACGCCCCCCCAATAATTGAGATGGACTGTACAACCATTGCAATAAGTGTATAATGAATAATCTGAATCTGAATATATTACAGCGAAGATTTGAACCCCGACCTCTCAATTGATCGTCAGCATATCCTCGGGGGGGGCCGAGGCATGTGCCCCCCTCAATAATTGAGATGGACTGTACAACCAATGCAATAAGTGTATAATGGATAATCAAAATCCCCTCCCCCAAATATTTTGGACAAGTTTACGCCAGTGAGCAAGATAACCACAAGACAAACGTGCAACCCCATATGAACAATAGGGCCTATACATAGACAAGTCTTCACAGGTAACAGCTCATGCTGAGCTACGTCTGCAGACCTGGGCAAGCTACACGTGATTTCAAATTGCCCATGTAATAACTTACGCTGATATAATTCTATCTTCCATGCTTCTCCGTGTCGCGCTTTCATCTTTCTGTTTTATATTTGTCCTGCAAGGATATGAATAAAGAGAACAAGATTATCGCTTATTTTAGGTTTTCTTACTTCAATTTTATTAGTCTTCTGTGACAACATAGTGGCCACATCATACGGCAGTAGTGTATTTCGATAAATGTCCAATCTCTGTTCTGTAAACCTTTTAAAATAGCCTCATTTCACAGACAAAAAAGGCCATGCAGAAAACGTATGTTTGATATTCCATTCGTTTGTGCCGAAACTCTAAACCGGGTGTCAACTGTTTACTGTGGGTTGTGGAATAAAACCTAGAGTAAACAGTTGACAGGGTGTCAACTGTTTAAATTGATATTATATGTGTGTATGACTGTATGTGTGGCCATTTCAGTGGCCATGAAACAGTAAGAATTAATTGCAGGTCTAGAGTTTAGAGTTTGGTTGGAAATTGCGTGTGGGAGTGTGCTAGTGTCGTCTTTTCTGGTTATCTGAGCAGTTTTCTTACAGATTAACTTATTGATTTTGTTGGGCTTTGAAGCCATGTAGTCTAACAAGCACGCAGCTCTATTTATGTGTACTCAAAAGACGCTGTATTAAGATTCTGAATCCACGAATACATGCGTATGCATGCATACATACATACAGAGATAGGGCCTAATACGGACATGTGCATAGCCTACACATACAGTCATACACACATATAATATCAATTTAAACGATAGGCACATAAGTTACTTTTAAAAGATTTACCATTAGACCTGCAATTAATTCTTACTGTTTCATGGCCACTGTTTCCATCACCACTACCACCACCAAGACCAACGCCACCATCACCACCACCATCGTCATTTTCAACTGATATTAGAACTTAACTCGCAACTACATTTTGACAGTCTTTTGTGTATACAATTAATGCAGTGTGGCATCGGGTTTATGACGAATGGTCTTCTGTAGCATTGCACTGATGTTGCTTAACATGATTTGGAACAACCTCAGTGATGCATTTCCTTATTATGTGTTTCCCTTATGTTTCGTTCTACACAGAAAATTACGCTTCACAAGGTGTCCACTAATTCCATGCTAACGTCTCGGATTTAATTTATTTTTTGAATTTCAGTATGCTTTCTGCTTCAAACTTAAAGTAGAATATGTAACATGGTCAATTTTATTCACATTTAAAAATGAGAACATCGCGTTCAATCTGTATTATTTATTTAAAGACTATATTTTTTCTTGTAAAAATGCAAGTAATTGATGCTAAAAATTAATAAAAAAAATTAGAAATTATTCTATTCTATATGTCAGTCTCGGTTCTGAAAATATTTTTTTTAAAGTCTGCGCCACTCATAATGCTCTTGTCTATTAATCGCTGGAACATTTTTCACCAGTCCTCAAGAGGGGCCATTTTCAGTTGTTCTATTGTTGTAAATTTACCACGAAGGTTGACCTTTGTTGGAGTGCACCCCAAATAGCCTAGTCTACCAGGTTTAGATCTGGGCTAGAACGTTATCACAATAGTATTTCCGTTTTACTTTGGCTCCGGGTTCAACAAAAACTACATATGCATTGTTTTTCCCATCTGAGACACACCGACCGAAACCATGATGAAATGTTCACGTAGGCCTATTAGTTTTGTGACAGTTCTTTTCATCTGTGAACCAAACTCTTCGTACACCTCTCTCATTAGGAAACATTTCAAGTAGGGGTCATCCATAAAGGACGGTCCGCAATGAGGGGATGGAGGGGTTACCGAAATGCGGACAAATGAGGACAAGGGGAAGGGAGGGTTATGACCAGTGCGGAAGTCCGCATCTACACTTTTAAATTTGATAGTTTTTTTAAAACACCACATTGTTTCAACCTTCCTCGAAAGACGAAAAGGTCAGTGAAGTGATTGCCTGAAACCACTTGCATGGTATAACCTTTACTGAGACTTTAAGGAGGTTTTTATTACAGCACATCCTGCGACATGAAACCCGAACTGTCACTTAGACGTGCACAGGTACTGTGGAATAATTGTAAAAATAATGATGGTGACATTAAAAATTGGCTTAGACGTGCAGACGTCCGCGAAGAGGAGAGGGAGGGAGGGTAAGGTCAAATGCGGACAAGGGGGAGGGAGGGGTCCAAAGTAGGTCATATTTTGCGGACGTCCGTTATGGACGACCCCTAGCTGCTGACTTCGTTGCAGAGGTTTTAATTTAAAGCCATCGGTTATCTCCTGCCCATCACGCGCTTGTACGCCTTAAGTTGTAACTCTTGCTTCACAATAAAGATGGCGACCGGAAGTTGAAGAAATAGCTGACATGGCTTGATTGTGAAAGAAAGTATGTCTGAGAATAATTTAGGTGTTTACGATTTACTCAAAGCACAAGTTGATATTCTATTAAATAGGATTGTTCACGATTTTCTCATTTTAATGACCCATCCTGTAGATGAATGTATGATTTGATAATTCTGTGACTAATAATTTGTAGCTATGGGGACGGTTCATATGGAAATTTTGCAACAGTCACCGATCGTCCTGCCTCCCGAGACGTCTTTCTTCCCCCAACTGATTACAATGAAGGATCATATGTTTATGCTGTGCAGACAAAAGGCTGGTCTCTGTTCTTATATTGTTTGCGACCGCAACAATATGGCACAGGTGAAAGATATTGTCCCACTACCACTAATGTTTCCGATTAGCGTAGCAGCTTGCAGCATGGCCAACTGCCTGTACATGATCGACTGGTATAAATGTGGTAGGCTTCTAATCCTACGCCACACGGAAGAAGATGAACACCAGTTCACCGTCTCACCCTGTCTTAATTATAAGCGGTTGCCACATACAAATCCTCCTTTATCTGTGACTGCTGATGGTAACTTAATTCTTTCAAGTCAGACAGATGAACAAGTTCCTGTGATAAGCATATACAATGCGAATGGTTCCTTGCAACATGAAATGAGGTTGTCCTCAGATATGTTGGAATTCGACAAAATAATTCCAAAATCAAATGGAAACCTTGTCCTGGTTTCACGCAAGCAAAGCCAAACACAATTAACGGAGGTTGATATGGATGGCACTATTCTACGCCAATATCAGTCTTCACTTGACGTATTCAAGGGTGTTTGTGACGCAGACAAGTATGGACGCATACTGATTGCCGAACGGCTCAACAGAATGGAGCTTTTGGATTCTGAATTCAATCTCATGGATTTTACTACCCCACAGCTGGATGACGACAAATTCATTTACCGGGGCGGAATGCACTACGACAGCGACAGGAATGAGATAGTTACTGTGGTAAAAGATGGTCAAACTGAGCACGGTGTTTTAGTTACCTTCCGTTTTACAGAAGAATAAATCACTCGAAAAGATGTGGACGAAATGGACAATTTGTATTAGTTTCTATTTGTGGTGTTTTATTCATACTCGACCATTACAGTTATGTCGCATTTTATTTCAAAGAACTGGATTGATATTGCCTCTTATTTCAAGGAACTGAATTGAAAAGTTGTTCTTTTTGAGATATAGAGAATTTGTTCACACGATTTACTACTTCACTTGGAAAATAAATTTAAATCGCTCTTAGTTACTTGTTTTTAAAGAAATTCTGCTCTTACCTTTACTGACATTTTTCAAGATAGAATGTGCCTTCATCCCGAACAAATCAAATTACAAAACAAATCATTACAAATCAATTCTTGCATAAAAGTAACTGTGGCATTTTATTTACACAGTGTTTGTGTTCCTGGGTAGTAAATGTTGTTTCCTATGTACTTATGCCTCAATAAAATAGGAAATGACTATTATTCCCTTCAAACTTTGATTTTATGACCAGGACAATCATATTTTGAAATTTTACTTAGTCCCAATTAAAAATAGCGAATTTTCTGCTTTTCTTTCACATAAAGTCCAAAAAAGCTAGACCTGAATCAAAACTAACATGCATTTACATTACAGTTATACAAAAATATCTACTAAGGATTGAAAAGTGAGTATTTGTTTAGACACGATTAGGCCTATATTGTAAATCACTTTCAGGAATCAGCCGGCAAATGTACTCTGCCATCATGTTCTGGTTAGTGTCCTCGGCAGCGACGTTCATAGTCCAGTATATCCTGGCGGAAGCATTCGTCTTGCCCCCAGTGTTTCCGTTAGGAACACAAAATGAGGACGTAGGACCTTTGTTCTACTTTGGCCTAGAATTTTGCTGTAAATCAGCCAAAATTGTCAAATTTTGGACGATTTGGACGTTTTCTCGGACGTAAAAACGGCCGTTTGGGCGTTAACGAAAACCCTGCTTGCTCCTCCAAGTGCGCTCCCGTGTTCTTGAAATTATCAAGATGAGAATCAAGGATATCAACTTTGAGGGACATTCTGCAGCCCATTTTTATCGTAGTTCTTCACTAGAGTCTGAACAAGCAGCACATAGGAGTTCTCGGGCTTTTGATTCCCCGGGAATCCCCTATAACCACTGCGACAAAGCTGTTCCAAGCCGCTTTCTCCTTCCCAGTGGGTTTCTTGGGGAATTCTTTCGTCTGCAATATCTTCTTTATCTGTGTCCTACGAAGACACCGGGTATGGCTTTTACCTCAGACAGCTTTTTGAGTCCACCAGTGGCTCCCACTTGACATTACTCCTCCCCACAGGGAACTCGGTCCATTGGGGCCAGTCCAGCCTGTGGTAGTGCACCTTGTACAATAAACTGGTCTCTGTCATCAGCCATCAACAAGTCTCCTGCCTCTGTGTTCTCGATATTTCCGCCGCATTTGACACCATTGATCACAGCCTCCTTGAACGACTATCTTCTTGGTTTGGCGTCTCTGACACTGCTCTACTCTGGTTCCAGTCCTACTTAATTGTCTTCACGATCCTTCTCTGTTAAAGCCTCCAGCCACTGCTCGCAACCCCTCCCTCTCTCCTGTGGTGTCTCTCAAGGCTCCGTCCTGGGTGCACTACTTTTCATCCTTTATACCACACGTTTAGGCCATCTCATAAAATCTTCCTCTGTCGACCACTATCTATATGCAGATGATACCCAACTCTTCATATCCTCCCCAGGCTCTTTTTCCACCGTCATCACACGTGGTTAACCTTATTTCACAGTGGATGTCTTCCAATCTCGTCTGCCTTAACCCTTCTAAAACTGAATTCATCATCCTAGGACTTCCTGATGAAATTGACAAAATCCCTGATCCTTCCATAAACCTTTAGACTGACTCATCGTCTCTCACCTTCACCTCTGACTCCCCTGTCCGCAATCTTGTTGTTACTTTTGATCCACACCTCTCCTTCTCTAACCACATCTCCAACCTTTCGCGCTCCTGCTTCATGCACATTCGTGACCTCCGACGTAAACGGCCCATGCTCGACCTTAAAACTGCCTACACCATTGCTGCCTCCATTGTTCATTCAAAGCTTGATTACTGCAATACTCTTTTCCTCAACATTGAATCCACTCACATCAAGCGTCTACAGCTTATCCAAAACTCACTCACTAGCCAGAGCTGTCACTAGAACTGCCAAACATCATTATATCACTCCCATCCTCAAATCACTCCATTGGTTAAAAATTCCAGAGCGAATCCAATTCAAAGTCCTATCACTAACCTACAACTCTCTACAATATTCCCAGCCCAAGTACCTTCGTGATCTCTTCACCAATCATCGTCCTATCTCAGTCTTTCTCGACCCCCAGTCACTACTCACCTCAAGTTCTCCATCCGAGTCATTGCCAACACAGCACCACGCCTCTGGAATGATCTCCCCCTGAAATCCGCAGTTGCTCATTTCCTCCATCACTGCAAGTCTCACCTTTTCAATTACTCCTACCCTGACTCTTCTGATCCTCCGCCTTCCAATTATTCTCGCCGTAAACGACACCCGCCTTGACAGCTGCTCTGGCTCTCCTGATCTGGTACCCTGGAAATCGGACTTGGATCAGTAGTTAATTATACAGTCTTTTGGACTACTGTCTGTAAACCCCTCTGATTTGGTTTGGCCTTCTGGATATCGGACTTGGACCTCTTTTGGACTACTCTCTGGAAACCCCCTCTGATTTGGTTTGGCCTTCTGGAAACCGGACTCGGACCTCTTTTGGACTACTCCCTGGAACCCCCTCTGATTTGACGTATCGCTCGAGAATAGGCTGGTGCCCTGCGCTTGGCCTTCGAGTGGCGCTTTAGAAGTTTGGAGATTACGATTATGATTGTTGTTCCTGCTGTCCCAAAGGGAAAAAACAGGGATACTTGGTAAAACTGTCTTGGATATCCATAAGGAATGCTGTCATTTTGAAGTCTTACATGGCATCCCAGCCGTAGTCATCAAACATCAAGGCGTCCATAAGTAACTTTTAGCAGATTTGCCATTAGACCTGCAATTAATTCTTACTGTTTCATAGCCGCTGTCTCCACCACCACCAAGACCAGCACCACCATTAACACCGCCATCTTCATTTTCAACTAATTTTAGAACTTAAATCGCAACTACATTTTGACCGTCTTTTGTTTAAACAAATTAATGCAATGTGTTATCGGGTTTATGCAGAATGGTCTTTTCTAATATCACACTGACGTTGTTCAACGTGATTTGGAACAACCGCTGTAATGCATTTCCTTATTAGGCCTGTGTGTTTGCTTTTTGATTTGTTCTACGCTGAAAGCTCCGCTTCAAACGGTGTCCACTAATTCCGTGTTAAGATCTCGTATTTAATTTTTTTTCAGTATATTTTCTACTTCACACTTGAAGTAGAATGTATAACACAGTCAATTTTTTCACATGAAGATGAATTTATGATTTGATAATTCTGTGAGTAATAAATTGTAGCTATGGGGACGGTTCATATGGAAATTTTGCACCAGTCTCCGATCGTCATGCCTTCTGAAACCTGTTTCTACCCCCCATTGATTACAATGAAGGACCAAATGTTTATGCTCTGCAGGCCAAAGACTCAACCCTTTGCTTATATTGTTTACGACCGCAACAATATGGCAGAGGTCAAAGATACCATCCAACTACCACGAATGTTTTTCCCGCTTAGCGTAGCAGCTTGCAGCGTTTCAAACTCCCTGTACATGATCGACTGGGAAAGATGTGATAACATTTCAGTCCTACGCCGTACAGAAGAACATGAGCACCCGTTCACTTTATCGCCCTTTCTTAGTGATTTGAGGATGCTAAATCTATATCCTACTTTATCTGTGACTGCTGATGGTAACTTAATATTCGCAAGGCAGGAAAATGAACAAGTTCCTGTAATAAGCATATATGATGCGAATGGTTCCTTGCAACATGAAATGAGGTTGCCCTCAGATATGATGGAATTCTACAAAATAATTCCAAAATCAAATGGGAACCTTGTCCTGGTTTCATGCAAGAAAAGACAAACAAAATTAACGGAGGTCGATATGGATGGCAGTATCCTGCGACAATACCAGTCATCACTAAACTCATTTATAGGTGTTTGTAATGCAGACAAGCATGGACGCATATTGATTGCTGAACGGCTCAACAGAATGGAGCTTTTAGATTCTGAATTCAATCTCATGGATTTTACTACCCCACAGCTGGATGGCGACAAATTCATTTACCAGGGCGGAATGCACTACGATAGCGACAGGAATGAGATAGTAACTGTGGTAAAAGATGGTCAATCCGAGCACGGTGTTTTAACTATCTTCCGTTTAACAGAAGAATAAATCACTCGAAAAGACATTGACGAAATGGACAATTTGTATTATATATTATATCCACAGCTGGATGGCGACAAATTCATTTACCAGGGCGGAATGCACTACGATAGCGACAGGAATGAGATAGTAACTGTGGTAAAAGATGGTCAATCCGAGCACGGTGTTTTAACTATCTTCCGTTTAACAGAAGAATAAATCACTCGAAAAGACATTGACGAAATGGACAATTTGTATTATATATTATATCCACAGCTGGATGGCGACAAATTCATTTACCAGGGCGGAATGCACTACGATAGCGACAGGAATGAGATAGTAACTGTGGTAAAAGATGGTCATTCCGAGCACGGTGTTTTAACTATCTTCCGTTTAACAGAAGAATAAATCACTCGAAAAGACATTGACGAAATGGACAATTTGTATTATATAGTTTCGATATTTCGTGTAATGGTCGCATTTAAAAAAATTGACTATTGTCTTTTATTTCAAAGAACTGGATTTAAATACTTTTTATTTTTTGCGATGTACACTTAGAATTTGTTTACACGATTTACTTCACTTGGAAAATAAATTTAAATCGCTCTTAGTTACTTCTTTTTAAAGAAATTCTGCCCTTACCTATACTGACATTTTGCAAGATAGGATTAATGCGTTAATCCCGAACTTGGTGTTCGTCACAAACTCAGTTCATGCGCAACACTAACTTTAGCTTTTGAATTGCATTAAGTAACAGTTTATGTTCCTGGGTAGTAAGTGTTGTTTTCTACTAGGTTATGTCTCAAAATAATAGAAGATGTTATTCCCTCTAAACTTTGCTTTTATGACCAGAACAATCATATTTTTGAAATCCACTTATTCCCAATGAAAGATCGGGCGAATTTTTGTCTTTTCTTTCACGTAAAGTACGAAACAGCAAGACATTAATAAAAACTAACATGTATTTACCAGACTTGTCCTCGAGATCAAGGTCTTGGTCTCGAGTGCACTCGAGTTCTTTTTAAAAGTCTTGGTCTTGGTCTTGAGACCAAAAGTCTTTGTCTTGGTCTTGAGGTTCAAAGTCTTGGTCTTGGTCTTGAGGTTCAAAGTCTTGGTCTTGGTCTTGGTCTCGAGGTTCAAAGTCTTGGTCTTGAGGTTTAAGGTCTTGACAACAAGACTGATATTTACATTATTTTTATATATATTCGTTTATTCAAAAGTCAAATGACAGACCGCATTAGTCAAGTAACAACAATGTCAAAGAATAATAAAATTAACAATCAAACAAGATACGAGAAATAAAATTTCTATTATCTTTAGTAGGAAGTGAAAAGTTGTGTGGTCTAGGCCTAAGATCATATGGTATTGAAGTTTTTTGTTTGGGGGGGGGGGAAATAGTGAAAATAGAACATGAAAAGGGTTGAATTTAATACAGCGAAATAGTCTTAGATCAGCTTGCTTAACAAGAATGTCAATCGATGGAAAATCTTGGTCTAGTAAACCCAACCGCTTCATTTTACGAATTAGGCGATCAATCTTTGCTCGATCAGCAGACGAGGCGAACTCCCACCAAGCCGGGGCAGCATACAAAAGTCTAGCAACAGTAGTAGCTCTAGCAACTTCATGTAAGGAAGCATTAGATAAGCCATGAAGTCTAAGTACTCTAAGTGCTTGTAAAGAACCAGAGCATGTACTAATGATATTATTAATATGAGAAGTTGACTTTAAATCATTAGTAATATTAACACCAAGGATAATCACAGAAGTAACTCGAGTGATGTCTGGTAGAAGAGGTGGGAGAACAAAACCCGAAGAGCGACGAGTAAAAATCATTTCACAAGATTTTTTAGTATTAAGCTTAAGATTATGTTGTGATGCCCACAAAGCAACAGAATCTAGTTCTTGAAGTAAAGTATGCCTCATTGAGGCACAAATAATGAGGTACGTATCATCAGCATATTTACTCATCAAGTTCTGAGCATAAATAGGGTGAAGATCAGAGGCATTAACTATAAAAGCAATAGGTCCAAATCCTGATCCTTGAATAAAACTATAGCATTTATTATCCTTAGTAAAGATAATTTAGGCCTACCAGCAAACCTAGTAATATGGGACCTTTGTTCAAGGAAATCAATAATCCAGTTATAGATATTGTCAGGAAGGTTAAGTATGAATGTATTCTAATCTAAATAGCCTGTAAAAGTAAACACTAGAGATTGAAAATGGAGTAGTTTTTCGAGATAAAGGCCCTACGATTAGGCCTATGCTGAAAATTGCTTTCACGATTAAGCCACCAAAATTAATGTACTTTCCCGTCATGTTCTGATTATTATGGTGTCCTCGGTAGCGACGTTCAAAGTCCAGTATATCCTGGTGGAAGTGCTCTTTTTGCTCCCTATAGGTGCGCTCCTGTGTTTTTGAAGTTATCAAGATGAGCGTCAAGGATATGAACTTTGAGGGACATCGTGCAATCCATTTTACTGTAGTTCTTCCAACTTCTTCACCAGAGTCTGAACAAGCTCCACATAGTTTTCGGCATAGTGATTGTCCCGGAAGCCCCTAGCCACTGCAACAAAACTGTTTCAAGCCGCTTTATCCTTCCCAGTGAGTTACTTGGGGAATTCTTTGCACCCCAATATCACCTTCTTCTGTGTTCTACGAAGACACCGGCTATGATCTTTGCCTCGGTCAGCTTAGGGGCCATCCATATATTACGTACGCAAAAATCCTGGAAAATTGGACCCTCTGTTCGCAAGCGTACTTTCTTCCACCACCCCCCGCGTACGTACGCTTGACGCACACCCCCCCCGAAGACCAGCTGCAGAAAGTGTCTCGACATCTCCAGGCAGCGACTGTCTGCACTTTTGGCCAGATTGAAGGATGAGTGAGGGCCAATATAGACAAATTATAGGTGTCTCGTTCACAGCACAGAATAACTGCACATGGCTTTTATACATGTATAATGTAATAAAATGCCATTGGACGACTATAGGAAACTATACAGAGTTATAAATAGGCTAATGTGGACGTCATTATTAGAAATTTATTTTGCGTACGTACACATTTTGTCCCCCCCCGTTCGCACCCGTACCCAAAATCACCTAAATCCGACCCCCTCATTGCTTACGTAATATGTGGATGGCCCCTTAGGGAAGAAGTCTTGAAGGCTGCCGACTCCCTATCACGAGCTGTAACAAATTGTTTCGAAAGGCCAAATTTTGTGTACTGTGGTGGTATCAACACCTCGAGTCTACCAGTGGCTCCCACTTGACATTGTTTCTCCCCACAGGGAACTCGGTCCTCTGTCCAGTGGTAGGGCGCCTTCTTGTCTGTGCTGTTTCAAAGGCAAAGACAGCAGGGGAACTTAAAAAATGTCTTGGAGATCCATCAAGAATGCTACCATTTTGAAGTCTCCGATGATATCACAGCCGTACTCACCATACTTCAAGGCTTTCAGTAAGTTCTTGATGCTGTTGTAATCTTCTTCGAGGTGCACCGAGTGAGTAAGAGGAAGAGACAGGTTCTTGTTCCCGTTATGGAGCAGCATGGTACTGGTTAGATAATGAAATTGATAAAGTCGTTTTATTTCGTGCATACGACAATCGAAGACCAGAAATTAGAAGCACAGTCAAAGCGTAATTCTTAAGCTATAGCATGAAGAGTGATCGATTTTATTTCTTCAACGTCTTCATGTTATGGCATCGGATGACCAGACGACTGCCTTGTGACCGGATCTTCACACTGACAGTGCCGGAAAGTCTTTTCTCGCAGGCTGAATTTGCTGTGGATAGCTGAGCATTTTTCTTACAGATAAACTCATTAATCTTATATGGCGTTGAGCAGTGCTCGAAATGGAAAATTTTACGAAACGGAACGCTAGTCAAAGATATGGGAGCATTCACGTTAATTTCATAGTATTTTCCACAATAATTCATTTGACGAACCGGAACGGAAACGCTAATTCAGTTGACGAACCGGAACGGCGTTCCGGTGCGTTCCGGTCCATTTCGAGCACTGGCGTTGAGGCCATTTAGATTAGAAAGCACGCAGCTCTTTTTGGGTGTACTCAAAAGATGTTGTATTAAGTTCTGAATGCTTGCTTACAATAGGCCTATATAAGAATACATTCATACCTACGTAGGCCTACAGGGTTTTGTGTTATGAGTATATGATTTGATTTTGTATTATTTGGGCGACCGGCGAGATGAGTCCTACGAGACTTCTCCGGTAGCCTGCCACTATATCTGTATAATGTGTTATTGCTGTGATTGTTTCATTTGGTGGCGAATAAATTACTTACTTACGTACATACGCTGTACACAGGGCCTAAATACGGACCTGGACATAGCCTACACTTACACATACGCGTAAAATATCAATTCAGGCGCACAGGATGAGAATTGTCGGAGGATTGGGGGTTCAACCCCCTAATCTTTCTTAGGACTCCACCGTTAAGTCTTCATTGCACACCCCAGGGGGTTGCTTCCAACCACCTCAGTTTGCCATTAGGCCTAAGATAAGTGTTAACTAGTGTATCTGGTTCATATCGACTGTTTATAATATTGTGCATAGGCCTATATTTACTATTTTCTTTCACAATTCTCTTTGTGAGTTTCTAATAAGGAAATGCTCTGGTTTACTGTAAATTTGAAGACCATGCGAATTGTATAGCCCTACTAATAAATTTGATGATGTTATCACTTTAAGGAGTTTAAGTCTTAGGCCTATACTGCATTTCTTAATTTTCTCAGTTAAAGGCCTACATGCCAAGAAGCTGTACGTACCTGAAGCTGCAACTAGCAGCGCAGGGGAACTGGAAATCGCGTTTAGGCTAGACTTTCATAATTTAAGTAACCAAGGCCTTTATTCTCTAAATCCGAGACTAAAAATAATAGACGTGTTAACAATTGGAATGACGTAACAATATGCCTGTATCTTGTAAATTTAAAGTTAATAACAGTAGACTTTTTCATAGCTGAAGTGACGTAACAAAGGCCTTTATTCTGTAAATGTAAACTTATAATGACAATACAGTTTTCGATAATTGAAGTGACGTAACAAAAGGCCTTTATTGTATAAAACAAAAAATTTCTAAATAATTTGTTTCATAATTGAAGTGACCTTTAATTGGTTTTAAAATTAAAATTTATACAATCAGCGTGCTTCATAATTAAAGTGACGTAAAAAGGGCCTTTTTTAAATTAAAATTTACTAACAAAAAACGTTTCATAATTGAAATGATGTAACAATAGGCCTTTATTCCAGGGGGCGTAACTTGCTCTAGAAAGCGGGGTTAATAAATTTCGCATTGTTTTAGCTTCGCGACTGTTAAATAATATATAGGCCAAACGGCATTGTTTGCATTACAAGCATAATAATAATTATAGGCTTGATGATGATGATAATGATGATAATAATGATGGTGATGACTGCTGATGATGATGATGATGATGATGACGACGATATATTCTTCCATCATGATGATGATGATGATGATGATGATGATGATGATGATGATGATGATGATGATGATGATGATGATGATGATGATGATGATGATAAAATAATAATAGCGACAATATCGTAATCTTAATCTCCAAAACAGTACGTTCCAGTCCAAAAAGTGAGGTGCGGGTACCTCTCGTACCCCCGTAAATTACGCCTATGGTCCTCGGTCCACTCCTCCTTATCCTGTATAGTACTACACCTTGAAGCCATCTCATAAAAACCTCTTTTGACCACTATTTGTACGCAGATGACACCCAACTCTACATATCCTCCCCAAGCTCTTTCCATGCACCTCCATTACACAATTACTCAGCGTGATTAACATCTCTCAATGGATGTCATCCAATTTCCTCTGCATTAACCTGCTAAAAACCGAATTCCTCATCCTAGGCCTTTCTGACAAAATCAAGAAAATCCCTGACCCTTCCATGCATCTATCAACAAACTCTTCTTCTCTTACCTTCACCTCCGACTCCCCCGTTCTCAATCTTGGTATTAGGCCTACCTTTGATCCACACCTCTCCTTCGCTAGGCTAACCATATCTCCAGCCTCTCGCGCTCCTACTTCATGCACATTCGTGACCTCCGCCGCATCCGGCCCATGCTCGACCTTAAGACTGCCCCACCATTGCTACCTCCATTGTTCATTCAAAGCTTGATTACCGCAATTCCCTCTTCCTCAACCTTGAATCCACCCAAATCAAGAGTCTGCAAGTTATCCAAAACTCACTAGCCAGAGCTGTCACTAGAACGCTCAAACATCATATCACTCCCATCCTCAAATCACTCCATTGGTTAAAAGTCCCTGCGCGAATCCACTTCAAAGTCCTATCACTAACCTACAACTCCCTTGAATATTCCAGGCCTAAGTATCTCCGTGATCTCTTCACCATCCAGGCAACCCGCTCCATCCTACCATCCTGCTATCTCAGTCTTTCTCAACGATTCCAGTCACCCGACCCCCGGTCACTACTCATCTCAAGTTGTTCTTCAACCGAGCCATATCCATTATCCAACCCAGCACCACGCCTCTGGAACGATATCCCACCTGAGCTCGCAGATTCTCGGTTCATCCATCATCATTGCAATTGACCCGTCCTCCATCCTCCTATATCTATCATGCCCGGGCTTTCCACTCAAAAATTAACTGAAGTCTCACTTTTCAAGAACTCCTACCCAGACTCATCTGATCCTCCGCCTTCCAATTCTTCTCGCCTAACCGACACCCGCCTTAACAGCTGCCTATTGATCTGCCCCCATGGTAACCGGACTCGGACTTCCTCTGGACTACTCTTGGGAAACCTCCTCTGATTTGACGCAGCGCTTGTGAATAGACTGGTGCCCAGCGCTTGGTCTTCGAATGGCGCTTTAGAAGTTTGGAGATTATGATTATGATTACGATTATGGCCTACATTGATTTCAAGGTCATGTGCCGATGCTTATCTGTTTCAAAGTAGCCTATAAGATTAATCAAGAAGCCTTTGTGTTTCCTAGTAGGCCAGAATACAGAACATTGACGCGCTAGTCTCAGGAAACATTTGGCAAATTATAAGAAGAAAATCTTGTATTTCGCGATCAATCTTCGTTAGGCCTATTTCCATTTTGTCCCAGTCTTATTGCAATCTATGTATAACCTTTGGTTCTGTTCTTATTCGCCAGATAGCGGCAGCATATCTTTAAGGCTGAATTGGGAGCCCATGCTTACAACCGGACAACTGAAGCGCCCAAGACAGTTTCTGATTTTCGCAGAAGCCAACCAATCCATGGATTTTTAGGCACAGTTGTATTGTATTGCATAAGAACTCAGTGACATAATAAGTGGCATAGTTCAGTTGAACGCTGCCACCATGCCATGTTACAATTTACTGTAAAAGAGTTTTATTTAGTAAGTGGAGATTACAAATTATTGTGCTATCAGTAGCCTACTGATCCTCATTATCTGTCTTCCAATCAGAGACCGAAGTATTCCACTTGTTAAAATATCTTCCAAACAATCAATGCGAACTTGATCCTATACCTACCTCCTTATTGAAGACTGTGCATCTACCCTTGTTCCCATCATTACGAACATAACCAACCTCTCCTTATCTACAGGCAATTTCCCCTCCTCTTCAAATACTCCTTAGTCAATCCACTCCTCAAGGTACCATCACATTGGTAAGAGCGTAGGCTGCGTCCAATATTCCTCTTTGCAAGAGAGCATGCGGATAGCGGTTCGCCTCCCGAAGGTAGGGCCTAGCTTATTAAAGAGATTTAAATCTCTGGCTAGCAATATCCGTACACGGGGACCTTAAGTGGCGTGGCGCCTATTCAAACGGGCAGCGGTGGTGAAGGATTTCACTCGATCAATTCATTGAAAAATGAGCAGGGTCGAGGCCATACGATCGCCATAATATAAGTACATTTACATTTATTTTACTTGATAAAGAAATCCCTCTGTCTCTAAGCGCTAAACTAACTGAACGCATAGTTCGGTCTCGAATCATGACTGCCTGACTTCCAAGTCACTCCTCAACCCACACCAGTCGGGTTTCACCTAGCGGCACTCAACTGAAACATTACTCACTCCCCTCTACAATAAAGCTGTTTCTGCCATCTCTCATCAAGTGATCTCTTGTCTCTGCCTCCTTGATATTTCTGCAGCCTTCGATACCATCGGTCACATCTTAATCTAATGACTGTCAACCTGTTTCAGTTTTACCGACACCGCTCTCCTCTGGATTCAGTCGTACCTCTCTTCCTCCTCTTTCTCCGTTAAAACATCCTAAACCTCATCCCAATAGTATACCCTCTCAGTTGTCGTGTTCCGCAAGGTTCTTGGGCTTCTGTTCATCCTCTGCACTACTTCACTCAGCTCACTCATCAGAGCATCCTCAGTCGACCATCACCTACATGCTGACGACATCCAGTTATTCATCTCTTTCTCTCTAAACAATTTTTTGCACTCCATAGATCACCTCCTTCATGTTGTTACCAAATCTCTTGTGCTTGAACCCATCTATAACTGATTTCCTAGTGTTGACACAGTCATAGGTCTGCATGACCAACTGAAAAATTCCGGATTCCTCGATTTACCTCAGTGCAGACTCTGCATCCGTCCGCACATTCACTGAAAAGTCTCCTATCGGTAACCTAGGTAGGTGTGATTTTCCACCGAAACCTAAACCTCATATCACCCGTCGTTCCCGCTCTTGCTTCATTTATATCCGTGACCTTCGCAGGATCCGCCGTATAGATGCTCGACTTCAAAATCGCATCTACTGTCCATCTACCGCATCCATAGTCCATGATAAACTTGACTATTTCAAATTCGCTATAGTTAACGTTAAATTACACTCCTTTTTAACTCTTCCTGAACTTAGGCATCACTCAAACCGCCTCCCAGCTATTCAGGATACACCACCACATTACTCCTGTTCTGAAATTACTCCACTGGCTTATAACACTTGAAATACCATCAAATTAATGTTTTGTCTAAATTTCCTAATCATAATCCGTTGGGTTGGCTGTGTGCATGTGGGCGCGTGTGGGTGTGTAGGTGTATGTGTAGGTGTGTGTAGGTGTGTGTGTGTGTGTGTGTGTGCGAGTGTGTGCAGAAGGCCACTACTGGTGACTTGTATACTTATCTGGAGTTGCTCCGGAATACATTACCGAGCTCTGTGAGCCAGTCTTGACTCAGCTTCGATCAGCTACAAAGAGTTCCACGGTGTCGTACTGTTATGTGCACGTGCACACAACGAGACTTGTTGGTTGCAGCACCGTTGCTTGAAACAGCCTTCCAGACTTTGCTTCCTTTACCCGGTTGTTAAAAACGCATTTTTTCTCAGACCGTTGGCGCGTGTTTAGCGCCTCTGAGAGGCTTTAAGGGGCGCTGTATAAATGTTTTAAAACATTACATTACATTCGGGCATTGCCTGCTAACTGATTACCTTTTACGAAGCGGCGCAATATAAATTCATAGTATTACTGACGACAATCCTGATGCTGATGAAGCTGCTACTGATGACCATTGATGCTGGTGATCATCATATCAATAATGATGATGCCATTTTGCTCGAATGGATGAAAACCTGTATATGTTGTAGTAGGCATTTTATAGAATGAATCGCTTCCATGGTTTAATCCTTTGCGATTATCATTAGGCTATATGTTTTGCATAGTGATTGTAATTCCTATCCCAACTGTAAATAGTAGTATCACTCCGCAGGTCTTTACCGAGCGGTAGGCCTTTACAAAACAATAATTAAGCTGCCGTCATAAGCTCACCATATCGTCAAATTGTGGCTTACTGAGGTCCTTTGTTGTGTCAATTAAAAACATAAATAATTCAAAAACTAAATCGCCAAAATTTACATAAAAAACGTTAACTCATACACGAATTATATTTTGTCAAAACTCAGACGACAGTCGTTGAATACTTTTGACTCAAATTAGTTCGCTGAGTCTCACTGAGATCATTCGGAGAGTTCCGTCGATTGAGCATCAGTGCCTCCTGTCGCTGAATCCGCGCCGGCGAACGAACGGAATTTCCCAGGAGGGCGCAGCTTAGCGTCGGAGAACCTTGAGGCGTAGATTGCTTTTTACCCGTACCCTCTAAGCACTCGGGGGGTAGGCGGACACTATTGGGATCGTAGCATCCGGAACCTGCTATCGTCAAGCACCGATCGTTAAGCACAGGGCGTGGGTCGTCGTAGTGGGACAGGCGGACATCGACGGCGTACCCACCCGTCAGGTCCTTGCCCATCTCGTCCTGCCTCGCTCGTAGCGTCCGTCCAAGGCGGTGCCACTGACAGAACGTGGCGGCGAAGACGAGAGAGTTAAGAGCCAGAAGTGCGCATCCGACGGCTATCGTCACCCCGAGGGTAGACGATCCGGTCGCCTCCGACGGAGCGGCGGCTGCGGCGTCAGCGGCCACTACAGTCACGAGATCGTAATCGGGGAGTGACGCAGTTGAGGCGATGTCTCGCGGACTGGTCTGTCGTCGATGATGCGAGTCTCTCCTCGTCGTCGCTGGGCTGCCTGTAGAAGAGGAAGAAAAAGACGACGAAGAAGTCTGAAAGAACGTTGCAGATGTTTCAGTCCTCGACGGCAAATCGGTGAGATGAGCTGTCGTGCCAGTGGCGGTGGACTGCGCTGTGGTGCTTCGCGTTGCAAAGAGCTCTGAGAGGTCTATGTCTCGCGTTCCGTCCTCCTCGAAGCTGGAGCGGTTCTGGTAGTCGTCGAGCAGATGAAGCAGAGGGTTGAAGATGTCCGGCTTGTGGATTCGGGGTATAAGCTCCAGCCAGAGCGCCATCTTGTGGCTTTTGTAGTGATGATGAACCCTTGGCGCGTTATCTGTGGTTACACACAACAGTTGCGTTGTAATTAAAAAATAGTGACCGGATGTCGGTTCATTTGACGACAACTTCTTACTTATGAGAATGGGCCGGTTTTCTATAGTTGAATCTCCACCAGTCAACCGTCTACGAAGGAATCTCTATGTAAAGAGACCGTGACCTTCCCTTTCCTATATTTGTCTTGCGCGCTTACCTTAGATAGTTGATGTTTTTTCCGATTATGCCTACTGGCTTGTTATATAATTTATATATATATATATATATCCGGGTTGAAATCTCTAAAACCGTAACCAATTAGTTGCCTGTCTGTTCCAAATTGCGTCTATGTCAGCTTGTGTGCAACGAATAAACGAATATTGTTTGATTGATTGATCAGTGTTTGACAGGACATGGTTCGAAGACGTCCATGAAGTCGCTTCTGTAGACGTGAAGGCGCAACTCTTATTCACTAGGCCAATCACAAAGCTATTCCAATACAACAGCAGTGTGCCTTGAAAGAGTGAGTTTCAATTGGTATAATATTTAAATCTGTTATCTGTCACAGTCAGAAAGTCGGTTGCGGTTGGATTCTAAGATTCTAAAGAACTCTTCGTTTGAGGCGAGTGACACCCATGCAGAGGCGCGTTTACAGAAAACGGGCCCTAGGCGCAAACATTTTGGGGGCCCTTCTGAACTTGAGAGTCTGAGAAGAATATCATTATATATTATAAAGAAGATAATCGTCGAAGGAGGAGGCTGTGAATGATGGTGTCAAATGCGGCGGAAATATCGGGGAGGGGGATAGAGTAGTGGTAACACTCATGGTCAGGACAGCATAAGGTACACGGATCGACTCCCGTAACCCCCCTCTAGGGCGGCGCCTTGCATGGCTGCCAAACCGTGTGTTAATTAAGATCTTGATTGTACTTTCATGTTTCAATGTAATCTTACTGCGTCTGTCGGTTTGAAATAATAAAGAATATAATTATTATTATTATTATTATTATTGGTGGTGTTTAGCCGATCATGTGCAAAAATACACGAAGTTGAACTTTAAACCGTGTTTGAGTGTTATTTAGCACTGTAATTATGATTAGCTATAGGGCCTAAAAGACATTTTCAAGGAATGTGAAGTTATTTGATATCACAATTTTAGTAAAAACATCCAAAATTTTATTTTTTATAATTTAAGAAAATTATTTTCATTCGTTTGGGGGCCCTCCGAGATTTGGGGGCCCTAGGCGCGCGCCTAGTGCGCCTAATGGTAAACGCGCCTCTGCACCCATGACCTCAATCGTGTCTAATAACTTCTGTAATTCCTGACTACATAGGCCTATTCCTGTGTAGTATCTGTTAATGACAATTTTTCATAACAAAGATGATTAGCGTCACCCTCAGTGTGATTCTCCTTACAGATTTTATTTTAGTTATAGTTGCAGTTATAGTTAATGGTTTTTCATTGTAGTTATAATACAGTTATAGTTAGTAGTATTTTTTAGTTATAGTTATAGTTACTGGACCTTTATTTTAGTTAATTTTAGTTAGTACATAATTACAAGTGACCCCAATGGCACTCCACCTGGTCCATATATGGGGTCATCGATTAATTATATCAGCAAATTTTAGGCAGTTTTTGATCTCTTCCCCTTGTCATCAACTGTCAAACATTCAAGGACCCCCTAACAAAATTATGTCAAAGAAAACTACCCCACCCTCAGAATACTTCTATGACTATGACATGCAAAAAACTGAAATTGACAAAAAACAAAACGTCGTTAGGCCCTATTTAGATTTTAATTTGATACTTAATGGCTACAGTACCTGTTTAATCACTGTCTGTCACAGATATTTAATGGATTTTTTCCATTAAAAAATACAATCTCGTTTTCTTTTAAATGTGTATTCAATTTGATTTTTATTATGAACATTTCTAATTTGAACATGATAACTTTTTATAATATTCCTTTTAACATAGAAAATTAAAATCAAAACAAGTTTTTCACTCTAAAATTAACAATCGAAAGAAAAAATTATCTTTCCATCAAAAAGAAACTCGAAATGTTAGATTTTTGAAAAGAATCCAGAATATTCGGAAGGTGAAAGTGCAGCACATTTTCTCATTTTATCTCGGAACAATAAACAGGATAGTTCAAAACGAATAAAATATCGCGTTTGACTAAAATCGCCATGTTTATCGATATTGCACTTTTTTATTTCATTAACGAAAATAGCGATGAATTTTCGTTAGTGTTATTTTCGTTATAGTTATAGTTATAGTTAATGATATTTTTTAGTTACAGTTATAGTTATCGTTAACGAAATCATTTTTGGTTCGTTAACGAACATTTTCGTTATCGTTAACGTTAACGAGAATCACACTGGTCACCCTCCTGCTTAATCCAGGTTTGGGACTGGCACTACCAGCATACGGGCAGCAGCAGAGTCAGCCACTAGTTGATGTTTGTCGACGTTTGGGGAGCACTCATGACTAAGATGATGGCTAGCCACTAGGCTTCCTACGGGGCATATGTTTTCTTGTTCTAAAAATCCGATCGAAGGGGTAAATGCAAGCATGTTCTACAGAAAACATTATTCTGTAACCGTAAGCAGCAAGGAAGGAAACTATTATGTCTTGTTTATTCCCTAGGTGGCTACATCGTGTCACGCGTTTTGCTGAGGCTAATATTGGGAGTTTTGAAACTTACTTCTGTTCTAGTGGAAAATTATACTCCATTTTCGGAGTAGAAAGCTTAAGTTCCAATACAGCGGTGCTAATCCTTTCACGACCCCAAGTATTCAATTAGTTTGTACCTGTGTATTCGAAAGTGATGCCTAGCCTACCGTATGGATCGAAACGTTTGCCTAAGAATTACTATTCTCAAAAGATAAAACCTGGGGTGTTATGTTATTTTTGCTTACTTCGATATTTTATTAGAATCAGCAATAGCGGGCGACTGAGCAATGGTTTTGATGGCCGAGGAATACATCAAAGACATCCAAATTGCGTCATTTGATGATTTGCATGGTGGTCTAAACAAGTGCAAAGGACCAACCCTCTACCTAGAAAATTGGACTTTGCTAATCTTTTGTATAAAGCACCACTGTGCTCTGTACAAGGTATACGTTGATGGTGCACCATCTGTAAATCCCGTATAATTACATTGCGCTCTCGTTCTTGTCACGCATCACCTTCTTAGCAAAGTGCAGGCTATGTATCAGTGTCTTCTTGTGTATTCCACTATTGCGTTGTTCATAGGCTGACTGAATTGAATTCTTCATCCTTTCTCGTTTATCGCCATTTTTGCATTGATCATCTGTCTTCTTCGTTAGTCTTTTGTGACCTCTCTTATATCGCCTTTTATCTTCTTTTCTTTATGTATTTACACGTACAATGGAGATTTATTTTTGTTCCGACAAGGATTTCCATCTTCTTCAGTCGTTAAATGGCTCCAGAAACTGAATATTTATTGTGCACTTGATTAGCCGCGATTTCCTTCTCTTATAGCTTAGTTTACGCCTAGCATCTCTCCAAACACGTACTCTGCCATTATTCTTCATACGTCAACTTTCTGTTAGTTTCGGGTTCAGCGACTGTTTCTATAAGGAGCTCTGATTAGGTGCTCGTCACAAAAGCCGATCGCATTTCACATTTGCATCCATGCCTGAAGAAGCATCTATTTTTTTCAGCTGGACAACTGACGCAACATTATCGTTCAGTGTAATGCAAAACGAAAGGCGATGGACTGTTTGATTTTACCGTTCTCCTCACGACAGCCGTAGCATCAAATTGACGGACTGCATTAATAGATTGTCCCGCAAACTGCAGAGCCGAGTTTTAATGAAGTTTTCTTGAACGAAGATGCGTGTGCTATGACTTTTTTTATTATAATTTTTCATCATAAGCTGAAACATAGTACTCTTCCTTCCTGAAGGCTCTCTGTTATGAACATCTGCATCTCCTATTTTGCATATGAAGATTTTAACATTTTAATGACGAGCGTTTACTAAATGCGACCGGAAACCTATAAAGTGTTAAAGACTTCTTCAAGAAGGCTATCGAAGGCGTTCCAATACTCATTATGCCCAAGATGTATTATAATTGAGGTATATAGCCAATGTTAGCCATGCAGCCCGGGCATGAAAATTAAGAAAATGGTCATAAAGACCACCAGGAAGAGTCCAGCCATACGTTTGTGTAAGGCATCCGCGCTACAGTGGACCCATAACGACTCAATAATTCTTTTCACACACGCAGGGCTTGTTTTGTTTTGCAGAGGGACCTACACTATCAAAATTAATCTAACCTTACAAAACAAATTCAGTGCCTAGAATTGCATAAGCTTCAGACACAGCTTATGTCATCCAAACGAATCCATTCACCAATGGAAAAGACATTTTTAAGCCAGTGCTCCGATAACTTAGTCAAGAAAATGCAGAGTTCCCGCGGACAAAAAGAATAATATTGACACATTCCTTGGCAACGCGGACAAACTGATTATCAATTAATTATAAACTTTGTTACACAATGTTAAACTTTGTGACTTGCTTTGCGTTAAGCATTCAAGTTCTCTATGTTCTAATATGGTTGGTAAAGCATGGGTTTACTGATCGTATTAGATCAGGGGCGCCCGCAAGCTTTAAAAAATTGGACGCACACCCCAAAAAATTGGACGCGCACTCCTCCCGTCCCCTCCCATCCTACCCGTCCTATGTCCGCCGCTGGTAGTCATACACTGAAAATGACTCAGAGTGACTCATTAGACAAAATTCAATTTAGATAACATCCAAATCTTTAACATGCCGTATTGTCGTTCATAAAAATATCCATGCTTTGCCTTATACTTGTGTGGATTTGATCTGGTGGGTGGACGCACGTGCGTCCAGTGCGTCCGCCTGCGGGCGCCCCTGTATTAGATTATCATGTCCAGTGGTTGTCCACTGCTAAAGAAAACAAAAGTACTTGCCAATGAGGAGATATTCTTGTTTGATGAGGTCGAACTGAGGCCAGGCTGGCGTTGCTCTGAGGTCACGTGTCGGCGCAGTCCAGTCTCGATCATTCGGATCCCTGTTGAATATGTTTAAAGACTTAATCAACGATCAACGATTTCATGAATAGGCTATAAAATGGTCAGAAGTTTCTTTAAACATCGCTACTTTGAAATATCTGACTCAACGACTCCCCCAAAACAACAACGTCGAATGTGAGGCATGTGAAGCCCATATGGGATTATTTCCATGCGGGCTTCATATGCCCCACATGTGCATGGCGCTGCTGCTGTGGGCGACCGCCCGTCTTCAACATGGCTTCGAATGCATCTGTTTACTCAGTGGTCGCTCACTCGGTCCGTTTAATCAGACTATGAATGTAGGCCTATATATATATATATATATATATATATGTATATATGTATATATGTATATATGTATATATATATATATATATGCGTGATTTCTGTCACACATGTTTCCGTAAATCTCACACGTTCCACATCTAGCGTCTGTCTGTCTCTGTCATTTTTCCATTTGATTTTACTGCATTTGTCGTTATCTCTGTCTTTCAATCAGTTAATCTGTCGTCTGTCAGTCTGTGTAGGCCTGCCTGTATCTCTGCCTCTCCATCAGTTTCTTTTTGGCTAGGTTTAAGAGATTCGAACCAGAGCCATCCATTTATCTTACTTTATTTCATGAACTTCTGTTAAAAGGCTTAAGTTACAAATAGAGAGAAATCACCGTGATTTTTAAGGTGTTCAATGCATGGCTTCAAAGAGCACACACACTGGTTCACTGCTTGTCTGGTTTCTGCACAATAATGATACTGTGGAGCATGCATGGCTGCTTTAATCATTGATTATACTGTTACCCGGCCGTCGACAATGGATTTTCTTATACAATATAGGGTCAGCAAGGACAATCGCTCATTCATTACACCCAACTTTAAGTACTCTTCTTGATTCATTTTCTCACCCAACCTTAGTTTATAACGGGAGGAACGGGTGTTGTGGCATTATTCAGTAATGTCATAAATTAGATTGGATGTTGATCATATGTACTCCGTTATAGCAGTGTTCCCGAGATGGCAAAAGTGATCAAGACCTGAAATACCTTCTAGCATGGCGCTGAATTCAATCCGGAACACCTCACACATAATCAAGAAATTGGTCTTATTGTGCGCTCGTACTTGTGACGGGTTCGCGATATCTGGGTAGCTGATCTGCCAGGCTTCTCTACAGCCGCGATTGAATTAGCTTGGGAACAAGGGCATGGGAAGGACTTTGCAGATCAGAGGCCATCGCGTACCGAAGTCAGAAATAGAGGATGAAGATGATGAATACGAGGAACAGGAGGAGAAAGAAGAGAGAAATGAGAAAGACGCAGAGAAGAGAGATGAAGAACATAAGAAAACAATGAGTAGGAAGAAGAGAGGGCGAAACAGAAGGAAGGATAAGAGGATGAGAGGAGGAAGAGGACAAGGAGGAGGAGGAGGAGAAGGAGGAGGAGGAGGGAGAATGGAAATGGAAATCTCACTACATCTCGTGTCATCTCTCGTATACGGCGTTTGTTGCATTTGCATCTGTAGTCGGACGCTGTGGTGCATGGTATCCAAACGTTATAATAGAGTACGGGGATTCTAGCCTCCACTCAGGCGGTCACTGTGTAAGGACCTTGATGCACAGTTACTTAGTGACTTCGATGTTCTGCCATTTGGTCTTGTGTACACTTCTGAACTTTGCAAGGAGGGCAATATCAAATGCAGTTTTACTGTAGTATTGTATTGTATACACTACAGGGTTATATGTGAAATGTATGTAGCGTTTTCTTAGTCAGCTACTCATACAGAAATACTGAGTCGTTTTACAGGTAACCGTAAACAAAAGGAGCCCGAGAACAATTGGCACGAGCAGGCATCGGAGGTTTTGTTAAACAAGAAAAATCCTATGACCATTGACATCAATATTTCAAGCTTAGTCAAGCCACATCCGGCAGTTAATGACAATTTGCTTTAATCGAACTGTTAAATTCTTGATCGAAATGATTGTGCTGGACTGTGTTCGCAATATTTTGACTAACACAAATAAAATATGTTGACAATAATTGGGTGAGATTTCTCAACTGAAACGCAATAATGGTAGGCCAACAATAGTATTAAATTCTGTTACTCTTATGGGAGCACGGATGGACAATCGATCAATAAATTCATACTTTAAATGGGTGCTTTTGGGAATTTCGAAACTCTGCTGCTCCACACGGTTCTCTACTAAACCCTCAAAACAAATTACTAGCAGAGATTATGGGCAAATTACTCCAGTTATGTAGCACATGATAAAGAGAGTCTTTTACAAGCGATAAGCCTAACGAAACACCGAACTCAGAGGAGAGCTGAATCCATACAAGTGCAGCGCCAACAGCACAATGCTTGCGTCCACCGAGAGCACTAAGCCGCGAGTATTCGTGGAACATAAGAAAATCCATTGTCGACGCCCGGGTAACAAACCACGATTCGACCAACGAACGCCTCCGTAACGATGTATGAAGTCATTGGGGCTTGATGAAACATTGTGCTTCCGGGTTTTATTGAATCAAACAGCAGACAACGTCGGACGATGTTGTCGACCCTCTACGTCCACAAGTCTTCATAAAAATAACTGGTTTAGAGCCGTACCGCCTAAAACCCGCGGTCGATCGACTGCCACTCCCGCTGCGTAATTAGATTAATCTAGTCAAAATCCAGAAGGTCGGTGACATAGCGAAAAATTGAAAATGTGGAGCTTCAATTCGTAGAACGCAAGTGTAGGTACTCCACAGAAAATCATTTTTATTTTATAGGCAAAACAACGCATTTGTGTCTGTTCGCAACAGGTGTAATTTATCTCTACTGTTAGTTAGTTCCATAGTTTACCCTAAAGGCTTTAAACGACCTCTGAAATATCCTTCTTCGTAAACACTCGTAGAGTTATTTTGTGCCGACGACAATGAAGTTAAATAAAACCTACTTGAATTCTGACAAAAACATGCTTACACGGCATGTGTAGACCGACGACTGTAAATGCTCCTGAGCAGATAATCTTGAAGGGGTGCTATATAAAGCCATTGTAAATGGAGCAGAGGCACGAGAGCAAAGTTCGCATAGATAGGAGGTAGCACGGTCAAGCTGAATATCAGCATCGGGCATTTTCGGTTGTGGGGCCCTCTGTCTGGAATGGCCTTCCTCTAGACCTGCGCTTGCTGTCACGGTTAAACTCACCTGCTTTTTGTAAGTCCCTCAAATCTCATTTCTTTAGCTGTGGTTGAGCTGGGAGCGCCCCTGAGTAGGTACATGTATCTTGAAGAGGCGCTATATCAAATTTTCAGAATGAATGAATGAATGAATGAATATGAATGTAATGAATGAATAAATGAATAAATAAAGTAAACGCTTTAAACGCAAAAAATGAACAACTAACTATTGCACCTCACCTATTTACCTTTTTCTACAGGTCGAAGTTTATGCTTAGCTGAAGCTGAGAATTCGGCGCCTCCTTCCTGTATCTTCTGCCAATTACCTAACAAGGCTGTGATAAGAAACTAAGCTTAGACGAGGAAGCCTTTGCGAGCATCCAAGATGGCGCATCGCATACTAAGGTTTTAGGGCGAAGAGATTAACGCGAAGGCATTTCTCATCGTATGGGAAATAAAGAAGCAATTCAATCAGACCTTAAACGAGACACTGCGGCTCTTTTTCTCTGTTCCCGATGAGAAATGTATCTCTTTATTCGCCCCGAGGGCAGAACACCAGCGATCAAAAATGATAATCCGCCCGATAGATTATCAGGCCTACATGCATGCCATGTATTGCTTTTAGGATATAATAATCATACATTTTACACACACAAATGAAGCATAAATATAAATGCAGATCGCCCTGTATACTGCCTGTGGTTATAGGAACGTTAGAACCCAATCTAAACTGGCCGGAAGGCAAGAATCTTGTTCGACTATAAAACTTGCAACGACCTCACAGTCGCCTTGGGCTGGAGGAGATGGAATGAAGGAAGGAAGGGCATCTGGGATGGCAACCGGATTAACTGTGCGAATCAATAAAGCAACGAAATGACATGAATATCTGTCATAATAAAATATAATCTATGCATAAATGTACAACACGATTTACATAATTTCAAGGCATCAACTCTTTAATCTCTTTATGCGAATATTAAGGAAAGAACGCAAATCCATAGACCTTCAATCACGTGATTATAATTCCGATAGGGAAATATTTCATCCAATCAACTCTAATGACTTCTAACGAGCCACGATCATGATGCATAACAAATTGAAGATCTCTTCACGGAAATATTTAGTAAAAATCATAATCCGTTGAAAATGTGCCGTCGAAATCCGATATAAGAAAACCAGAAGTCAAGAAGATTCGTTGATAACCAACTGTAACGGATGACTTTTAAGTTTAGTTCTCAATTACATTGACATGATGCACAAAGCTTTGGACCAGTCATCTGGAACCTAGCATTGTTCTCGTGCAAGGCATAGAAAGAATTAGGGTATCCGTTCATCGATTACGATATTTGATAGCATAAGAGGAGAGCAAGGAGCGCAGATAGTGCGGCTAATTTAATGCATGCTCTGTTAACCTTTGACAAGATTTTAAACTGATTATATGCGCGATAGGGAACCAGCGTAATGAATACGATAGTGGTGTATTGTATCGATACCTAAGCTTTTTGTTATGACTCTTGCCATTAAATTTTGAACCATTTGCAGTCTGTGCACAATTCCTTTAATAATAATAGTAGTAATACTAATGCTGCTGCTACTACTACTACTACTGCTACTGCTACTGCTACTGCTACTGCTACTGCTACTGCTACTGCTACTGCTACTGCTACTACTACTACTACTACTACTACTACTACTACTACTACTACTACTACTACTACTACTACTACTACTACTACTTGTACTACTACTATTACTACTAATAATAATAATAAGAAGAAGATTTGTATAGCGCCGTAGCACAACCGAGGCCGAAGAAAAGGGCTCCTTACATGAGTTCAAAAAGTCAATGAGAGTCATATGATACTTCAAAATATAGGCCTTAAACTGTGATTCGAATGTGTCCAGAGATGGCGCATCCTCTCCACATTGGTCGTATATAGTGCATAAAGAATATGTCAAGCACCGATCGTTGTGGAACACGTCAGGTGACCAACCTATGATGATATCTCTTCCCTTGCCAAACGGACTAATTTGTGCCCCTCTTTATATAGGATCCAAGCCAACTGAGCACTCTGTCCCTGATTCAAAACGAGAGCGACAAACGCTGAATTAAGATGTCGTCATCGACTGTGTCGAATGCAACTGACATATATCAAGTAGTGACAGAAGCGCCAGTTGGCCTGAATCTATAGCATTGACTACATCCGAGAACACTTTAGTAAGCGCAGTCTCGGTGGAGTGGCCACACCTGTAAACAAGGTGAAACGAGGAAGGAAACGAGTTACAGACATATACTCGGTCACTGATGGTTGGCAATGCGCTCAAGTAATTTTAAAACGAAAGTTAGATTTGAGATTTTGATTTTGGTCTGAATTTCACAGGTGATTATTCCTCGGTTCCAGCTTTCTTAAGGAGTGGTTTGACCATTGCGTGCTTAATTTGGACGGAAAAGACCCGTGGCAAATGAACGACTGAACATCCGAGCGCTGAAAGATGCCAGCAGCGCAGCCGTCTCCTCAACAACCACGTTGGAAGTATGTCAAGGTGATGAAAGAATGACTCTAATTACATCCTCTTTGGAGATCTGGAGGAACTCGCAGACTCCTGGGGCTGGGCAATTACTAGAAATCGCTCCTAACACTCCTAACAATTTACTAGCACGCGATAGTTGAGTCGGCAAGAAACCATAGCAATTCATAGTAAAACCAAGGCATTTTCAGGCATGTAGGCTAAAGATCTGAACTGCAAACGGTTGTATCATGGACAGAAAAAGACACTGTGGAATCATAAGTGACGCCTATAACACTTAAACAGTGAGCATGCAATAAAATGTATGGAAAACAAATCCTCTTGTCGCTAAATGGTTAAACTGCGTGCAACTCACAACGTTGAGCAGTCAATACAACTAACTGAACAGATGTTAGCCAATCAAATTTGTAGATTTTTAAACTATGTGTAAAATAAGGAATTCAGTCTTAATAGGATCTCAGAAGGATATATCTTAAGGATCCATTGAATAATGAAATTATGGGATGGAGCCATTAGTGCCAAACATTAGCCTTCGTACGCACGCACAAAAATGTACACTGTGATAAGTCATCGGCATCTATAACCAAAACAAAGAAGAGGAATTTATATACTGTATATATATATAGCATACCTAATTTCGTATGGAGCAGAAATAATTTATAAAAACAAAAGCTTAAGCTGTAATACGTATATATTAATTGCAGTATAAATATATATATATATCACAAAGTATATTTAGTATTTATATATGATGCCATTCATATATATAAAAATTTATTATATACTTGACAGAGGCCTAATAAGCAATATGTAAGATAAAAAATAATATATACAAAATTTATGTATATAATTTGCTATATATACTTGATATAATGCGCAATACGTTACAGATAAAAATATATATATAAAGTTTACTGCATAAGACTTACTTGATATAATGAGCAATATGCTACAGATAATATTCTGTGAATATATGTACACTGTATATGCAATATAAATTCAGTGCTGGGTAAAATACTCTATAAATGTATTTCAAATAATAAATACAAATACACTTTTCAAAAGTATTTGAAATACAAATACAAAATACATTTTTTTAAATGTAATTGAAATACAAAATACAAATACACTAGTGTATTTTGTAATTGAAATACAAAATAAATGCATCATAGCCTAGATACGTAGTAAAAATGTCAAAATAATAATGAGTCATTATACTGCAAAACCTAATGTCACTTTTGCAAAGTTTTCAAAGGATAAAGTCTTTGTTCTGCTTTAACAGCAACAGTTTCTCAAATGTTATATCAGACAGTCCATTGCGCCGTGGTGTAAATATCTGTCCACCAGAACTAAATAGACGTTCAACGGGAGCAGACGATGGAATGACGGTGTTATACCTAATAAAAATGTCCTTTACTACTGCAGAGTATGTCAGCGATTCGAGGTTTCGTGATGGATCTTCAAGATACTGCATGACTTGCAGATTTGCCTGGCTACCAGATGAAGCAGCTGGATGGATGTCGTAGTTGTAAAAGTTGTCATGATCGGCATTGTTCTCAGTGGCCACAGTGATTTCAGAAGATTGTGTTCGGTTCGCGAAAACCTCCGAAGTGTCAAGGAGAAGCTTTCGGACTCTGTCTTTATGGCAGTCTGGCACCCAACGCAGTTTGAAGAATGGATGGGATACAGCAGCCAAGATGTAGTGATCAACACTGGTAACCATACGAAGTTCATCATCAAACCGCTTCCGCAAACCTTTCAGGAGAGCCCGAGCTAATGGTTGTGCATGTTTGATAGTCGCCGGTACTTCAAGTAAGGACTTTTCAATGAGAAGAAGGGATGGTAACAAGAAAGCTTGGAAACATTCCTTTTCACCTTGCATCTTGTCAATTGCTATGGCCAGTGGTCTCATAGGCAACAAGTACTCCTCAAGGAATTCAATTTCTATATCTCTAAGAGGAGCTATGTTCAGTCCCGTACTCACTTCATTTAAGTGGGTTTTCAAATCAACCAAACGGCTTACTGCATCGTAAACCGAGTTCCATCCTTGTTGCACATGGTTGCAGTAGCTGCTTTCCACATATAGATTTTATTACCTCTGCAGCTTTCGGGCGCGAAGAGGCATTCCACAGTGCACTGCACTTCGCCATAGCTGCATTATGAAGTCTTTTGTACAGGGCGCCATCTTTAAGTGCTTCAGCCGCATCGTGGCTTGCCACTAGATTTAGTGTATGGCAGACACATCTCTGGTGAGGAGGGAGAATGATGCAAGTGTCGTCATCTGCAGCCGACAAGAGACTGTAGACATCAGTGGCCACAATAGCTTCTTCATCCCCATCCACACTATCTTCCATTTCATCAGCGTCAGTGGTACATGAATCAACAATGACTGGAGCCGAATACTCCTTGAAAGCCTTTACAAAGTTTGAGCCGTTATCTGTAACTGTAGCCAATATCTTCCCATTTTCCAGGCCATATTGCACAAAAATGTCCTGCAACATCTCGGCTATTCGATCGTAAGAATGGGTGCCTGTGAACCTTCTGCAAGCAATAGCACAAGATCTTCTCTGGAGGTCATCTGTTATCCAGTGTGCTGTTGCACCGAAATAGCTTCTTTTGTGGCAAGACCAAATGTCTGCAGTTGTACAGACGTACTTGACCCTGTTTAATTCATCCTTAATTGACAACTTCAACGATGTTAACTTTTCATTGAGCCGTGCTACAACTGTCTTCCGACTCAAAATATGTGCCTCAGGATTTAAACCTTGAATCAAATTCTTGAACGTAGGTTTTTCCACTGTAGATAGCGGTAGCATTTCCTGTACTATATAATCGAGTATGAGACTATCAACTTTCTGCTGCGTTATTCTAACTCCGCTGTGCAGCTGCAATGTACGCTGGACAGCTGGTCTCTTCGGTTCGGGTTGAAGATTCTCTTCAGCAGATAAATTCCTCTTCTTTGTTTTGGTTATAGATGCCGATGACTTGTGGGTCTCAAAGTCAGACTTCAACGCTGGATGTACGCGCTGTAAATTACAAATGCACATAAACTGTAATAGCACTGAGCAAATGACATATGTTGTAAATTAATGGTGCATTTGTATAGCCCCACTTCAAAAGAAAATCAGACTCTTCAACATTGTGCAACTGTGTGTTCAACTGCAGGCTGTGAACCTGCTGTAACTGTGTTTTATTATTTGACTGGGTTAGGCCTAAATGCTGGGTCAAAGGCAAGGCAAGCCAGTGCGGGTAGAGACGAAAATGGGCCATGGGCTAGTTAAATTCAGTTTGCACATGGGTAGAAGCAAAAGAGCGGGAAATGTATCATTTTTGGCATAAATGTTAATTTTATCTGTTAAATTCGAACTATGACAATGACTGTAAACTCTGCAAATGACGGATGCTAATTAGCGTGCTCCACGCGTAAGAGAATACTCCATGTGAATTTAAAATCAGCCAATCACATTGTGCCATTCCGACCATGCGTTAATATCGGTCCCCAGTTCCATAGTTTTGGCCACCTCACTACAAAATACAAAAGCGTATTAGCTCAGTTTTTTTATTGTTTCTATTATTAACTATTAAATCCAAGCTTTACATCACCGTGTAACATCAAGAAAAATAGGAAATGCATACCTTCAGGTGCGTCAAGAAATTTGTTGTCGCGGAAAACAATCCAGAATATGTTTTGCTTGACGAGCATTTAACACATTTAGCTACAACTTTATCGCCTTCACTGCCAACTATTTCAAAAAAAGTACCGTCTAAAATTGATGGAATGTTTCGCTTATTATTCCTAATGTTTACAACATCGACCCTGTCATCCATCTTTGCAGCCATCTTTTCACTGAAATACTGTAAGTTAGAAGCATAGATATAACCATTTCTATCTATGGTAAGAAGACCACTGAACTATTATTACCGAGAAAACTTTATGTGGCGCGATATTATTTATGAGAGTAAGTAGGTAATAAATAGTATTTTGAAAAAAGTATTTCTTATTCCAAATACAAAATACTCGGAAAAGTATTTCAAATAAAAATACAAAATACATCATTTTAAATGTATTTGAAATACAAATACATAAATACTTAAATGTATTTCAATTACTATTTCAAATACTTTGTATTTGAAATACTCCCCAGCACTGAATATAATTGTGATGTATAAGACGTTATGTGAATCGGACGCATATAATATGGAGGCTCTCTGCATCAGTGGATGCAGCAGCGGCAGGCGTTGGTCGCCATGGAAGCAATTGCTTCGGTGTCTGCTGCAGAGATCTATGACTGATAGGGCGAGTGATAGGACCGGCGTCCTTGGCCTTCGTTAAAAATCATTTTGATTGCCATATGGCAGTTGCATCGTATACGCAGTCATCTGTTCAGTAACGGAGTCGTTCTCGGGCTTTCTGTCCTAAACAACCGACTATACATTCTCCCATGTCGATGCGTGGGCACACGGTTCTTGGGAATCGAATCCGATCCAATTTAATCTAACGATTTATATAGCGCCGTTGTTATGATGCACACGGCAACAATCGATGTGGGTCTCAAATGAAAGCACAGTCAAAAATCAGAATCCGTTGGAGAACCTCGGTCGTAATTCGATAGATCATCGGAGAAACAAGTCATCAGGACTTCACAGCGGGTGGACAGGATTTAACGACACGCTTATAACAGACCTTCATCAAACGAATCAGTTTTCATAGGGAATCATAAATTTTTATGTTTTGAATTATTTCTGTAAGAGTCAGTTCGAGGACTAGGTCGACCTGAGTGAAGGCTGAAGACTGGAGCAAATAGGTTGAAGAACCGATGAAATAGAGAGTTTTTGTATTGACAGTAGCAAGCGAACAGTGAACTGGATCCCAAGGCAGAAGAAGTGTCTAAGCCTCAAACCGGATCCTGAATAAATAGGTGATTTGGTTCAGGATATCTGGTTGGGTGTGTGTATAATAGAGTTGTATTTCACACAGTCGAGTTTCCATTAGCTCTGTGGTTGGTCCATTAGCCTTATGGTTGGCCAAATAATACGAGTGGATTGGCAGCCATACATATACACACGTGTTCAACTATATATTTATCGACACAGTACACAAAAAGTCTTCATTGATTCAGTTTAGTTTAAACTGGTTGATTTCTGGGGCGTCTTGTACGTTTTCTGTCTGGTTGGATACGTTTGTCTATCTCTCAGTGTGGCTGTTTCAATCTCTAACTCTCGATGATTTACAATCTACAAAGTTCTCCAAGATATGGCTTCTTGTATTTCTACAACCTCTCCTCAGAGGTTCAGATGTCAGTGATTGCTCGTGTTCACAAATGCGTTACATAGGCCCCTACTTACTTGTTTGCCCGCCTGATTTAAATACTTATTTGCTCGCTCGCCTAACAGACTTACTTGATGAACTCATAGAATTGTGAGTATCTGCTACAATTGATTTAAATTTCTTCTAATTAACAGGACTAGTCAATATCCGATTGAAAAAGAATTACGAACAAGGAACCCACTTCTTTACCCATCACAATCTCAAAGGCAGATCAGTCAGTCACACAAGAACAGGAAATGTGTGCAAATGCATTCACCTACCGACAAGAGACAACAGGTCAAACACCAAACAACGGTTTAGATCGTTTATCGTTGTAGCTTATAAGTTTCTTGGGGTTCAACAAAATGAACAATAACAATATGTATATCACACAAAAATCTAAAAAAAATATTTTAAAAAGAAAACAAAATTTAGATGTAATAATTACGGAATCAAAGTGCATGTTCTTACCCGTTCCTGATAAAACTGGTCCAGTAGCTGAGAACCGTTTCCGAAAGCACTTTATCCTGTTCAGAGTAGGTCGACACAAACGGGTCTATCCCGTCGGCCAACGGAGCCCCAAACACGTACGCCAGTTCACAGACTCCTCTTCGAGGTCCACCCGTAGGGACGATACCACCGAGATTATACATGAAAGTGGACGCCGTGGCGCAGGCCGCGTGCTCCTTGGCCAGTTCGACGGTCGGTGCTACGTGCTGTCCGTCACCGATCAGCTCGATCAGTTCGTCACGGCTCGCTGCGTTGTCGACGATTCTGTCCCAGTCGCGGTAGTTGTGCGTCAGTATGTCGTGTATCTTCTGCTGGTGATATCGGTAGACGTTCTGGACGAAGGTGCGCAGGACGCGTGTCGATCGCAGCTCCGTCAGTCCTTCGTCGAGCTCCGACTGCGGGAAGTAGTCGACGCCCTCCTGCTGGCCGACGCCTATCAGCAGGGGAGTCGATCCGAAGGCCTGATGGCACGCCCCTGTGGCTAGTTCACGAACGGGACTCGGTAGTACGCTACGGCCGTCGACCGTCGGACCAAAGGCCGTGAGGTACCTGGGCGGCCTGATGTCGGCGTTGATAAGGTCGTCGACGGGGACCTGCTTGAGGCATTGGATCGTCTGGACGGGGTTGCCCCAGTGGCTGGAGCAGTTGAAATGGTCGACTAGGCGGTGTGTGTAGACCAGAGGGTCGCTCGTCATCGACCACGTGCCGAGCGCTGAGCCACTTTGGATGATCACTCGGTGGAATAAGTCTTTACCTGCGGTGCATCATATCACAATATGATGCAGTAAAATTCAATGCAATACAGCACAACATAAGTGTATACAGGACTAGAAAGACACAGATGACATCTTAGAGTAGAATAGCATATAGAATGAAACAGAATGGATCGGATCCGCATAGGATCGAATCCGCATAGGATCAGATCCACATAGGATCGGATCCACATAGGATCGGTTCCGCATAAGATCGGATCTGCATAGGATCCTCACATTTTGAAGTCTCACCCTTGTTTTCCTGTCTCGGCGTCATTTTATAATATTGAGATTCTATTCCTAACAAAGAACGAATGAACGATAAGCATATAGTATTATTTAGTTTCGTGGTGCACTTAATAAAGTACACGAAAAAGTTTTCGTAAACAGAAGCAGAACTTAAATGAGTTATGTATCCTTAGTTTCTAAACAACGGGAACATAGATAAAAATCGATTTTTTATTATCGGAAGAGATACAGTCACTGCTGTAAGATAGGCCTACTGATAAAAGAAGACGAGTTCAGTAGTTCGGAAAAGTTATCAGAATCTCCAGAACATGGGGTGCAAGAGATTGTACAGCTTGATAAAAGGAAGTGAGGACAGAATCTATTTCGATAATTAATTGAAGAACGAATTCCGTTCAAATCTTACTAATCTAACCGCTAATTTGACAGCTAAGCCAATAAAATGATCCATCACAGTAATAGTTTGATGGGAATTATCAATAAAAATGGTTGAAAACATAGATTTATTTGTTAACAGCCTCCACAGTTTATTCGTAAGAGAGAATTACAACTTTTCGATGACGCACAACCGTAAAGAAGCTCAGACGAAATCTGAAAAAAAGCGAAAAAAAACCCAGAAAGAAAACGGTATCAGACAATAAACACTGCTTTTAACAGAAGCATCCGTTATGCCTAAACCTTTGTCATTAGCATAAGACTCCCACTTTCCGCGCCTCATATTCCACTTTACGCGCGTAACAAATGTTGTGAACAAAACGAACAAATTAAGAAACAAACAAACAGACAAAGAAACAAACGAACGAACGAAACTAATTGACCTCCATAGTCTAGCTTGTCTAAGCTGCGTCGGTGTCAGCTTGATGTATGAATAAACGAATTTGATTGATTGATTGATTGATTGATTGATTGACTAATTCTGCGGATATAATTAGCCAAGATGGTCGATTGTTCCTCTTGCCTGTCATTTTTGATCAATTATTTGGTTAGATGTAAATTTTGCTATAGACAATTTTCGTTAATTCAACCCCTAACGTGGCCTATTAAAGTAGGCCTATACGTGCGTTGAGTTATTCTTCTCTTTCGCCCTTGTTTCTGTTTTTGGGACGGTGTTTGTTCGGACGCTTGTTATCAACATTTGCGTTCAAACATACAAAGGAGTTTCAGGTTGAGTGACGGCTGTTCTACTGTGGCGACGCTGTACAACCAATGCAATGACAAGCTACGAAGAATGTCTCCTCCACAGACCCGGTGGCTGAGGGATGCCCCGATGCAGCGTCTTCTACCATCTGCAAGGGACTGGTTGGTGGTGGAATCATGTGTTGCGAGCCTCCTCTGTCGTCTGTCGTCGCTTGTTCTTAATCTTCATAGTGCAAGAACTCCAAACATGGTGTCTACTATCAGCTCTGGATGGTAATCCGCCAGTTGGGCTCTACGTGCCTGCCAGAGCTCGCCAGTGGTGACTCCTACATATCTGAACACTGTTCGCTTGTTGAATTAACTGTTCGTTATTAATGATTTTGGGATAATTTAGACTGGCACATACAGCACTTTTGTGTGGTATTTATTAGGTGATATAGTGAGTGTCTAGATGTATACATGCATACATTCATACATACATACATACATACATACATACATACATACATATATACATACATACATACATACATACATACATACATACAAACATATATACATACATGCATATATATACATACATACATACAATGTCATATATATATATATATATATATATATATATATATATATATATATATACACACACGTACATATGCATATACATACACACACAACTAGGCTTAACAACTGAATAAAACAGTTGGCCTGTCTTCCATAATGCAACAGTTGCCTCACACAAGACGTTCTGCATGGTTAACCGTATACCAGAGGATTTAGTCATCGATTCCGACCTTAAGAAACAACGACGGAAGCTGTTTAACGGAATTTACATCGTGTTCATGGCCTAAACAACGTAGACTTCGGATTGGGGTCGATGGTAGGCACAGCAAAGTCTCTCGCATGGTCAGCCATGTTGCCGTCAAATGCGACGCCCTGTTGCTGGCCACAAATTATTATGGGCGTATATTGAAAAGCAGAGACTGCGGGAACTGTCGGGCCAGATAATGCCCGATTGAAGCGAGTCATTCGCAGGCGGACATCGAATGCGACAGTGGATGGGGCAGCGAGGAGGAAACAGAGCGACGCGAAAGATACACGGAATATTGCGTCGAGACAAATGAAAGCATAAACTCCAGGAGTGAAAGTTATTTGCTTCTGAATTACGAGACCTGCAGTGGGCCCGTCCCTTGTCCTTCCCAGCCGACGACAGACCATCGTCCTCCCGCCTGCCGTGGTCGGGGACAGCGGCCCAGCAGTCCATGGCGGCCAGGGAGGGAGGAAGAGGAAGGGAGCAAGAGGCTGGAGACGCTGCTGCTGGTGCTTCCTGTGTAGAATCGATTTCCCATTGAAGCGATTCGGTGCCTGCTGCAGTCGCGACGGCACGAAGCGTCAATCGGATACAGTGGGAAGAGCAGACGACGGAATATTATCTGCTCCTGGAAACGGATTTATCTGATGCGGACAAGTGAAAAGCAGTAGATCAGGGCTCGGACGTGCCTCGGTCGGACCAACTGCACGGCCCAACGACCATCCGACCGTTTCTATTTTGCCCCATCTCATCCATTGTCTCTCCTATTCTGTCTCTCTGCTTGTCTGCCTTTCTTACTCTCTAACTCTCTCTCTCTTCTCTCTTCTCTTCTCACTCTCTCCTCTCTCTCCTCTCTCTCTCTCTCTCTCTCTCTCTCTCTCTCTCTCTCTCTCTCTCTCTCTCTCTCTCTCTCTCTCTCTCTCTCTCTCTCTCTCTCTCTCTCTCTCTCTCTCTCTCTCTCTCTCTCTCTCTCTCTCTCTCTCTCTCTCTCTCTCTCTAACTGTCTCTCTCTTCACCAGTCTCTAGTCGCCTTGCGTTTCTATTTTATCCCTCTCATCCATTATTTTCTGTCTCTGTCTCGTCTGATGTCTCTCTCTGTCTGTCTGGCTGTCCTTATCTGCCTTTCTCCCACTCTTCACTCTCCCTCTTGCATTTCTATTTTGTCCCAACTCATCTACTGGCTTTTACCAGATGCATGCCTCAGCGCTCTTTATATCTGACTCTTTTTATCTCTTTTTTCTATTGTCTCTACTTTACGATCTTTCGCACTCAATCTCCGCCCTTCTTCGCATTCTCCCCTGTGTCTCTTTGTCTCTCGCTCGTTCTTTCACTCACTCGCTCTGTTCATTGTGTGGTCTCTTATCTGTTCCATTAGCGTAACGAAATGGTGACATTTTTGCATCGGAGCATGAACTTTCAAAGAACTGGCAGAACGGAAGCGTGGTAAACAGCGATGTGGAAAGATTTTTCCCAGAACCTAAAACGAGCACAAGAGATTTTTCACAAAACCTAAAACGAACACAGGAGACAGCTCAAAGAAAGCAAGGATTTAACTTTTTTGCAGAAAAGGACACTTAGATTACTAAGTAGATTATTTTAGCTGTTGATCTCGTTTTTTGCAGAATAATAAATTCTTTAAATGCGTGATATCCACTTGTATCAGATAGTCATTTTTATGTATCACTATAAATTTGGCGCTCTTCAAATATCTGTTTCCACATATTTCTTATAGAATGAATAAATTCACTGATGCAACACACGGATAAAGTAAGATTTTCATGTAGACCAATGCAGGACTAATAAACTATAGTTTATTGTGAATATGGCACCAAAGTCTCCGAATTTTAAATCAGCTTCTCAAATTTAAAAAATGCAAATACTAGGCCTATTGCTGGATTTAAACAACCTTTTATTGTCCTAACACTAATATGTTCATGTGCGTGTTTTTCGCATATCATGAATAAAGTATGAAGAATAAAGCATGTTCTCTTCGCCTTCACTTTCACAGCGTTATCGTTTACGATGGATATAGTGTGGCGGTCAAGGCCACAGTGCGTAAGTGGGAGGATTTATTTTATGCGAATAGCATCGTTTTCTTTGAGTTTACATGCGAAGGGAACAGCATCGTTTCTCTTAATTTTACATGCGAAGGCCCCGCATCGATCATTTAATTTTTATTTAATTTCAATAGGCAACTGGCCAGCAACGACCGTGGTAGGGAAGCCCGATCGACGGTCTAAAGCCGGCGCATAGCGAGCAGACGCGCTCATTCGGGATGCATAGAGCCTGCCTCACGGTGTGCTGCTTTATACGTGAAGAGTTGGTTCGACTCTTCATACATAGCAATACTGTTAAACAGCGTTGTTGGTTAGCGATTCAGTTACCGATTCAAATATACTGCACTCAGTGTGGTAGGCGAGTGATTTTGGTTACGACCGAGTCAGAGTTCGAGTTTCCGGTTAGTACAAATATATTTACGGACGAAAGGGGCGTCCGAATAATATAATCAGGCGATCCCGAGTACAGCTAAAGAAGTTCACTGTTGGGAGACGGGCCGACAGCGCCGATCCGGCGGGTTGGATCCCTCAGATCCCGATCGTGGGAAATCTACGGCTGAGTAATACTCGGGGAAGGATACCGTTGATACACAGGAAAACCAATTCAGTGTGAGATCGAAAACCAGGGTGAATTTGGCGACGGGCAGGAAAGTCCCTCTTGGGTTTTGAAGAACTCCGCGATCGAAGCTTGTCCGGTTACCTGTGGGAGTAAGCGTGACCTTCGTTAGGGAACCAAAATTCGGAAATTCTTGGGAACAAAATTCAGGACATTCTGGTAACCTTACGGGGTCAGCGTTACAATTGGATTGTGACACTTGGATGGCTGACACGCCGGTGGAGCGTTGGAGGGGCTCCATCGCCCGGTAACTAAAAATAGTTACTGGGAAAGACCACTGTTACCGAAAGACCGCAGTACGGGAAAAGACCGCCCGACAACTGATTACAGTGCGGTAAGACCAGGAAAACGATAGAATCAGGAAAATCTTGTATTCAAACCAATCGTTATTCAGAGCAAATAACTTGGTGATCGAAACACGTAGTTCCGAGAACTGACCGAAGGCGAAGTAGGGCCCACCTCGTGCGCCGGTCGGAACCCAGTTCTGCGTGCGGTTAGGGAGGTTTTAGACCTAGAACCTGTCCTATCAGAAGAGAGTGTCGTGAGACCAGTACACCGCGTTAATATCACACGTGCATATATTATCGCAAGATGTTCGCGTGTTTGAGACGGCACGACGTGACGACTCGTCAGATGTACACCTTGTCCTCTCGGACAAGAGAACGTTCAGAGTTTTCCCCTATTGACGATAACTCGAGAGTCATGAGATGCAGAATGGTACGTGAGGGTTCGGTTAAGGTGGAGAAAAAGAGGAAGTCTTTGACTAAGAGATCTCACAGGAAGCTGAGGACTCCTGCCGGCAAGAGAGCGAACCCTGTTCTAAAGGACGGCCATCCTGAGGACGAGGACGTTGCCCACCCGGCGACCGCGGCAGTGGCAGAGTCCGAAAGTGAGATGGAGCTTGACAGCGACACTGTTCGCAAACAAGCGATACCCTCGGGACCTCCTCTTGGAGAAATGGGCACTGAGAGCGGAGACAGGGAACCGCTCGTCTACAGCCGAAGTAGACAGGATAGTGACCCGGGCGACTCCAGAAGGTCAGTTGGCTGGAGCCGAACCCAGCCCGACGACGAAGCAGCGTCTCGGGTAAGACCGACACAAATTGGTACCACGTCTGATGAAGGGTTAGTTGATCTCGAGCGACGAACGTCACAAACTGGTACCAGAAGTGGGGTCCTAACGTTTTCTTGTCACAGAACCAGGCAAGGTCAGGAAGATACCGAGGACGAGTCGGATGAAGTGCCCCATAGTGAGCACGGAGGCGCGCGTCCAAAGTTACGTAAACGGAAAAGCAAGCGAAGGTTGCTTGATGAAACGGGTGCACCTGACGAAACCAGTGCATTTGAAACGGAAGCTGGAACCCGCAGTGGGCGTGAAAGAGGTTTCCATGAGGATAACGGATGGTTGATAACCGTTCCAAAGACTACTGAGGTAGTACGGAACGATGTGAATAACGAGACATTCACACACTGGCGAGAGACCGTTGGTGAGAGTAGGTTTGACAGGTCCAAACCACTCGACGACAATAGAGTTCCGCGTATAATACATGAGAGAACGTTCGACAATAGATCGGGGAACCTTGTGCAGGTTCAAGTACCTAGTATCGTACGGGGCAGGCAACCTGTACAGTTGAGACAGGCTTGTGATAGGCCAAGAGACATTGAGACAGGCCTGAAACCGCGGGGTGACGCCGTAGTGCAGAAAACGAGTGGTGACATCGTGGCGCATCAGCGAAACGAAGGTAATCGAGTACCGTTTACCAACATGGAAGAAGGTCGCCCAAGACCTGTGACAGATGAGGTAGATTGGCAAGCGGAGATGTCTTACCTGCGACAGAGTGTGGCAATGATGAGTTCGAAACTTGAAGAACTGTCTGTTCCTGCTGCTCAGCATGCGAAGTCTTACCGACGCGAGACATCGGGGAAACCTACGGGCCCAGGTTACCAGATGGATCGCCGAGGGAAGCTGCAGATCGAAGAGCCAGCACGGAGCCGAGGTAACACAGAGACACGTGAGGAAGTTTCGCTTTCGGGAACTTCGGAAAAGTTACGGAGCCGCTATCTTCCCGAGGACAGCGGGAGAGAGTCACACGGTAAAACGGCAAGGCAATCGAGTCGACAACGTCTGTTGACAAGAGGAAGGGTTGAGGCGAAATTACGTTCGTCAGTGAGTTCTTCGGATTCAGACACCGATAGTGTTGGTCCAGAAGAGGCCATGAGAACCGGAGTCTTTAACAGGAAAAACCTCCGCCAACGAGGAAGACACGAGAGTTATGAGAAAACTGAAAGGGAGACGTATGGTAAGGAACGTCTACCAGAGTACGAGAGACGCGGTTTAAAACAGGCACTTGATAGAGAAACCGAGAGAGAATCGAACATGGGAAGAGACAGAGATCATTTGGCCTGGGATGAGACCCACGAGCGGTACTCTAAAGGGCACAAACCAGATTCGAGAAGTCGTAATTGTCTTAGGTACGACGAATCTGACAGACCGCCAGAGTCAGGAAGAAGAGATATTCGCGAAGAAGACAGAAGAGTTACGTTCGTCAACGGAAACTCTCAGAGCTCTCGCAATAAATATAAACGATCGGAGTCCAAAGACTACGCAGGTGGTGAGCCTCGTAGAAAAGGTCAGAGACAGGCTGAGTACATCTCTGATGAAGACAGTGCAACGTCAGGCGACCGCGAGATGACTACGATGTATTCTAAGTGGCGTACAGGGAAGACGTTGGGTACTCTGAGGGGACAGAGTCGGTACCGGTCAGTGGTGAGGACAGACGAGGAAAACGATTCCAGGAGTAACGATGAGGACAACCGGAGAGGAAATCCCAAGAAGAGTGTCGGAAGATCACTTGTTACACGGACAAGAGGCGAAGACCGATCGGATCGCGGTATACGAATCAAGCTAGAGAAGTACGATGGCAAGTCAGCGATCGCAGCCTTTCTAGCAAAGTTCGAAGTTTGTGCACGGTGCAACCGGTGGAGTGATCAGGAAAAAGCAGACCAGTTAATGTGTGCCCTAACGGGTCCCGCTTCGCAGCTGTTGTGGGACATGGGTGCACAGAGGGACGTGTCTTGGCGAGAACTTGTTGAGCGGCTTAAGGCCCGGTACGGGTCTGATGACCAAACTAGCCTATATCGGATGAAACTTCGCACTTACCGGCAGGCTCACGGAGAAACGCTGAGTAGTGTAGTGCAGGAAGTACGAAGGCTAATGGCTTTGGCATACCCAGGACCAACAAGTGATATCGTCGAGACGGTCGCTTGTGACGCTTTCATTGATGCACTGGCAAACCAAGATTTGGGGCAGAAGGTGCGCGAGCGAGAACCAGTTAACCTCGAAGCGGCGTATAAACATGCGGTGAGGTTGGATGCCTATGGTCGATCTTCGACACAAGGTGGTGATTTAGACCGGAGACACGCGAGAGTTAAAGTTACCATGGAAGACCGAAAAGACTCGAGCACTGAGGGGCAACAGTCTCGTCGTCTAGAAGATCTCGAGCGAAAGATTAAAAATCTTTCAAGAGAACTTGATCGAGTGACAATAAATCAGAATTTGGGCATCGTTCCGAGAAATCCTCATGAAAGGGAGAACAGTTCTGATCTAGCTGTGGGAGATCAGAGGACAACCGAACCGAATGTGGGATGGCGACGGATTTATCCGCCCACACGGTTGCGTAACCCGGATATCGAATGCTACTTGTGCAAACGAAAAGGACACATGAAGCGATATTGTCCTCAGAGAAACGCTGAGATGAATGGTGCAACCGGTACCAGTGAACCTACAAAGGCTGAACCGATACAAGAGGAAACCCAAAACCGACTGGTCAAAGGCAGTAGGGTGGCCTACGTGGTTGCGAGACTGGCAGGAAAACGTATACACTGTCTACTTGATTCTGGAAGTGAAATGTCACTTGTGCCACGACGTTTCGTGCTAGACGCTGTGCTAGTACCGTCAGAACAGCGACTCCTAGCCGCTAATGGAAGTCAGATTAAGGTGGATGGTGAAACTAACCTTAAGATTCGGATCGGAAAGCAGGTGTACCCTGTACCCTGTCTAGTTACAGACCAAGTGACAGAAGTGATCTTGGGGTTATCTTGGCTGGAAGCCAACCAGGCAAGATGGGACTTCGCAAGTCGATGCGTTTTCCTTGGGAGCGAGAAGATCCCTCTGAAAGAGGTCGTTACCGAGTCCATGTGCCGGAGGGTTATTGTGCAAGAGGACATAATAGTTCCTCCAAGGAGCGAAGTTGACGTTCCAGCTTGGGTAGTATACCCGCATTTCCAAAAAGATAACGAATATTGGACGACCATTCCAATGGAATTATCAAAAGATTTGATAATCGGACGTACGTTGGTGACAGGAAGAGACACGGAAGTGTGGATCAGGATGTTGAATGTTGGAGACAGAGATTCGCTAGTCAAGAAACGGACTGAATGTCCGCTGGAGCGAGTGAACGTAGTCGATGTGACAGTTAATCGAGCCAGAACGGAATCGTATGATGAGCCTTACCGAAGCGAAAATCCGGAGAAGCCTATGGGCCCAGGTTATCCGGAGGAACGCCGAGGAAAGCAGCAAAGTACGATTGACCGGTTTGGATCGAAGATTAGTACAACGGCCAGTGTGGCGGAGCAGACGCTCAACCCACTTGCCGAACAGACCCTAAAACGACTATGGGAAGAAGTGCCAGCAGACATTTCGGAAGAAGAGCGAATCAGGTTACGAAAACTTGTGCTAACGTACAGCGCAACGTTTTCCCTTAACGAAAGTGATAACGGATTCACTTCGGTGATCCAACACGAGATCGATACGGGACAGGAGAAACCAGTTCGGCAACCTTTGAGACGTCAACCGCTTTCCATGTTACCGGAAGTTGATCGTCAGGTAGAAGACATGTTGAGACAAGGAATCATTGAACCTTCGATATCGGAATGGGCATCCAATGTCGTAATGGTTAAGAAAAAGGATGGCAGTATGCGTTTCTGTATCGATTACAGGCAACTGAACCTGAAGACACGGAAAGATGCTCATCCGTTACCCCTTATCCGCGAGAGTTTAGATACCCTGGGTGGCGCCAGATGGTACAGTACGTTCGATTTGAGAGCAGGTTATCACCAGATGGCCTTGCACCCAAGAGACAAACACAAGACCGGGTTCGTTACGAGAAGGGGCAGCTTCCAATTCAAAGTGTTACCTTTCGGATTGTGCAATAGTCCGGCCTCGTTTTGTCGACTAATGAACTTAGTCTTGACAGGGCTAAACTATGACATCTGTCTGGTTTACTTGGATGACATAATTGTGTTCTCGAGGGACGTAGAGACGCACATGCAACGTCTAGAGATGATTTTCAGGAGATTACAAGAGTATAATCTCAAGCTGAAACCATCCAAATGTTACCTGTTACAACAGAGAGTATTGTTTCTTGGTCACGTTTTGAGTGAAGAAGGGGTCGCGACGGATCCGAGCAAGATCAAGGCCGTAGAAGAATGGTCTGCTCCTCGGAACTTGAGGCAAGTCAGATCCTTCGTTGGTCTTTGCTCCTATTACCGACGTTTCATACATGATTTCGCGGTGGTAGCTCAACCACTTCATTTCCTGACCAGGAAAAATGTACCGTTCCATTGGACTGACGAATGTCAGGGAGCTTTCGAAGAACTTAAACGAAAGTTGGTTTCCGCACCTATACTTGGGTTACCGAACGACGAGGGCCAGTACATCCTAGATACGGATGCCTCGGCATACGCCATTGGAGCGGTGTTATCGCAAGTACAAGAAGGAGAAGAGACAGTGATTTGTTACGCGAGTCGGCTCTTGTCGACGGCGGAACGGAACTATAACGTTACCAGGCGAGAGTTGTTAGCTGTGGTGTATTTCTTGAAAGAGTTTCGTCAGTACTTACTGGGTAGTAAATTCCTACTCAGAACAGACCACTCCGCACTTCAGTGGTTACGCAGAACACCGGAACCGATTGGCCAACAGGCTCGTTGGTTAGAGATGATAGAGGAGTTTGACATGGAGATATGTCACAGACCGGGAGCAAAACACGGTAACGCAGACGCGATGTCTAGAGGTCCGGGTGAGGAACAACCTAAAGTGGTTACCATGAGAGTTACGAATGAAGACGTGATGTGGGCACGTCCGATCGGAGAAGTAACGCGCTCCGAGGTTACCAGTGAAGATACAGGCCAGGAAATCCGTTGGACAAAGGAGTTTCTTCGAAGAGAACAGCAGAGCGATTGCAATATTGGTACGGTCCTTGATTGGAAGGAGTCGAAGCATCATCCAACACAGGCAGAACTATCACCTGCTAACGGAGAGGTGAAAGTGTTGGTGAGCAACTGGAATCAGCTGGAAGTCCTGCAAGGAGTGTTACACAGAGGCTGGATTCAGGGTAACACAGGAAAAGCTGAGCGATCTCAGTTAGTTGTGCCCTTATCTCTACGGCAAGAGATGCTTCAGTTAACACACGCAAGCTTTGCCGGAGGACATTTCGGGATTCGGAAGAGTTTAACTCAGTTGCAACGCCGGGCGTATTGGCCGAGTTGGAAGGACGATGTTAGACGGTTCTGCCAAAGGTGCGATCGCTGTGCTCGTTATCGAAGGGAGAAACCTCCAAGACAGGGTTACATGCAGACTCCTGTGGTCGGTGAACCAATGGAGAGATTCGGAATTGATATAACTGGTCCGCATCCTGTATCAAGTAAAGGCAACAAATACATACTGACAGCGATAGATTACTTCTCGAGATGGGCTGAAGCTCTGCCTATCAGAAACCAAGAGGCCGTTACTGTGGCAGAATCGCTTATGGTACACGTGTTCTCGAGGTTTGGTATGCCACGCCAGATCCTGACGGATCAGGGACCGTGTTTTGAGTCGAAGTTATTCAAAGAGCTGTGTAAACGCATGGAGATTGACAAAGTACGTACAACTCCATATCGACCCTCTGGTAACGGAATGATCGAAAGGTTCCACAGAACACTGAACATGTTGATCGGAAAGGTAGTGTCGGAACGACAAAAGGATTGGGATGTTCATGTACCATATGTAATGGCGGCATATCGAGGTACTGAACATGAAGCGACCCAACGGACACCTAATTTCCTGTTCCTGGGAAGAGAGAACCATACGCCATTAGACTTGATTCTAGCCCAAGTTACAGAGTTCGAGAGACCGTCTTACAGTGACATGGAAGAGTACGTGGAGAAACAGAAAGAGAAAATGGAACGATCGTATCGGCTTGTACGAGAACAGTTAAAGAGAGTAGCAGAAAGAAGGAAAAAAAAACAAAAAAAAAACTACGATTTGAGAGTGAGACCTAGCAAGTTCGCTCAAGGAGATTGGGTTTACTATTACTACCCTCGGCTAAGAAGTGAAAGGAAGACAAAATGGGCTCGCTATTACACCGGCCCATTCTTGGTTATTCAAGTGCTCAGTCCGTGTCTGTACCGGATTCAGAAGAGCCCGAAATCCACGCTAATGGTTGTGCACGTGGATAAATTGAAGCCGTTTTACGGTAAACCTCCGAGTACCTGGTTACCGGAGAGGGACAGAAATCTTGAGTTACCTACAGTCGACTGGCCAGTCCTGGCTCAAGATCCTAATGCAGAACATGAACCAGAGGAACCTTCAGAGAATCCAGACGAGACCGCTGATCCAGAATTGCCACCTGGACGACGGACGAGACGAAGACCTCGCTTGGATGGATGACTACGACTGTAGAAGTCCTTGTTAGTGACCTTCTGAAGCAGACGTGTATCTAGGACCAACTAGATGAACGCTTAATTGCGTTGGTTTCATTGTCTAATCGAGACCCATGTTTCAGTTGCCCTTTTGATGAGAGTATTTCTTTTGAGCGGTATCTGGGAGCATACAGTACCTGTGCTACCAGCAACGCTTAATTGCGTTGGTTTTACAGATTGTCAGTGAATGACTGTTTAAGTTTCCTTTTGATGATATGTTTTCGGTTAAACATTGGATTAGTGGTTAGTACTGAAACGAGTAAAGATTCTAGTACTAGGACGCTTCATTGCGTTGGTTCTACAAGCGAACTATTGGAGAACCATGTTTCCGTTTCCTTGTGATGACAGAGTTTCTTTTCGACAGTATAGTGCTCGTAACAACGAGTGTTAAGGAAATTCGGGGCAACGCGATTTCCTTGGTTACCGTTTCATGATACTTTAGTGCGCTACCTTAGTGCGCTATTTAGGATAGAGCATCATGCGATAGAAGCATATGTTAGGACCTAGATCATGTGCGTAAATATGATAACTTGTACTAATTAAGATATGTAAAAAAAAATAAAAAAAAAAAAATAAAAAAAAAATATTTTAGCAAAATAAAAAGGTTACGGATCGAGGTGGGGCAGTACAAACTGTTGTCCGCTTTTATTTTGCTTTCACGATTTTGAAGTGGTACCGGGTGTGACTGATCGACGATGGTTACCAGATCGGGAGACAGTGGGCGACTTTTCTCTCCTTTAGTTCTCCTGGCCCTTGGGGTCCGGTAGAGCCCAGGTTCATGATAGAGGGCCTGTTAAGGTTGGCGATTTGTCAGGTACGACAGGTTGCCAGTAGGGTGGTGGTTCGGATCGAAAGCATCATTAAATAGGCTGTCGCTATCACGGTTCTCATCGTTGTTTGGCGTACGTGCAGGGTGCCGAGATTGTTGATATACCGCCCTATAACCAAAGGTGCATTTGGTTCCTTGCTCTCTAAGTGGATCTGGGTTGGGGATGTTCCTGTCACGTTTGATTAAGGTCCCCGATTTTGGCAGAGATGCTCCGCATCTAAGTAAGGTGGGGAGAGTGTGGCGGTCAAGGCCACAGTGCGTAAGTGGGAGGATTTATTTTATGCGAATAGCATCGTTTTCTTTGAGTTTACATGCGAAGGGAACAGCATCGTTTCTCTTAATTTTACATGCGAAGGCCCCGCATCGATCATTTAATTTTTATTTAATTTCAATAGGCAACTGGCCAGCAACGACCGTGGTAGGGAAGCCCGATCGACGGTCTAAAGCCGGCGCATAGCGAGCAGACGCGCTCATTCGGGATGCATAGAGCCTGCCTCACGGTGTGCTGCTTTATACGTGAAGAGTTGGTTCGACTCTTCATACATAGCAATACTGTTAAACAGCGTTGTTGGTTAGCGATTCAGTTACCGATTCAAATATACTGCACTCAGTGTGGTAGGCGAGTGATTTTGGTTACGACCGAGTCAGAGTTCGAGTTTCCGGTTAGTACAAATATATTTACGGACGAAAGGGGCGTCCGAATAATATAATCAGGCGATCCCGAGTACAGCTAAAGAAGTTCACTGTTGGGAGACGGGCCGACAGCGCCGATCCGGCGGGTTGGATCCCTCAGATCCCGATCGTGGGAAATCTACGGCTGAGTAATACTCGGGGAAGGATACCGTTGATACACAGGAAAACCAATTCAGTGTGAGATCGAAAACCAGGGTGAATTTGGCGACGGGCAGGAAAGTCCCTCTTGGGTTTTGAAGAACTCCGCGATCGAAGCTTGTCCGGTTACCTGTGGGAGTAAGCGTGACCTTCGTTAGGGAACCAAAATTCGGAAATTCTTGGGAACAAAATTCAGGACATTCTGGTAACCTTACGGGGTCAGCGTTACAATTGGATTGTGACACTTGGATGGCTGACACGCCGGTGGAGCGTTGGAGGGGCTCCATCGCCCGGTAACTAAAAATAGTTACTGGGAAAGACCACTGTTACCGAAAGACCGCAGTACGGGAAAAGACCGCCCGACAACTGATTACAGTGCGGTAAGACCAGGAAAACGATAGAATCAGGAAAATCTTGTATTCAAACCAATCGTTATTCAGAGCAAATAACTTGGTGATCGAAACACGTAGTTCCGAGAACTGACCGAAGGCGAAGTAGGGCCCACCTCGTGCGCCGGTCGGAACCCAGTTCTGCGTGCGGTTAGGGAGGTTTTAGACCTAGAACCTGTCCTATCAGAAGAGAGTGTCGTGAGACCAGTACACCGCGTTAATATCACACGTGCATATATTATCGCAAGATGTTCGCGTGTTTGAGACGGCACGACGTGACGACTCGTCAGATGTACACCTTGTCCTCTCGGACAAGAGAACGTTCAGAGTTTTCCCTATTGACGATAACTCGAGAGTCATGAGATGCAGAATGGTACGTGAGGGTTCGGTTAAGGTGGAGAAAAAGAGGAAGTCTTTGACTAAGAGATCTCACAGGAAGCTGAGGACTCCTGCCGGCAAGAGAGCGAACCCTGTTCTAAAGGACGGCCATCCTGAGGACGAGGACGTTGCCCACCCGGCGACCGCGGCAGTGGCAGAGTCCGAAAGTGAGATGGAGCTTGACAGCGACACTGTTCGCAAACAAGCGATACCCTCGGGACCTCCTCTTGGAGAAATGGGCACTGAGAGCGGAGACAGGGAACCGCTCGTCTACAGCCGAAGTAGACAGGATAGTGACCCGGGCGACTCCAGAAGGTCAGTTGGCTGGAGCCGAACCCAGCCCGACGACGAAGCAGCGCCTCGGGTAAGACCGACACAAATTGGTACCACGTCTGATGAAGGGTTAGTTGATCTCGAGCGACGAACGTCACAATAGCACTGTAGTGGAGAGACTCAATAAATTCACTTAAGTTTCTCTTCCCTGCCAGAACTCATGCAGGATAGTGATGAAGATATATCTTCTTAAACTCTACTCTAACAACATTATTTATCTAAACATGTCTATAGACATCTGTATAATAATAATAATAATAATAATATTATTATTATTATTATTATTATCATAATTATAATATAATAATAATAGTAATAGTAATAATAAAATAATAATAGACATCTGTATTTCAGTTATTACAGTGTATCATTTGTTCTAATAAACGATTTTACTTGCTTTGAATAACTTTAGCTTGCCCTACAATATTATGCGAATAAATAAACACATGTGACGTATGCATACATACGTACACACTTAGACTATATATACTACCTACACATGTTTGTGTGTCCGCTTGCAACCCAAGCCGTCACGACCCTCATGCATGCATTCATATGTAGGCCTACCAGGGTTGATTATGGCAAAGCTATACATGCACGACTAACTCTTTCCCGCATTAACCAACTGCAGTCTATCTTAAACGCTTCGGCTCGTCTGAATGAAGATACAGGCCCTAGTTTGAGTGTATATATAATCAGCTTTATGAGGGTGGAATTGCGCTGGTTGCAGATGTCCGAACGCTTTGAGTTTAAGATCTTAATGTCTGTGCGTTATTGCCTTGCGGGCCGTGGTTCATCCCATCTCAGGGAATTGCGTCTCAGTCAGCCATTCCTCGTCGTAGATATCATCGCTCTGCTGCACAGGGTGACCTAGTTGTTCCTCCGGCCAGAACTTCCACGGTGCAGCATAGAAGCTTCGCTGTGTTTGGTACAACTTTCTGGAATAGGTTGCTTAGCACCAGTGCTGGGTAAAATACTCTATAAATGTATTTCAAATAATAAATACAAATACACTTTTCAAAAGTATTTGAAATACAAATACAAAATACATTTTTTTAAATGTAATTGAAATACAAAATACAAATACACTAGTGTATTTTGTAATTGAAATACAAAATAAATGCATCATAGCCTAGATACGTAGTAAAAATGTCAAAATAATAATGAGTCATTATACTGCAAAACCTAATGTCACTTTTGCAAAGTTTTCAAAGGATAAAGTCTTTGTTCTGCTTTAACAGCAACAGTTTCTCAAATGTTATATCAGACAGTCCATTGCGCCGTGGTGTAAATATCTGTCCACCAGAACTAAATAGACGTTCAACGGGAGCAGACGATGGAATGACGGTGTTATACCTAATAAAAATGTCCTTTACTACTGCAGAGTATGTCAGCGATTCGAGGTTTCGTGATGGATCTTCAAGATACTGCATGACTTGCAGATTTGCCTGGCTACCAGATGAAGCAGCTGGATGGATGTCGTAGTTGTAAAAGTTGTCATGATCGGCATTGTTCTCAGTGGCCACAGTGATTTCAGAAGATTGTGTTCGGTTCGCGAAAACCTCCGAAGTGTCAAGGAGAAGCTTTCGGACTCTGTCTTTATGGCAGTCTGGCACCCAACGCAGTTTGAAGAATGGATGGGATACAGCAGCCAAGATGTAGTGATCAACACTGGTAACCATACGAAGTTCATCATCAAACCGCTTCCGCAAACCTTTCAGGAGAGCCCGAGCTAATGGTTGTGCATGTTTGATAGTCGCCGGTACTTCAAGTAAGGACTTTTCAATGAGAAGAAGGGATGGTAACAAGAAAGCTTGGAAACATTCCTTTTCACCTTGCATCTTGTCAATTGCTATGGCCAGTGGTCTCATAGGCAACAAGTACTCCTCAAGGAATTCAATTTCTATATCTCTAAGAGGAGCTATGTTCAGTCCCGTACTCACTTCATTTAAGTGGGTTTTCAAATCAACCAAACGGCTTACTGCATCGTAAACCGAGTTCCATCCTTGTTGCACATGGTTGCAGTAGCTGCTTTCCACATATAGATTTTATTACCTCTGCAGCTTTCGGGCGCGAAGAGGCATTCCACAGTGCACTGCACTTCGCCATAGCTGCATTATGAAGTCTTTTGTACAGGGCGCCATCTTTAAGTGCTTCAGCCGCATCGTGGCTTGCCACTAGATTTAGTGTATGGCAGACACATCTCTGGTGAGGAGGGAGAATGATGCAAGTGTCGTCATCTGCAGCCGACAAGAGACTGTAGACATCAGTGGCCACAATAGCTTCTTCATCCCCATCCACACTATCTTCCATTTCATCAGCGTCAGTGGTACATGAATCAACAATGACTGGAGCCGAATACTCCTTGAAAGCCTTTACAAAGTTTGAGCCGTTATCTGTAACTGTAGCCAATATCTTCCCATTTTCCAGGCCATATTGCACAAAAATGTCCTGCAACATCTCGGCTATTCGATCGTAAGAATGGGTGCCTGTGAACCTTCTGCAAGCAATAGCACAAGATCTTCTCTGGAGGTCATCTGTTATCCAGTGTGCTGTTGCACCGAAATAGCTTCTTTTGTGGCAAGACCAAATGTCTGCAGTTGTACAGACGTACTTGACCCTGTTTAATTCATCCTTAATTGACAACTTCAACGATGTTAACTTTTCATTGAGCCGTGCTACAACTGTCTTCCGACTCAAAATATGTGCCTCAGGATTTAAACCTTGAATCAAATTCTTGAACGTAGGTTTTTCCACTGTAGATAGCGGTAGCATTTCCTGTACTATATAATCGAGTATGAGACTATCAACTTTCTGCTGCGTTATTCTAACTCCGCTGTGCAGCTGCAATGTACGCTGGACAGCTGGTCTCTTCGGTTCGGGTTGAAGATTCTCTTCAGCAGATAAATTCCTCTTCTTTGTTTTGGTTATAGATGCCGATGACTTGTGGGTCTCAAAGTCAGACTTCAACGCTGGATGTACGCGCTGTAAATTACAAATGCACATAAACTGTAATAGCACTGAGCAAATGACCTATGTTGTAAATTAATGGTGCATTTGTATAGCCCCACTTCAAAAGAAAATCAGACTCTTCAACATTGTGCAACTGTGTGTTCAACTGCAGGCTGTGAACCTGCTGTAACTGTGTTTTATTATTTGACTGGGTTAGGCCTAAATGCTGGGTCAAAGGCAAGGCAAGCCAGTGCGGGTAGAGACGAAAATGGGCCATGGGCTAGTTAAATTCAGTTTGCACATGGGTAGAAGCAAAAGAGCGGGAAATGTATCATTTTTGGCATAAATGTTAATTTTATCTGTTAAATTCGAACTATGACAATGACTGTAAACTCTGCAAATGACGGATGCTAATTAGCGTGCTCCACGCGTAAGAGAATACTCCATGTGAATTTAAAATCAGCCAATCACATTGTGCCATTCCGACCATGCGTTAATATCGGTCCCCAGTTCCATAGTTTTGGCCACCTCACTACAAAATACAAAAGCGTATTAGCTCAGTTTTTTTATTGTTTCTATTATTAACTATTAAATCCAAGCTTTACATCACCGTGTAACATCAAGAAAAATAGGAAATGCATACCTTCAGGTGCGTCAAGAAATTTGTTGTCGCGGAAAACAATCCAGAATATGTTTTGCTTGACGAGCATTTAACACATTTAGCTACAACTTTATCGCCTTCACTGCCAACTATTTCAAAAAAAGTACCGTCTAAAATTGATGGAATGTTTCGCTTATTATTCCTAATGTTTACAACATCGACCCTGTCATCCATCTTTGCAGCCATCTTTTCACTGAAATACTGTAAGTTAGAAGCATAGATATAACCATTTCTATCTATGGTAAGAAGACCACTGAACTATTATTACCGAGAAAACTTTATGTGGCGCGATATTATTTATGAGAGTAAGTAGGTAATAAATAGTATTTTGAAAAAAGTATTTCTTATTCCAAATACAAAATACTCGGAAAAGTATTTCAAATAAAAATACAAAATACATCATTTTAAATGTATTTGAAATACAAATACATAAATACTTAAATGTATTTCAATTACTATTTCAAATACTTTGTATTTGAAATACTCCCCAGCACTGCTTAGCACTCTAAGACATGAGCTCTTTGGTCTTTCTTTACTATTACTATTATTATTATTATTATTATTATTATTATTATTATTATTATTATTATTATTATTATTATTATTATTATTATTACCATTATTATTTATTACTCTATATTGTTTGGAAAGGTTTATTAATGTTGAGATGGTCGCTCTTCGGCTCCGGGCAACATCGACATAGTGCCCCGGAAGGCGACCTCATTGAAGCGCTGAATTGTCACTGAAAGGCGCTGAAAAAGGAAAGTCGATTCGCGAGTGTCTCCCGTGACCTCGGAAAGGCGACGGCCCATCTCGGTGATGAAGGCGAGGCCCTCTCTGTTGAGGGGACCAAGGGTTTCCACAGCGACTGGGAGGAAAATGTACCTTCTCTGCAGCTCTGCATATTTGGCGCATTTCCTTGTGGCAGCCAGCTCCGCCGCCCCTCCCGCCTCGGCCGCCGTCTCAGAGATGTACGAGGCGGCCACGGTGTCCACCACCGTCGCATCCCAGATCAAGGCTCGTCCGTTGCCCCACGGTATCAGGGTCTGGCCGTCCGGTCTTTTCCCGTCTGATCTATTTAGGCCGGTCGGTTCCTTTACCGCAGGGACGCCCGCCCTGTTAAGGGTGCGGAAGATAAGGTCGTTGACCGCAGCGTGCCTGGCCTGACGACCGAAGCCCAGGGAACAAGACAGGCCGTGTGAGCCTCTGGACGAGACCGGGGCGCCACATGCGCACGTGTGTGGCTCGCAAATGGCTAGGCCCAAACGCAGACCAGCCGCCACTCTCACCGCCTCATCGCTCAGCCTGAGATCGTATGCGGTCAGCGGAAGGGCGTATAGCCAGTCAGAGGCGTGAGGGAACCTCGCGGCACCCAGTCTGGCCCGGTCGTATGGGTCCTGCAGTGCGCCGCTGACCGACGAGAAGACTTCCTGTAAGAGTGGCTTGTCCCATTGTGATTGTTTGAAGCTGGGAGCTGGCGCTGGGTCCGGGTCTCCGGCGAGTTGTCGCCAGTGTGAAATCGCTGAGGAATAGGCCGTGTCTTATTATTATTATTATTATTATTATTATTATTATTATTATTATTATTATTATTATTATTATTACTACTATTATTATTATTATTATTATTATTATTATTATTATTATTATTATTATTATTATTATTATTATTATTATTATTATTATTATTATTATTTCCCCGAGGTACATATGATCCATCGGGAGTTCAAAAATTAGGGGGCCTTGTTCTGGAATGGCTAGTCTTCGTAGATGGTTTATTATTATTATAATTATTATTATTATTATTATTATTATTATCATTATTATTATTATTATTGTTATTATTACTACTACTATTACTACTAGTACTACTACTACTGCTACTGCTACTGCTACTGCTACTACTACTACTACTACTACTACTACTACTACTACTACTACTACTACTACTACTACTACTACTACTATTACTACTACTACTACTACTACTACTACTACTACTACTACTACTACTACTACTACTACTACTACTACTACTACTACTACTACTACTACTACTACTACTACTACTACTACTATTACAGCGGTTTTATATAGCGCCGCTTGCAGTTTATCTACTTAGGAGCGCTCCCGGTCCGTCCTTGGTTATTCTGTATTTCGTATGCGCTTGAAAGCCAATCTCTTCGATTCTGGGCTTCGGTCGTTAGTTCTGGGGCGTCAGCGTCTATCATGAGTCTTTCGCGAAAAGGCGCTATATAAATCTGCGCCTATGATAGCAATTACGTACATAAGCATATGCTTAGATACGTAAAACATACGTACATAATCCACACAGTTACACATATAGGCCTACGTACGTACGAACATTTCCATCTCAGAGCCTTGAGATGAGGCCATACAACCAATCCTTATTGACGATTTGGCTACGTAGGGCCTATATTTTGTTGTTGTTATTGTTCAGTAAAGACTGGATTATGCTAATTCCATTCATTACCGAACCTCTTCCTGTAAGATCAGTAGACTACAGCGGGTGCAGAATATGGCTGCATACCTTGATTATCCTAATAGCAAATTTTAGGTGCATTGTCAGTGTCTTCCTGTCTCCAAGTACACTGATTTTAAAGTAGCACCTCAACAGCGTCGCACTCAGCAACCTGCTTACCTCCGACCATTAATTGATTATTATGCCCCTGCTCGCACTACGTACACGAATCCAGTGATCTCCAGAAGCTTAGTCAATGTTTTCTGGTCAAGCTTTTGGTTAGGCGTGCTTTTAGTTAATCCTTACCCATGATCTGGAATGACATATGGCTTTTAAAATAAAGTCTGTTCCATCAATTTCATCCTTCAATTTAACTTAATTTCGTGAATTCATCGGTCATTTAGTTCCCCTTGCTTCGCTGTCCACTATATCCTTCCTATGAACAACTGAAGTCTGTCGCATTAATCTCTTATTCACTCATTCGTTCGTTCATTAATTAATTAATTAATCAATCAGTTCATTCGTTAGCACACGAACCCACCGGGCTGCAAGACAGAAGTCGACAATGTTTTTCCTCAAAATTTGCATATAATTATTATTTTCTTCATACAGGAACATATTGAAAAGGAGAGACTTAACATTGCTTTGCAATTAATTTTCGCCAAATTAACAAGGGCCACCATAGCATGCATATTGTGGCTTATACCTCAGAATATACTTTCAAAGAGAGGCGACTGCCGTGCTGTATATAGTTAATAGTTTCACAGGTGAGTAGCATCGTGGCCTACAGGCAGGTAAAGACACAGATGATGACTAGTTTATAAGTAAGAAGACGTGGAGCGTTTTCCCCCAAACAGATTCACATACAAGCAGTGTTCTCTCATTAGGTAGCATCTGCATGCATGTTTCGAGTGATATTTATTTCGCTTTGATTATCCGTCTGATTAGCTATACGCTTAACGTGTCCCAGGGTAAATGAGTGGGATCAAAAGTAAGGCGCTGCATTCCCCCGAGTGAACAGTTCGTACTGTATGACACCGAATGCACATGAGCAGGTACGGCGAAACATGAAGCATACAGTAGAAGAACATGGTGTCGATGAGTTCTTTTTGCCAGGTCAGAAAAGCTAATCTAAGCAGATAACTTCTACAGCGTGGCTGTAATACTGTTCAACATATCAGTCAATGGTCACTTTTAAACAAAATCGGATGTAATGTTAAAATCCAGATGGAAAACCACGATGTACATTCTTGAAGTAAAAGCTGTTAGATGTTTCTCACACTATATTTGCCAACAGAACTAGGACAGAAAGTCCTTGTTACTCCCTATGCAGAAACTGATGTTGCACACTAAGTACACGTATCTACTACATCCTTACAAACGTAACTTCGATGACGAAATTGTTGCATTCTTGTTAACATATAGCAAGCATTCAGCTACATTTGGGATCAAAAGCAAGAGCTACATTGAAAGCTATCAGTCTGGTTGGCTATCCGTCCGCTGTGGAAAACAGGCACACAGAGAGAGCCAAGTAAACGGATAACTTGTAGCTACGTTCATACATACCCTTACACTTGCATGAATACCCTTATACTTACATGCATAATCATTATCCCTATTCATGTCTGTATATATTTCCAACTCTTGCGATACTACGTAGTATTTGATTTTCAACCGCAGGATCCTTCACTGCTCTAAAGAATCTGTGGTCTGTATAGGGTTATAATAGGTACCGTGGACTGCTAAGAAGGGTTGAATGGCCGTCTTCCTAACAATGACATAGGATGCAGGATGACTAAATCTGGCAGAAGAACATCGGGGACTAATCCTATGAAGGACTAAAACACACGACGCAAACATTTTCAAAGCCACAATAGATTGACGTCCTGATGGCCTGCACATCTTGATATAACTGAATGCATACATAACACATTACAATCTAATATACAATAGAATAATTATATATCACATAATAAATTATAAATCAAATATAACATATTGAACCTGATAAATATATTTTGAAGCACGCTGACTATTCTATACTCTATCACTCAATGCTTGGAGAAAGCGAAGACGATGACGAAGTAATTGTTGAAATTGATGCTTACACCGACAACAATAGCGTTGATGATGAGGATATTGATGATGACAATGATGACGATGACGACAGTGCTTATACATTTATCTTCTACACATTTATCTGTCTTTGGTTCCTTGATGGAAACGGATGACCTTTTATTAGGCTTCAGCAAAATGCGAGCGACGATGATACATCGCCAACGGGGCTTTTCAACGACAGATGATAAATGTTGGCCATATGCAACGATTAGATAGACACAAGCAGACAACCGTATGGAGACATACAAACAATGATCACTGCAGGTAGAGACAGACATAAAGGCAATCAAACACGAGATACATAGACGCACACAGGAAGACAACGCGCAGATAGGAACACAGACGATCGGACACACGTACAACAGACATATGTAAAGACACACAGACAGACGGAGAGATATACAGACAAGCTGAAGTGCAGATTAATTGACAGACGAAGCACACACATACACAAAAACGTACAGAAACAGGTAAAGACAGACAAGGACGAATACACCAACATCTTCAAAGGGTTCAGTCATGCATATTATACGCTAACAAGCAAACTAACGAACGCAATCACCCACAGAGAAACGTCAGACACACAAGGGTGTGCAGAGATAATGGGCGATAATATGGTTTGCGTAATGAAACCTATCCTGTAGTTTCCGGCGGAATGTCAGTTCTCGTCTTCCGGTCTCGGCACTGGTTCCATTGCCGTCATTTGGCTTTGCGCTGATGCCCTGTCTCCCCGGAACAAGCCTTAGTTCGAACTTCTCAGTATATTCTTTTAGATGAAATTACGATAGTTTCTATTTCGATGTCACTAGGTACGGCATTTCCATCATGATGTTGACGTGAACACTTTATATGTCATACTTCTATAAAGCTTGTTCTTAACACAGTAACTTATCATCATCACCATCATCACCATCACCATCACCATCACCATCACCATCACCATCATCATCATCATCATCATCATCATCATCATCATCATCATCATCATCATCATCATCATCATCATCATCATCATCATCATCATCATCATCATCATCATCGTCATCATCATCATCATCATCACCACCACCACAACCACCACCGCCGCCACCACCACCACCACGACTACCACCACCACCACCACCACCACCACCACCACCACCACCACCACGACCACGACCACCACCACCACCACCACCACCACCACCACCACCACCACCGCCGCCATCATCATCATCATCATCATCATCATCATCATCATAGGCGTAATTTGTGGGGGGTACGAGGGGTACCCGTACCCCCCACTTTTTGGACTGGGGGTACCGTACCCCCCACTTTTTGAACAATGCCAATCAATATTTTATTATTTTGCCTTCCCAGAGATCGCAGTCTCCGCCTTGCTTCGTGTATGTAAGAAATTGGTACCCCCCACTTTTTAAACCAAAGTTACGCCTCTGATCATCATCATCATCATCATCATCATCATCATCATCATCATCATCATCACTATCATCGTCATCATCATCATCACCATCATCATCAGCATCATCATCAGCATCAGCATCATCATCATCATCATCACCGGTCGAAGATCTAATCACATTAAAGATCCTCTTCGACCGAGCATCCAGAATACACCAGCCAGCTCAGAACTGATTAAACATTTAAAACTCGTTTGAAGACGCACCTTTTAAGATCTGCTAGATAGTCGTTTTATAGCGCCTTCGAAAGGTTCTTAAAAGGTGCTATATAAGTATTTAGATGCACACATATGCAGACATCGTCATGTCTATTCATGTGCTGAAAGCCTTTAGGTATCACTGTACATCTTATCGTTTTCCTCCACATATCTCTGTCACGCCTTGCCAAAGTCAATTTGTGGATGTTTGCTTAGTCATTCTCCTCAAGTCCTTCCACTTCTCGTAGTCTCTTCCATGATTCTCAACTCCGTACTTTTGATCATTCTGCAATTCTTCGTCAAGCATATATTGCCAAAGACAACTATAGTTTGCAGGGCATATTTTAACTGTATAACTAGTGGGACAAATGTCCCAGTAGTCTTAGGATTTGTCCCAGTAGGCAGAGCGATTTGTCCCAGGCAATGTATGTATAAAGTACAACTAGTGGGACAAATGTTGGAAGAATTTAAAGATTTGTCCCAGTAGTATAATGAGATAGGTATGACATTATTGGTGAATGACCCCTTGTTATTGGTTGGGAGACCCGAGAAAAGTTGTAAAAGAAGGTGATGACTAAAAAAAAAAAAAAAAGGTCATCAACTTTTTCCGGAGATGAATTTCGAATTTTTTTTTGAAAAAGTGTAAAAGTTTTGTGAAGATTTATTCCTTAAAAAAGTTCTTCGACCAGATCATGGCTGACTTTCTCCGACCCATGGCTGATTTTGTCCCAGTAGTCAAAAATCCTTAAAATATGCGCTGATAGTTTGTCATCTGATGACTTCTTGTGTTGGGTCTTCTTTGACATTCGGCCTTCTTCTTGCTTCGATGTTGTTAGTGACTTTATGTGGTGTCCAGCATAGACATATATCACAATGGCACTCTGCCTTCTCATAAGGGCAACCACCCGACCATGATACATACAACTACTTCATCTATTGCCATTCTTCACAAATGTCTGCTTCACGTGCTTTTACTTCCAGAATCGTTACGAGAGTAATTGAGCACAATAAGTATGACGATTACGAGAGCAAAGTTGATAGCAACGACAAATCACAATCTAATCTGCCCCGCGGATTATATATATCAGTGTCACTAGACATATTGAGTGTCACTTTAATCTAAGCCCGCGCCCTCTCGGGCTGAATTCAGCCTTTCACACTGTCTCTCTGCTTCTAGTTTCACGTTCATTAAATTCGATTGCGCTCAACCCATTGGTGCTTGGTAGATTCTAATTGGTTCATAAACGGATTCCCTAGGAACGGAATTATGAGGGGCTGGGCCTGTCAACCTCTTCAATGAACTCGTATGCCTCCATGGCGTATCAGAACCTCGTCCCGAAAAGGCGGGATTTTCTCATGGTGCAGGATGCACACCCAACGCTTAGCTCCTCTATCTCTTCCGAGGCTCAAAGGCTGCGCGGTACCTCAAAACGACTCTGCCGAGAAACCTGATATTAGCGTCGCGTCGGTATTTCCAATCGGGGATGTTGAAAGTGCGGCCGACTGTAATCATTCTTGTCAATGAAACGCCTGTCCAGCCTATCCTCATTTCTGTCCTGCCTCCCTTAACTTCTAGTGTGGCATTTCAATGAAATACCCAGTATGCGCTTAGCTGTACTGATTGCTTACTTACACACTTCAGCAGTGTGTCAGATAGAGTAAGCTTCTGTAGTAGTATCTTGGTGAGTTTGAACATCTATATTTTCAAAGTTTTCAACTTGGTGCCATTGCAGGTTTCTTATTTTTGTTTTCCACAGCATAAGAGAATTTTCGGTCGTGATTGCTGAACCAGAAATCCAAGACCTCACAAACTTTTAGAAAAAATAGTTACGAATTCTACAGGTAGCTGTGCAGAGAAGAGGGCAGCTAAAAATTATTACATTTAAGAGTCGAAGAAGATTATTTGACAAGAGTAAACTAATGTGACGAAGTAACATCATACACCAAGAATTCTCAATAGCTTGACAAGCGATTCCTTAGTGAGCGAGTTAGTTAGTTCGATGGGTAAAAGACAGCCTTTACCCATGAGAGAGACAATTACAGTAATCATAATTATACCTCTGTTATCATCATAAATCAGTTCAACTGCGGGTACATGACTGCAACTGTCCCCCAACCATCCCCATCTGTATTTTGATAACAAATTACTGCCTTCAGTGCGAAACAGGTTTTGATGCTGACGCGCCTGATGTGACTTTACTTCGATGTTTAGTTAACTAGTTAAGTCCATAAATGCCTAATAATTACAATGTTAAGCCAGTTGCTATTATTTTCCACGTACAAGGTTAACCCTGATAGCGGGACCCAGGTCCCTTAAGGGTTTCTCTCCCTTTACTTCCTATTAGTATTGATACTCATTGATCTGTTTTCTGTTAAAATTCTACACTGAGTGACATCATTTCTGCTACTGCATATTATGTGAAGTATTAAAATTTATTGCTATGGTTATACCACCAAGGTCTCTAAAACACACTAAAGCATTTTAAAAACGATTTATATAAATAAAACTAAGACCGAATCGATCTTTGTCGCTGGTAAAAAAAAGCATCCAGTCGCTTTGACCGATTTGTAAGCATAGAGTAGAGGTCATGGCGTTGAGTAAGTTCAGATGAGTCATCATAACAGCAGCGCAGTTGCGGCCAAACGAGATGCCAATCTGCTTCATCTAGCGAGCTCCACGCTATCATATGTCGCGTCAAACTGAGATGAAATCACAGAAAATGAACAACGCACAGCGGTTGCTGATGCTGCTGGCGATCTAGGAACTTAAGCTGGCGTTGTATTCGATTAGACGACGGCCAGATGTAAAGGTTCTTCGCTTGACGACGTAGACTCCACGGATGCTGCGCAGTCAACAGCAGCAGAGCCATACGCGTTGATCGTTTCGTTAATTATCGTCAGTGTCTGCATTGTGATTGATGACAACCGAGCGATTCGTTCGTTAGCTATGCGTATCTTTTACCGTTCATATTCCGTCACTGATTGCGTTGCCTTAGTCGCACTTACACAACTACATACTCATCTACGCCATTATACATATGCTCATGTCCACGTACATAGTCAGCTTAACACAAACTACAGGCAGGCAGGCAGGGAGGAAGGCAGTCAGGGAGGCAGACAGGCAGGGAGGCAGGCAGGCAGGCAGGCAGGCAGGCAGGCAGTTGCAAGGAGGTAGGCAGGCAGGCAGACAGGCAGGCAGGCAGGCAGGCAAGCAGGCAGACAGGCAGGTAGAAAATGAAAGACAGGTTTAAAAGGCACAGATATTGTAAGCAGCTAGGAAGAAACCTGGAAAATGATTCCAAAATAATTCGAACTGGGAAGAGAGGTTTACCAGTAAACCAGGGACAAACTAACGCATATAATTCTAGGCCAATAAGCAAGCAAACAAATACACAAGCACACCGGTAAAGAGACATAAAGAGACGGATGAACTCACAAGACATAACGCCAAAGACAAACTACAACATAAATGAACGAAGACACAGATAAACTAATACACAGACAAAACAACACAGATACACACTAACACACACAGACATACCAAGATAGAGCGACGGCAGTTAACAGGCATACGTAAGCAGTCGTTGCCTAGCGTTGCTACGGCAACAGTTGATTGTCTCTGCCGTATTTTTTCGGTTTTTCGACGCGAGGAAGGATTAACGCAGCCAAGACAGAAGTCAATTGACTCCCCGCACTTCTCTACAGGTCTAGAATTGTTTTAGAATTCCTTTTAACGACTAGGTTTTATTAGAACAGTTCTGAGGCTATAGTAAGGCGTCTGTTCGGTTGCTATGGATGCGTTTGCACTTTGGACAAAGCTCTTCCAAGCCAAGGACCAATACTTTGATGCACACGGAGACAGTTTTTTACGTTTTGCAGTTAAGCCTAGCGTGTACGTGTCTTGCTGTCTGAAGTGTTTGGCTTGGTCCCTAGTGCTGTTAGTAAGACTTTCTATGAAGCTCGTTACTCTTTGACATAAACCACGTGTTGATTAATTACATAATAATTACCGTTATATGGCACATTAAGCCTACATAAATCATGCGTTTACTGTCACCCTGTGTTGCTGGCGCTTCTTTCAAGCGCTACAGCTGAGTATCATTCTTCCATCTCAGCGCAATTTTAGCCAGACGACAGAGAATGCGTGAAATCTATCAGACGTGGATGGAAATTCGATGGTCGGTCTCTTTCATGTTTGGCTAGGATTTCCAGTGGAAGACTTCTTCAATTACACGAGCAACTTTCACATACAGCCGACTTTATTCCATAAAACTATAGGCCTAACATTAGCTGGATAAGCAAGAAGCGTTTTTAGATACCAAAAAGCCACCATAAAATGCCCAGATTCCATAAAAAAGTGAATATGAAACGTAACTGTAAGAATCAATTTGATGTTTCTTATTAATAATTTCAAACATCAGCAATTCTATATGTTGGCTGCTTAAAGTTCAGTCTGAGAGAGTCAGCAGCAAAGGTACGTCCGCGAAAAAGTAAGAATCCCACTGCCAACTACAAAGTTAGAAACCACCAGATTCATATTTTCTATATCCGTTATTTATTTTAAAGAACAATTTAAAACAAACAACACGTCATATCGTTCATTCCATCCACTTTCATCACCTAAGACGCGAGTGCCACATTTCAGTTATTCAATGCCTTAGTTTCGTTAACAGGCGTAGAATCGTTTGAACGTTTCAGTTACCTCTTCACCCAGAACACATAAATTATGGTGAGTGTATATATGTATGTATGTAGTGTATGTGTATATATATGTATGTATGTACGTATGTATATATATATATATGTTACCAATGCATTTATGTTACTTGGGTAACCCTGCTTAGTGGGCATATAGCCCTTTTGGGTTACCATTTGTCGCCAAAACTTACCAGCCTTTTTTGTACAGTGATTTTTGTTGTTTTTTAGTCACAATAAATCCTTGATTGATTGATTGTATGTATCTATGTATGTACAGTTGTAGCGTGCTCGTCCCGCTCTAGCGAGTGCCCGCGCTGTTGTGAGAGAACATCTGAAGAGTATACAAGCCCTGGTTTCGAACCCAGCTTGCTGGCGCTGTGGGCCTGTTCTCTTCTCTCTATCTGCTGCAACCGCTGTCGCCTTCTCTTACTAGGCCGAGAGCGAGGCTTCACGTCCGGTTGCATTATACTAGGTCCCTGAGGCATTCTTCTACCATGGATGACGAGTGGCATGTCCGCGGCTGCCGTTGCTGGCGCAGCAGGGCTTAGTATCAAGCCCTCACTAGGGTTCGGCGCTCTCACAACAGACTCAATTTCTTTCTTCTGCTCTCTTCTCTCAGGGACCCTATCTGATAACAGGCGCTCCATAAATACTTGTTGAGTTTCCATGAAGGTCTGTTGAGATTCGAATAATGAACGCATAAGAGTTTCCTGATTTGTCTGGCGCTCCACAACTTTACTTAATACAGATTCTTGAGTCGACTGGCGCTCTATAAATGCCCCTAGAATCGAGTCTTGATTTGTCTGGCGCTCTACAAGCTTTTCCTGGGTTCCTACCACCCTTTCCAAAATGTCGCCTATTTGGCTAGTTTCATGTTCAGATAAGATCTCTTCTTCCATTTTAATTATTTAATGAACAGAAATGAAATTATCGAATTATACTATCGCCATATGTTCATTTACATTTATATAGCACAAGTGATTCTAAACTATCGACTTATCTATCGCTGTATGTTTCCTGACTAAGTTAACGTGTACATTTATATAGCACATGAACTTAACCTATCGTCTTATCGCTTCACAACAAATTTATACGCATCTAATCTAACGAACATTATCTAAGTATCGCTGGAGATTTCAATATACGACTCAAAAGAATAAGGGGTTGTACTCCCTGAACTTCCAAGATATATATTCTTCTCAATTGCCAATATTTGCGATTCCGGTCAAATCCAGTAAATATCATTCCACGTCAAGGTTATCCAAGGTCACGGGAGCTCCGTTGCACCAATTCAATCGAAAACATGGCCTCCCGGTAATTTTGCCATAATTTCCCAAATTCGAAGAAATATCGAACGCCCGTCGATAAATTCGACGCCCGATCTTCAAAGATGTAGTTGCGATGAAATATTATCCCCGAATTTCGACAATTTCCATCGTTTTAATCGTAAAATTCCTTATTGCGCAGTTAAGACCATTTCACGCTAAAAATAGCTCCAAGGACACCGATTCCTTCCTTCCTCGTCCACGTCTAGGCTGAAACTGCATACAGGCCACGAAAAAGGGCGCAAATGTTCGCACGTGCTCACCTCTAGCCAATCACGAACAAGCACAGAAAACGTGACGTCTTCCCATTGGTTGACTCGCATACCACAGATCTACTGCTGGCATGCACTGTACTGCACTACCGCAGTGGCCTCTAGCGAATAACATTGACTTCGCAATCTTAGTGAAAGTAATATACTTAAGGCTTGTAACAATTCGTTACACCCTCCCCCACTTAGCTCAAATTTCCAGACACTCTGGAAATTTGCTGGGAACAATCCCAGAGTCATCCAGGAAATCTCCAGATTTTAGGTACAATGTCCCTTAACTACAACATCGATACTAGTTAACAGCAAGGTTTCATAAGCATCGCTCAATCCTGCGAGAAGTCAACAATGTCTGGTACCATTACATCAGAAGCAGAAGAGCTCCTACACCACTAATGTCAAGCTGAGGTAAGACTGTTCTATTAAGCAAAGTACAATAGCTTAACAAATTTATACTAGCAATAAAGTAAACACTTATTCATCAAAATAAACTCAGAGACATAGCATCTCGCTTCTTTCAACAATAGTCGCCATTAAGCGGCGCAGAACTAGACTTACAAAACTAAATCTTTATGAATGTCACATTATACCAACTCTCTAGTGACAGGCACAGTATACGGGCATTATTATAATACATCACTCTCAAATCTCCTTACCTTATCTCATACTTATACAGGGTCAACCTTACATGTACCTTACCCAATCACAAATCAATTCGACACCTAGCTAAGATTACTCTAGAACTTAACCAAGAGCGCCATATAAAAATTATGCTCCAACACACCTAACTCACAATGCAAGAGATACAATTGCAATTAACAAAGCAACCATATTCATAAAGCAATGATTTCACAATAAGCAATTTAACTCTTTTGCTTCTTTGTCGCAGTATACCCCCCTCGGCAACGGCAGATGCAGAAGGCAGATGCGCATCCCATTCTCGTGGATTTTGAGAAGAACGCCACCCGGTTCTAGCATGTAAAAGCTCCATAGATTCTTTGAGTAGGACGGGTATGTCGTTGAATCTGGCTCGAGCGTTTTCTAATATCCATTTCACAGCGAGCAGGAACTTCCACGTCGTTAGCCACTGCTATCCTCCGACAGGCTACTATTTGACGTCGACCTTGGATAGGAATGGTGTGACTTTGAACCTGAACCCACCTCGCTCCCAGGTTCCATAGAACATAGTTTTGCTCCATCCAGTCCATTCCGATTATAAGCTCCGTAACTTGTTCAGTGACCAAACATTTTACTTCAAAAGAGAAATTGTCTACCGTACAATTAAGAGTAACTTCGCACAATACGCGGATTTCAGAACCATTTGCCGCTCTCACTAGCTGTCGGGATTCTCTCATATCCTCTTTACGTACCAACGATGCTGGAGTCAAGGACAATTCACTCCCTGTGTCCAGTAATGCGAAGGTAGGCTTTCCATTCACAGTCAACGAGAGATAGGCGTTGCTACATCCCTGAATATGTCGATTGCTTGCCGGTTCTTGTTGGTTCGGAGTTCCATCTACATCGGTCGGAACATTCTGTCGAAACGGACATGACCTGGCCAAGTGTCCGGGTTGATTGCACTCAAAGCAGAGCTTGGTAGACCGCCATGACTTTCGATTGTCTTTCCTTTGTCCACTATCGAAATAACTGGTCGCACCTTCCATTCTCCAACGAGGCGGAACTTCTCGCTGAGCTTGCGGCTGAAAAGGAGGAGGAGGAATTCTAAAGGCTGACGAATTTTGCCAGGATTCCAAGGCTTTCTCCATTTTCTCCAACCTCTTCTGTTGTGTTTCTATAAGTCGCTCCAACTGTTTCTGTTGTTCTAAAAACTGGCGCATCAACTCTGAATTCGGATCATTTTCCTTCACAGCCTTCACACGTGCCGGTCGACGTTCAAAATGGTCTGAACTGTCCTTGTCAACTCGAGAATAGCCTTCTAAACGCAAAGCAAGTTTGTACGCTTGATCAAGTGTCTCTGGCTCGCGTTCACGTAGCTTCAAGGCTAATTCTTTATCTTTTAAGGCATCCACGAAAGCACGTATCGCAATAGTTTCACTATGTTGCGACGGTGGTCCAGGGTATGCCAAAGTTAGCAGTCTTCGAATGTCCTGAACTAAGCTTCCAAGATCCTCTCCATCTTTCTGTCTTCTTGTGCTCAATTGAGTCTGATATAACGCAGCTTGCTCTGCACTTCCGTAACGAGATCGAAGTTTCTTAACCAAGTCCGACCAGGTAACCATTGTAGCAGAGTCGAATTCCCATAACAGCTGGTTTGCCGGTTCTGTTAAAGCACACGTTAACTGGTTTAACTTCTCTTCATCCGTCCAACCGTTATTTCTCGAACACACCTCAAATTTTCGAAGAAAAGCTTCTATTGGGGTTCGACCATTGTAACCACCAAGCTTAATCCATTGTCTACTTCTCTCCGGTGTTGTATTCGTCGAGGTAGACGTTAGAATTGGCTTCACCGTAGCTTCCGCAGTAGAAATAGTTTCTCCCGTTGCAGCTTGTTTAACTTTAGCCACAACCGGTTTATTCTCCATTGCGATTAAACAGTCATCAGGAACAACAGTTTGCGTTGCCACTGACGTCACAGTTTTCTGAAGCATCATCTTCGGAAAATTAGAGTCAGGTTTCACATTTGCTTCTTGCTTTTCCATCAGACTAGGTTGCACATTCGACGGACCATAACATAACATCACCTGTTGAGGTTTTGGCTCCATGTTGCAAACAACTTCCGGTTTGGACATTGAGGCAGCTGTGGATATCCGAGGCCCATTAATGTCTGGAGTATGAACAGGCATAAGCATAAACATGTTGCTTGACTTATTCATTTCTCCTGCATCAACAATACTAACATACTGAGGAGGAAAAGACGCTGCGACTTTTGACGGCATCATCAAAGATTCGATTTGTCCACCAGTAGATCGAGGCATAGTCAGCGACGACGAAGGCAGATGCTGAGAAAGTGTTACTACTCTTGGCTCAGATGACATGGCGTAAACAGGAGTATTCATCATTTGAAGTCGTTCATCTTGGCTCCAACTGACTTGTCCAACTGTAGGCCTTGTTTCTGTCCAAGTTCTAGGCAAGGTGGTCGCTCTCATGTCGACAGGTACATGACGACTGGGATGCGCATCTCTGCCTGTTCTTCCCCCTTGAGAGACTTGCGAAACCAAGTCTTCTCGTACTGTTGGCCGTCTCGAGTCTTCTCCCAAGCTTTGACCAACACCTGCAACTGAAAACTCCAGGTTAGTATATGATCGTATATTCTTTTGATCTACACCTACTGGGTTAACCTTAGTATCTACATTATGTGTTGACCTAGCATTACTAACATCAGAGTCTGTACTATTAGTTTCACTGAGACTCTCAATTGCATCCGCGTCTGAAGCAGAATTTAGTTCTATCTCTGTTTGTATAGGCATAGCCCAGTTAAACATTTTATTTTCTAACTCTGCTGGTCCTAAGTCCATTAGGGTTTGCCCTATCCATTCTATAGAAAATTTCATTATCTTCTGTATAGTAGGCTGGTTTCGGTTCTTCTGTAGTTCTAACTAAATCTTCTTTAGTTCTAACCAAATCTTCTCTAGTTCTAAGCCCGATTCTGGTACCAAGTGTAGCGTGCTCGTCCCGCTCTAGCGAGTGCCCGCGCTGTTGTGAGAGAACATCTGAAGAGTATACAAGCCCTGGTTTCGAACCCAGCTTGCTGGCGCTGTGGGCCTGTTCTCTTCTCTCTATCTGCTGCAACCGCTGTCGCCTTCTCTTACTAGGCCGAGAGCGAGGCTTCACGTCCGGTTGCATTATACTAGGTCCCTGAGGCATTCTTCTACCATGGATGACGAGTGGCATGTCCGCGGCTGCCGTTGCTGGCGCAGCAGGGCTTAGTATCAAGCCCTCACTAGGGTTCGGCGCTCTCACAACAGACTCAATTTCTTTCTTCTGCTCTCTTCTCTCAGGGACCCTATCTGATAACAGGCGCTCCATAAATACTTGTTGAGTTTCCATGAAGGTCTGTTGAGATTCGAATAATGAACGCATAAGAGTTTCCTGATTTGTCTGGCGCTCCACAACTTTACTTAATACAGATTCTTGAGTCGACTGGCGCTCTATAAATGCCCCTAGAATCGAGTCTTGATTTGTCTGGCGCTCTACAAGCTTTTCCTGGGTTCCTACCACCCTTTCCAAAATGTCGCCTATTTGGCTAGTTTCATGTTCAGATAAGATCTCTTCTTCCATTTTAATTATTTAATGAACAGAAATGAAATTATCGAATTATACTATCGCCATATGTTCATTTACATTTATATAGCACAAGTGATTCTAAACTATCGACTTATCTATCGCTGTATGTTTCCTGACTAAGTTAACGTGTACATTTATATAGCACATGAACTTAACCTATCGTCTTATCGCTTCACAACAAATTTATACGCATCTAATCTAACGAACATTATCTAAGTATCGCTGGAGATTTCAATATACGACTCAAAAGAATAAGGGGTTGTACTCCCTGAACTTCCAAGATATATATTCTTCTCAATTGCCAATATTTGCGATTCCGGTCAAATCCAGTAAATATCATTCCACGTCAAGGTTATCCAAGGTCACGGGAGCTCCGTTGCACCAATTCAATCGAAAACATGGCCTCCCGGTAATTTTGCCATAATTTCCCAAATTCGAAGAAATATCGAACGCCCGTCGATAAATTCGACGCCCGATCTTCAAAGATGTAGTTGCGATGAAATATTATCCCCGAATTTCGACAATTTCCATCGTTTTAATCGTAAAATTCCTTATTGCGCAGTTAAGACCATTTCACGCTAAAAATAGCTCCAAGGACACCGATTCCTTCCTTCCTCGTCCACGTCTAGGCTGAAACTGCATACAGGCCACGAAAAAGGGCGCAAATGTTCGCACGTGCTCACCTCTAGCCAATCACGAACAAGCACAGAAAACGTGACGTCTTCCCATTGGTTGACTCGCATACCACAGATCTACTGCTGGCATGCACTGTACTGCACTACCGCAGTGGCCTCTAGCGAATAACATTGACTTCGCAATCTTAGTGAAAGTAATATACTTAAGGCTTGTAACAATTCGTTACACAGTATGTAACTATGTTTGTATGTATGTGTGTAATGTGTATGTATGTATCAAGTATGTATGTATGTATGTATGCCCGTATGTATGTATCTGGGCTTTTAGAGAGCGCATTATGAGAACCTCACAATTGTTTTAAGTTGTTGCATTTATATAGGACAGAAACTCAGTGGCAGCATACCCCTGGTCACTGGGGAGACCATGAGTAGATTGACCATCGATGCGCCGAATCGGTGCCCCATAAGAGTGACCTGTTTCGGATCTCCGCCGAACGTCCTGATGTTATCGGCGATCCAGTGTAGAGCAGCGACCTGGTCGAGCAGTCCATAGTTACCCGGAGCGTGAGTGTCTTCGGTCGTAAGAAAACCTGAATACAAAGCAAAACGAATACGGTAAGGCAGTCGCTCATTTGAGTCAGGTTGAAGAGAAGAAGCGGAATGGAAAGGCGGAATAGGGGAGGATTATAATCAAAAGGAAGAGGAAAAAGTAGAAGAAGACAACTCAAAAAATACTACACCGATCCAACAAATAGAGACCTTTCCTTAAAGGTAGCACAAATTGTAAACGAACCGCGAGGTTGAAATATAATCGAACCTCTCAAATATGATTTAATTCAATACGTTCTTATGCTATAGAATACTCTAATCGGGTGCAATCTACTGTCGTGATGCAGTAGTAGGCCTACAGGAAGAATCTGTCGGAAGCAGTAGTGACAGGTAGACGCATTAGCAGTCAGCAACGGGAAGTAGCGGGTATTGGACTTAACGGGGGCGAATGGCTCTGAAAATAACAAATTCAGACAAATAGATCGATGGCCGAACTGTAAGTGACCGTACTGCAAACAATCTGGCCACACAGTGCCAGTCCCAAAGCGTCAACTTTCGTCCGGGTCTGATAATACAATTTTCGTCTTTCCTCAAAACAACATCGTTTGGTGCACAGACGTTTAACTGATCCATGACGTCAATCCATCGATCGGTAGAGACAGCAGCGAGTAACCGCACCGGTGCAGCCTGTTGGAAACCTGATTCACACGACCAATCCATCTTTTATTCCGGTAAATTCCACCTCGTCAAGATTCCATCTTCGCGCTCTCAATAATGCAGCGTTATCAATCAAACATTCAACAGATCGATTGGCATATCGATCATTTTGAAACCAATCGCTGCACTGATCGATTGTCCGTCTGTCGGTCCGTTGCGAGGTCGTTCCACCGCTCTATTTCTATGCTCCATCTGTAGTTTGGTTGCCTCTGTCAGTCTCACTGTTTATGGTTGCCTCTATCGGGCACTCTGTTTATGGTTGCCTCTATCGGGCACTCTGTTTATGGTTGCCTCTATCGGTCCTCTGTTTATGGTTGCCTCTATCGGGCACTCTGTTTATGGTTGCCTCTATCGGGCACTCTGTTTATGGTTGCCTCTATCGGTCCTCTGTTTATGGTTGCCTCTCTCGGGCACTCTGTTTATGGTTGCCTCTATCGGTCCCTCTGTTTATGGTTGCCTCTATCGGTCCCTCTGTTTATGGTTGCCTCTATCGGGTACTCTGTTTATGGTCGCCTCTATCGGGTACTCTGTTTATGGTCGCCTCTATCGGTCCCTCTGTTTATGGTTGCCTCTATCGGTCCCTCTGTTTATGGTTGCCTCTATCGGTCCCTCTGTTTATGGTTGCCTCTATCGGTCCCTCTGTGTATGGTTGCCTCTATCGGGTACTCTGTTTATGGTCGCCTCTATCGGTCCCTCTGTTTATGGTTGCCTCTATCGGTCCCTCTGTTTATGGTTGCCTCTATCGGTCCCTCTGTTTATGGTTGCCTCTATCGGTCCCTCTGTTTATGGTTGCCTCTATCGGTCCCTCTGTGTATGGTTGCCTCTATCGGTCCCTCTGTTTATGGTTGCCTCTATCGGGTACTCTGTTTATGGTCGCCTCTATCGGTCCCTCTGTTTATGGATGCCTCTATCGGTCCCTCTGTTTATGGTTGCCTCTATCGGTCCCTCTGTTTATGGTTGCCTCTATCGGGCACTCTGTTTATGGTTGCCTCTATCGGTCCCTCTGTTTATGGTTGCCTCTCTCGGGCACTCTGTTTATGGTTGCCTCTATCGGTCCCTCTGTTTATGGTTGCCTCTATCAGTACCACTGTTTATGATTGCCTCTGTGATCTGTTTATCACTCGGTTATTTATCAGTTAGTCGTTTAGTCGGTCAAAATTTGTAGGCCTATGTCTGTCGGTCGGTCGATCTTTCAATCGTGCGGTAGTCTTTTAGTCGTTTGTCTAATCGGTTATTCTGTCGCTTGCTTGAACTGCTGATTCGAAGGAGGTCACTCCTTTGCTTTGGCACTCATTCATGCATCGTACTGTCATTCAATAAGCTAGGCTATCAATCATTCAATTTCAACTCTCCACCCCAAGTAACTAAATCCAAATGAATCTCTCAGCCTCGTCTTGCACATTGCGCGTGGACAGCAAGCTAGCTCTAGGTCAGCACAATCGATTAATGTCACTTATAGAGCCTCAAGCTGCCGGACATGAGAAACCCGATTTAATGCAGTGTTTGCAAGCTTACTCTGTTAAAATTGGCATTCTTCGCTGATGCATGAAAACCGATTTTCAGTATGAAACATTCGGTTAACAGAAGCGATCAAACGGTAAAATTCGCTCGAAAGCTGGAACATGAGACGCCAATCTCGAGCGTTTATCCAGTGTCGTTGCAATTGGGCGATGCCTGATCGATGACTTTGTGCGACTTACATATCAACGAGCAGAGAAAAACAGTTATGTAGAGGTTCGTTGTAGGTAAACCACACACAGCCATTCAGTCTCTGACCACAGCCACATGTCTACCTAATTCATCACGCGCTACGAAGGCAAATACACGCGACAATTTATGTGGCTCATGTTTGGCAGGCTAAGGCGCCATCGACACTTTCGTTGCCTATTACTAGAACTATTTATGACGCCTTTAATGCTGCTATATAATGCCACAACTTCCAGTAGCTAAAGGTTCCATACAATAGGCTATTGCTTATTGCATGGGTCCAGATTTTTCAGGGCTACCGACAGAAATTCCGTGCTCCTAGGCAGAGCAGTCACGGGCCCCCAAACTATCATTAGGCTTTATGAGAAAAGTTGATTGCGGGCCCGGCCCGGGCCCCTAAAAATTGCCGGAAAATCGCCGGGCTCCTGGGCATTTGCCCCTGCCCCTCTCGGCGGGCCTAGATTTTTTGTGCAGCACTATACCTAATTTTGTATCTCTGTAGCCTTGTCTAATGCCACGGAGTCCGTATGTTGGCTTACTGATGGACATTCAGTGAGATATTTCTTAACACACGTAAGGCCTATTGGCTATTAATTTTTATTACTATGCATAATGGCATGATAAAAATGTAGAATAAATAAATGAATAAATGGAAAATGGAAAAGAAAGAAGAAAGCTAGTTAGGTGGATGCATGGGTGGGTAGACGAATTGATAAAATAGATGAAGGATATTATAGATAGATGATAGATAGACAGACAGACAGACAGACAGACAGACAGACAGCCAGACAGAAGACAGACAGACAGACAGACAGACAGACAGATAGATAGATAGATAGATAGATAGATAGATAGATAGATAGATAGATAGATAGATAGATAGATAGATAGATAGATAGATAGATAGATAGATAGATAGATAGATAGATAGATAGATAGATAGATAGATAGATAGATAGATGATAGATAGATGATAGATAGATGATAGATAGATAGATAGATAGATGATAGATAGATAGATAGATAGATAGATAGATAGATAGATAGATAGATAGATAGATAGATAGATAGATAGATAGATAGATAGATAGATAGATAGATAGATAGATAGATAGATAGATAGATAGATAGATAGATAGATAGATAGATAGATAGATAGATGATAGATAGATAGATAGATAGATAGATAGATAGATAGATAGATAGATAGATAGATAGATAGATAGATAGATAGATAGATAGATAGATAGATAGATAGATAGATAGATAGATAGATAGATAGATAGATAGATAGATAGATAGATAGATAGATAGATAGATAGATAGATAGAAGACAGATAAATAGATAGATAGATTTTATAGATAGATACATAGATATGTAGATAGGTATATACAAGCATAGATAGACATAATATAAAGATTGTCATATAAAATGAAGGAATCATCTTGAGAGTCAAAAGATCATATACTATAGAGTAAAAAACTTTCGCTGAGGTTGAGTTAGAGCTTGGCATATATTTGAGGTGCTCAATGCTCTGAATGAATGAAATAAAGAATGAACGAATAAGAAATTGTAAGTATCACTAGATCAGTTGAGCCCATTTTGAACATTGATTACATTGAACCGATTACGGTGATCTGTAGGCCTATACTAACCTAACATTCCGAGTCGATAGTTGAGCGTAACAACGACGATTTGGCCAAACGCCGATAGAATGCTTCCGTCGTAGGCGTTTCCGCTTCCGGTCTCATAAGATTCGCCGTGAATGAAAACAAGAACCGGAAACAGGGTCGTATCATTCTTATCTGAAAGCGCAAACAGAACAATCGACGTGTTTATGACGTTTTAATGAGAACGAGATTCATTTCCGTCCGTGGTGAATTATTATCGGAGACGGCAGGAAATTGCAGCCGGGAATATTTATAAGCGAGCATCGAAATGTTAAAGACCTGATCATAAATCAGTCGGTCGAGATAACTGCGGCCTGAGCGGAGTCTGATTAAGGACCTGATTGATACAAGAGGAGAGCATAAAATCAGATACGCCTGAAATTGAATGGCCCGAATTAATTGCGCTTTTCCTCGCGGGAGGACAGCAACAACGGAACTGAAGAGATGAGACCGCTCGCGAGCGTACAGTGGACGCTGTGGCATTCGCTTCGCTTAACAGGTGCTCATTCGCAGAAAGTCACGCAGCTATCAGATGCTTACGTGCTACTCTCGTTTTCCCTCTTTTTCGTCGGACCATAACTCCTTGTGACCAGTGATCATCACCTTTGTGTCTTTACGATGTTTGCGCTGCTTAAAATTTATGGCTTCTGTAAGTTTATGCTGAAACGGATCATAAGGTCGTGCGTCATAATGTTTGGCTTTCAATTGACCTCCCAGTGTTCCGATGAAAGCGTTTTATAGGAACTGATAATTCTTTTCAGTAGAAGCGCTTTCATGGATCTAAAACTGGGTTTCCGCTCCAACCATTTAATTCAAAACAAATCGAATGTAACAACGTCAGATATCATATGAAGATATACTATCCCACCTTAACCTCACATTTCTCATGTGCGTGCGTTCACATTAAATAATATAGCTAAGTTTAGTAGGCCTTCCTCGCAAATGCACTGCCTCCGCTTTAGCTTGAGTTGCGTTAAATTTCATTGACAACAAAAGTTCAACCTTAAGTAAACAATGCTCAGTTAACTACAAAAATCATCAGAAGCGGACTCTCTCACACACATTGAGCTTAGCATTATCCGTATTACTACAGCATTAGTGCCAAGGGTCTTGTCCGCTGCTTCTCTAACTTATTGTTATCAAACTGTTTTTCTGGCTTATTATCTTATCTGTTTCTGCTTCCTGAGGCGACTTTATAAATTATCCCAATATAAACACCTTATTAATGATTAATATTAGGCCCTGTTGATTATAATTGATTACATAATTAATTTTGATTAACTTTATCAGCGTTTGCTAAGTAATAGTGAAGATTAAACGAATTCTAAAACAGTAATTAGGTGTTACAAAGTAGTGTTTTCTAACTGTACACATTTCAAACTTACTTTATGAATAATTTAGCAGCAAGAAGTCAACATTAGTCAGGTGTCATATGGCTGCGTTTTCTGAACTTCCAGTATTTATATTCTTGCATAGATTTAATTATGCAACCATACAAGTCGGGTAAGTCCTTGACTTCACCTATCATAAGTCGCACCTATTGGGATCTGTTGGATGTGGTATAATGTTTAACAAAGTTTAAAATACTCGATATAAATGGAGTCAATACATACATATATATTGCATAGTCTGTATAGTGTATGACTACAATTATAAAAAAAAACATTAACGACGCCGCTATTTTCCTGAAGATATACTGAGAATATGGCAGAATATAGTTAACAGGAGATTGAATAGATATGATGCCTTCATAAGAGGCTGAACGCCGGCTATACTTCATTGTTGCATGAGCAGTTTAAGTGTTCTCGAGATGGATGGTGTCGATAGCGGGCGACGCGTATACAGCGTTGGCGTTGAAGACGGCTCTGTTATGATGTATGGCGTCATAGAGTGGCCAGTGTACCTCCCCGACATAAAGACCAGACTATGGACGGACAGATCATGCATTTAACGCATGACTAGCATCGCAATCGCCGGAGGAATTAGTTTTTAGCGCAGTGCCAGTGTAGCTGGGTCAATAGTGAGCGCGATAAACCGATTTTCCTAACGCTTTGTCGTTGGTATATTGCACCTATGGATTTTCTGGTCTTTATATCAGCGCATGCTCAATCCTGACCATGCAGCACAATAAAAGCCATGTAATTCGAAGCTATAGATGACTATTATGATAGCATCATAGCACTAATGTTGTCCAGAAGCAAGAACCAGCTGTACATTGCATGATTAAGACATTCATAATCAGAATCGTCTTTTAACGCTCAAGTTATACCATTATAAAGTCGCATTTTTAGCAAAGATGCTTTAAAGATTTAACACCAAAAACATACCTCTCTCCAGTAACTCTCAAACTCTAATTGTCGCGGAAAAAATACTACTTCTACCCACTACCACTACCACCGTTCCCACTACTATTAAAAACTCCCACTATACGACTACCGCTACTACTATCACTACTACTACCAGTGTACCACCACCACGGACACCACCACCACCACAACCACTACTACTACTACTACACTACTACCGCTACCAACACACCCATCACCACCACCACTACCACCACCAAAAACCGCCACTACTACCAACACCACCGCTTGAGGCTTAGTAATAATAATCCTCCTCTATAGCACGAGATCACCGGTTCTGTGATCATCCGCTGGGCATTCGCAAAGCTCCGGTTGCCATGGAAACGCTGATGCACAGGTGTTGCAGCTTCATCAACGGACTTTCCCTCTCGAGCTATAGTTGCATCTCGGAATTGATGGTCCTATTGAAAATATTGCCAACGAGGGACGCCTTGTGTGTTCGCAGGCTCTCAGTGGGATTCTGTCGAACATATCCTGCCTGGATGTTGACTTGGTATTTGGTTTTGTTGCGCCATCGATTGATACCTTTTGCATTAGACACCGGCGGTATAGAAGTTACTAATGAATAATAATTAGAGTAACATTTGCAGGCGGAGTTTGACAGTTTCTGTGAATTCTTATGTAGATTCAAAGATGGCTTTGATTATGTTGACCGCACTTTTCCGATCTCTTGGGATTCCGAGAAAGATTGCGAACCCTATAAGCATAATGAGCGCTGTACTCATCGATGGTGTAACTTCTGATTGGTTTGCCGTGGAAAGTGGAGTAAGATGGAGGTGCAAACTTGCTTCAGACCTGCTCTTGCCCCAAATTGACTAGACCATGGAGCGATCCGTTGCCGTAGGATACGCAGGAGAATGCATTTAAATGGAAATGTTCTCGGACTTAGACTTCGTCGATGGTGTGGCCCTTCCTCCAGAAATTCTGGAAATCAAGAGAAGAACCAAGCCAACGTATATCCTTTCGCTTAACCCCTGGCCTTTCGTTTTTAGCCTAAAATGCACAGGAAGCAGTTTAACCTGCATTGTCTTTTTCGTTTGCCACTAGACCCACATATACAGTTTAAGACTAATCTGAAATTCTGCAGTTTGATGGCAGTTTCAATATCAGTATATTAAGTAGATCTAAATTAGCCTACTCTATCCTACTCCTAAGATCAGGACAAATTTCAATATCAGTAAACTAAGTAGATCTAAATTAACCTACTCTATCCCACTCCTAAGATCAGGACAAATTTCAATATCAGTAAACTAAGTAGATCTAAATTAACCTACTCTATCCTACTCCTAAGATCAGGACAAACTTCAATATCAGTAAACTAAGTTGATCTAAATAAGCCTACTCTATCCCACTCCTAAGATCAGGACAAACTTCAATATCAGTAAACTAAGTAGATCTAAATTAGCCTACTCTATCCCACTCCTAAGATCAGGACAAATTTCAATATCAGTAAACTAAGTTGATCTAAATAAGCCTACTTTATCCTACTCTTAAGATCAGGACTTTTCAATATTATATTACACTAGGCTCTTTATAACTTGGCATTTATATTACCCAGAACGCCACTGTGCGAACTCCATTAGACACGGGCGTAATTAAACGTCAGTCTTTACGTATCTCTTCCTCTTGCTGAATTTCCTGCGAACAGTCCAGCAGTCGACTATCGGAGACGACCACATGCTTCGGACTTCACGTCAAACGATGACATTGAAGCGGAGGAGGAGGAGGAGGAGGAGGAGGAGGAGGAGGAGGAGGAGGAGGAGGAGTAGGAGGAGTAGGAGTAGGAGTAGGAGAAGGAGTAGGAGTAGGAGTAGGAGGAGGAGATGCTCTCGGCTGCTGTATAGTTGGTAACAGTTTGCTTCATGACAGATAATTAAGGAACGTTAGGTGACGATGTGACAATGTTGCTTCTTGTTGACGCGTGTTGTTGGCAACGGCGGACAAGCTCGTCAGTTGCGGAATTTCCACGACGACAATTCTCTTGTGGTCAGAAGAGCAAGCTTTCTCGGATAGCGCGTTTCAGGGTTACTTCATTTCTAATTTCTGCTTTGGATTTTAGGCGTTTTGGGCCGTAGTCCGACGTCCTTTATCATCTCCACCAGACCCCCGATTTGTGTTGGTCGACCTAGAGGAGACTGGCTGGTTCCCCTTGGACATTGGTGAACCCTGCAGACATACACATGGTTCTACAACTGAAAATCTTGGAGTCGGTTATGCGCTACTTTCGTCGACTGACGACCAACCCGCCGACAACTGACGAACAGCCGCCCTCTACCGACATACTGGCGGCGTGAAGAATATTCGGATATAGTGCATCTGATAAATGCCATGTGGCCAATTTAGAACCTTTTTGATTAGCGTAACATTGTGCTGACATCGCCTCATTCAGCTGTTATCATTCTCCATTCTCAAAGTCATACGGACCAGATGCTCTGAATATGTTGTCAACTGTTAACCCTTGATGCTAGGAACTTTACCAACTATTCCAATCTCCACTGCTAAGTGATTATCTTTTCCATAACATCATTTAAGATAGCAATAAAATGCATATAAAACTATGCACGCATTCTTACATGCATGCAAACAGACATATTTTCATAAAACGCGCACATACATACAGGCAGAAATACATAGATAGCACATACGTGCATAACAAGATACATAAATACACACATACATACATCCATGCATATTTGCATTCCTACTTACACAAATACACACGCATACATGCACACATGCGTACATTCATACATATACAGAGGCATGCGCACACGTTTCCACGCCCGGATGTGCCTTAAGGTTAGAATCTCGCGTTATTAACCTCGGGCGTCGGCTGAAATTGAGTCTCGCGCAATATCGCTCTCTCCGCATTGACAGAACATAGACCTAGGCGACGTCGGTGCGGCTCTAAACCCTTGTGCGTTTTCTCAGCATACACCGATCGACAATCCGTTGCTACGCTTGCATTTGGGCGTAATCCCTTAAATCGCGATAAATGCAAATAGAGTCGACGCTAGCAGCATATGCCTGACGAAACGAGAAAAGCATACACATCTGCTAGAAGAAATAATCAGCTTTTACTCGCAATATACGAATGATCTCGGACCTATCGGAACCCCAGAAGAGAAAAATTCAAAAATTGACGCAACTTAGATACATGGAATAGAATCAATAGAATAATAGATGATACAATTGATCGTGGAAGTGTCATCTCGTTGACTTTCTCCATTATAACATATAATATTATAAGGAACTCTGTATATTCTGGGTTGGTGAAAACTGAAGGGGTTTCATGATCTGATCTGTCACAGAATTGGTACTATTTTCGAAGGACGCGTAGTAATATACAACCAACTGATGAACTGACGCGTAGACCGGAAGTGAAAGAAAGACTGAACCGCATTGCGTGGAGTGAGTTTGAGTCCGAATGATGATAAACGAAGTTGTCAGTTCGACCTTGTTCTGAAACTAACCATAGTGTAAAACCGTTTAAACCGTCCACAGCTTTAATTGAACTTCCTAACCCTAAAAGCAACCTTAATGTTGAATATTGTAATCATAGTTCGATGTGATCTATAATTTACGTAGAGACATTACGTTCTTCAGAGTAAACCAAAGCAAATCTTGTACTGTAACAAATACGGTAACAGAACATTTGTGTACATGCTTTCTTCTGTTCAGAAATGACTTCTTGTGAAAATATAAGCAACAAATATTAAAGCTATTCGTGCTAAATGATTATTTTTTACTATGCACAATATAACTAAGCTATATAATATATAACTATATTTCATATAACTATAGTGGTACTATGCATTTATTTTCATATTAGTTCCATTTGTGTTTTCTCTCAGTTATGTAGCATATTCTTAAGCCTACGATTTCGTCACCTTTACATCATCACTGACTCTTGAGGCCACCTAGCGGCTGTGTTCGGCATCATCAACGCCCACATTCATGACTAGCATCAACTCAATCAATCCTCTAAACTAGGGATAGCTCTTAAAGTCTAATAAAACTAAATAGTCCTCACCGGAAATACGCTTCAATCCTCTAAACTAGGGATAGCTCTTAAAGTCTAATAAAACTAAATAGTCCTCACCGGAAATACGCTTCACGCCTCCACGACGCGCCAGGCGACGAATGGCGGGCTTCGTGATGCCCTGGATGTTGTCGCGAAGCACCTTCCGGTGACGTTTGGCGCCTCCCTTCCCCAGTCCTTTTCGTCCTTTTCCTCTGCCAGACATTTTTCTTCTATGTGACTTTCTTGCAGCAACAGCAGAATGACGACGAAACGAGCCCAACAACTAAACCTAACCCTGCAACTGGACCGAACCCCAACACATAAGCCACAATCCAATCTTGACATAATAGCTCTCCAACCCCATATAGAACTGACCAGACCCACGCTGGTAGTACGTTTCCTTGAAGGCGCGATGGTGACAAGAACCAAAGGGGTCGTAGAAATGGGGGTGGTTCCAGGGACGTCATTTCAACTTTTTTCAGGGGGAGGGATGTCATCTGAGCATTTTTACGGGGGAACATGGCCGGCTTGTTCAGTTTTTTATATAGTCTACATGACGTGTAAAACTGTAAGCCAATGCTGCATGATATGACGTCCCTGAATTTGAGTATAACTTTTTTCTTTTTTACCACTTTCTTCGTACTTCTTTTCTTGTTCCATCCTTTTTCCTTGTTTTCACAAATCAAGGGGCAAATGCCTCCTGCCCCCCCCGCAATGATGTCTCTGGGTGGTTCGTCCATAATAATCCGTGCAGGGTTACAATTCGTGACCGACCCAACGGGCGCAGATTTTCGGTCAAAGCACAATCTCTCGTAATAAAAATTCTATAATGAGATGAATACTCCATACTGGTCAGTGATTTGATGGTCGGCGCTGGCCATATTGGTTTTCTTGGAGGTCACTAGTGACAGAAATCCTCTCTAAAATTGCCGCAGCTTCGTCCGTCGTTAGGCCATAAAGAGGAAAAATGATGCGATTGAAAAGAGGGCTTCTCTGGAACGAGAACG
>OY744608.1:23807443-24004943 GCA_963556255.1 Allolobophora icterica
AATAAAACCTGCAGATGCTGCCACAAGGCTCAAGCGTAAACAAAACGTCGTATTTCCTTCCAAGACCACAGTACGGTAAACAGATTTTAGGAGGACATAGAACTGTTTCTTTCTGTGCACGAATATTAGGCCTATCTATTACCAGGGCCGGATTAACAAATGTGGTGGCCCTGTTCAGTAAAACTGTGGGGGCCCCAACGACTGTATACTGTAGAGTGTAGGCCTACACAATAAAATGACGTCATTTTATAATGTGTCACATAGCACTTGAGTTCAGGTCAGGTCAGAGGCGTAACTTCGGTCTAGAAAGTAGGGGTACCAAATTGCGCATTGTTTCCCCTTCAAGGCCGTTAAATGATTATAATGGCGCCCAATGAAACTATATTTGGCGCCATTTATGCGCAATGCCGAATAATAATAATGATGATGCTGATAGTAATAATAACAATAGCAATAAATAAAATAATAACGAAAATAAGCGTAATAATAAATATAATTACAATAAAACAATAATTATATAATAACTAGCTGTAACCCGTGAAAAATCACGGTATATATAAAAAACAATTATTATTGCAGTGATAACAATAACGTCATATTATAGGCCTATAGCCATCGTCAAGACAACCGTCGCCAAGGCGGCAGTATAGTGACGTCACAATAGTGTTTGTTACGGGACGGACAGACAGATAGACAGACAGACAGACAGACAGACGTACAACGGTTATTATGTTGTTTAATGAAAATAAAAATAATATTTTTAAATTACTGACAATAGACGTATTTCATTATAGAAGAGACGTGTGTCGATCATAATTGAAGTGACGTAACAATAGTATCTCTAGATTTAAATCTAATAACAATAGACTTATTTATAACTGAAGTGACGTAGGCCTAAGAATGGCCTTTATTCTCGAAATCTAAAATTACAAACTATAGACGTACCGGTATTTCACAATTTGAAATGACGTGACAAGAGGCCTTTAGGCCTATTCTCTAAATTTAAACTTAATAACATTAATAGACTTTTTCCTAATTGAAGTGATGTAACAAAGGTCTTTATTCCCTAATCTAAAATTATTGGTTATAGACGTGTTCCATAGTCAAAATGACGTACTTAACAAATGATAGTCTTTTATTCTCTAACTTTGAACTTAATAACAATAGTCTTTTTCATAATTTAAGTAACATAACCAAGGTCTTTATTCTCTATATCTGAGATTAAAAATAATAAACGTTTTAGCAATTGTAATGACGTAACGATAAGCCTTTATTGTCTAAATTTAAACTTAATAACAGTAGACTGTGTCATAGCTGAAGTGACGTAACAAAGGCCTTTATTCTCTGATTGTAAACTTATAATAGCAACCCACTTCTTCATAATTGAAGTGACGTAACAAATGCCTTTATTCTCCAAATCTAAAAATTACTAAATAATGTGTTCCATAATTGAAGTGACATAACAACGGGCCTTTGGTTTTAAAATTAAAATTATAGGCCTACATGTAATAGACGTGTTTCATAATAAAAGTGACGTGAAAAGTTCCTTTATTCTTAAAATTTAAATTTGTTAACAAAAAGGTGTTTCATAGTGTTTCATAATTGAAATGACGTAATAATAGGCCTTTATTGTACCGTCAGGTAGTAAATGTTTAAGTAAGTAAGTAAAAATAGGTCTTACTAGCATTTCTGGCTGATTTTTTAGATGAATTTGCCTGATAATGGAAATTTCAGTAGGGGCCCACACACGCGCGAAAGTTTTGTATTTGTCTATATTAAATGAGTAGTTTCGAATAATTTGTTCCGAGTTTTTTTTTTACTAATTTTTACTATTAAACTTAACAAATAGGAACAATTGTAAAAATATTGAAAAAAAATTTCTTTTGCATGTGTGGGGGCCCCTCAAGTGTGGGGGCCCCTGTTCGGTCGAACATGTTGAACATGCCTTAATCCGCCTCTGTCTATTACATCAGTAAGGCTTGCGAGAGCGCTTCTGCGAGGTTATAAAAGAAGCTACATAAGCCCTCAGAGACATATATTCATGTAGAGAAACTCTTTAGAAAAATAGAACCAAATGCAACTTAAACGAACAACAGGACCATACAAGAAAACACATCAGTTTTCAAAGTATCTAGTTTTGGTTCATGTATGTTCTTCTGTCAAGCCATATCACTGTGTACTAGACCCTAAGCATTTTAGTGCAAACAGTTCGTTCTAATAAGATAGGCCTAAACAATTTTGGTACAACATGGATTTGATTTTAAACCATAATCAGTAGATAGGTTGTAATTTATTGCAGAAGTTTAAGGTGATATTGATAATATTACCGGATTTTTTTTAACTATAAATAGACACTTTCTTAAATTGAAACTAAGGTTAAAGTTGGATTTGCGACGTGGTGCCCGAACGTGGCACGCTATCCTTATTAAAACAAACTTCCCCATAGATGGTTAGGGCCTACTGTGTAGGAACCTTGAACAAATCCGCGAAGCACAGCTGTTTAGCGCCTGGTTGCCATTTATATAGGCGCTACAAAAATGCAAGAAATAGAATAAGAAGAAAGTAATGTGTCTGATCGTATATGAATTGTAATGGTATGTGTTTGTTGAGCTTAGTTTAGCAGCCTCTAATTCGTCCCTTGTTTTACATTCAAGACGAAAGTCCTCAGAGACAGATATCCATCATTTTGACGTCTGCAGCCAACTGTATCTCGGAGGAACGAACTGCTAGTCTGAATTCATGATACTCTCATGTCTGACTATACATGTATATATATATATATATATATATATATATATATATATATATATATATATATATAATATATATATATCTTCGGTTGCAATGGACTGGATCGGTCAGGCGCTTCAATTCCATATATATATATATATATATATATATATATATATATATATATATATATATATATATATATATATATATATATATATATATTATACATAGTCTATATAAAGCGGATACTTCTTATTATATACACCAGGCGTATATAATATTATTAGGACTATTATTATTTATACAAAGCCAATTTAGGACCATAATTATTTACACAAAGCCTTCAGAACTATAATTTTCTTTAACTCTGTATTTTCGAAGAAGGCTTAAACTGGAGGCGTTGGCTCCATATTTTTTTATCTTAGCATTGTGATGACCTATGCGTACTGAATAGAAATTGCTGTTCATTGTCTTCTCTAGGGATGCCTTCGTCGTAAGCTGATCAGCAGAGACCACAATGAAGCTGCCAAAAAAGTATGCACGGCTCATGCTGGGATTTTATAATGAGGCTTTTAAAAGTCAGCCTGGTCGCCAATCACTAGGTTCTGCCGCGCGCCCGTGGGAATTCACAGTACGTTGCTTCCGCACATCAAAACAAACACACGGGGTTTCTCGTGCATTGAACCTTCCTCTGGTGACATTTTTCGATTAAACATAGACCTACTTGTAATTACAACAATTTATATAGCATCGTTGGCAGGAAGCTACTTATAGGATGCTTTACACCAGTGCTTTTTCAGCCGGAACGTCGGACACCTTTTTCAGCTTCTAAAATATAATTTATTCATTTTAATAATAAAAACAATAATTTAGTTATTTTAATTTAATTTCAGTGTAGTTAACTGTTTTCAGTGTTTATTGAGACCCCTCCCAACCTCCAATCCCGTTTTTCTCGGGATTGAGTTCTTCCATAATTGTTCAGTTCCGGAACCTTTTTTTTCAGAAAAAAACACTACTTTACACTCACTGTCTACTGTCAGCGCAAATGCTAATGCTCGGAACTACGTAGCAAGTACATTTTAAACTGTTTTTTAAGGCACAAAGGCATCTGGATTCCTGAATAGGTGCCGGAAAACAGTTCAAGACACGTCAGCCGTCAACCCGAAAGGCTCGATCGCCCGTTTTAGTTTTTGTGGCTGCCACGAATACACGAATGAAGCGGACTTTCATAAACTTGTATCGCGGTTACCACTATCATGCGTATTGTGCATTATATGCTGATAATTTCTAATGACAGAGTTAAAGAAGTTTCAACATAGAAAGCTAGTGAATGTTGAAACGTTCAACAAACGTTTAAATTCGTTTACTTTTACATAGAAGTACAACTGGGGATTTTGATTTGCTAGTATACGCTGGCATGTTAGTGTATTTAAGCCAATTGAGTCGCGTTTATACTCACAGCTTCCCATTCATTTATTTCTCTGTAAATAAGTATCAGAAAACGTTGGCAGGGTGAAAGATAGGCCTAGTCTTGGTGGGAGATTTGCGAACATGAGGAGGTAGAGAGTTACAGATGCAAGAACCATCAACTACATGTGAATGCCGCATTGCCTGATGTGCAGACCTACAAGGGAAGGTCTCACTACTAAGTAAGTAAGAGAGTGCGAATTCAGTTTACTTTAGCAGCTTTCAGGAACGGTCAAACAAAACCTGACCAAACTCCATGTCAGGGTTTAGTGTGAGACACACAGACTCCATAGTATGCTGCCATCTATGCGTAAATTCTCTCGGTAGCATATGCGGCTTCATTTTCTCAGAAATACGTGCATCCATATGTACACTCTAGAAACGTGATAGATGCCTATAACACTATTTATATATATATATATATGCATGATGGAGGCTTATAAATGGGCGATTTTGTGAATTCAGATCTTCTTATTGGCTTCTGGAACGACCACGCCAGTCCTGCATCTGAGAAGCCTATCATGCGCAGGTCTGTGGAGACCAATATTTCTCGTTTTTCTTGGGCGACTGAACTAAAAGATTTGACATGAACCGATCATCCTTCGGCCGCAAAGGCTTCAGCCTTTTCTACCCTTCCACTCAAAGGGGACACCGCGGAGTGGCCAGAGGGAAAGGCACGTTCCAGGCGACCGTCTTCAATCCGTCATTTAACTGCTGCGGAGATTCTACTATGCATCAGAAAAGCACCTTGATACGAGTGCACATTGAAACCGATGCATAATTGTAAAGCAATCTCAGCCTATCTCGTCTGATCTACAACTGGATCGTGTGTTTTACAGCAGCTGGAGGCAAAAGACTTCTCAGCAGATTTCTTATATCCACGATGATAAAAGGTTTAAACCGGTTTTTTAGTTGATAGGTAGAGCTATGACTTCAAACGCGATAATGCATCTATTACATGAGGTTATACAGGATCAAATAGCACAGTAAGTAAGGATAATAAGTTGTGCTTAGCTATATTCAGGGCTGTCCATGGAAGTCAACAATTTACGAGAGTCAGAGTTTATGGTGGAACAGCAATTTTCACACGAAATGAACCAACATGGCCGTCAAGGTAAACATGTTTTCGTTATGACATGAAAGCGATGTCACCGAAACCACAGGATAAATTATGGTATTAAAGATGCCATTTATCGACCTGCGACAACATAATGTCATGATGTATACATGGAAGGACGCTGTTGGAATACTGCGTAATGTTGGAACGTTCTCGCGATTCCTGGTAACATCTGGTTCACGCTCGCGGACCGCATTTTGAGAATCACTACCCAAAGTATGAAATGGACGCTATACACAGGTCATCACAGCACCTCTTTGCATTATAAGTAGAGGTATCTGGCAGTGCCGGATTACCTATAAGCTAAAAAATTACAGCTAAGGGCCTCACTATCCGCAGGGGTCTCAAAAAATGTTGGCTATAATTTTTGCCCGCCTTCTTAAAATTATGTATAACCTTTTAAAATGGCTTGTCTAGCAAATTCCATCTAGCCTGAGTAAGAGCATGCATTCATTTGAAAATAATTAACATTTTACACTTAATGCCCTGCTATTAAATAATTAAAATGCATATATATGTTTTCAAGTTTTGTGAGACCTTCTGGTTTAATTTTTCAACAAGGGCCTCCAAGCTTAATATAGTTTAGGGCCTCATCAAATCCAAATCCGGCACTAGTAGCTGGTAATATTGTTCTGTTCCTTGTAAATTTCTGGTAACTGCTAAATTATGGACTTGTGCAGATGGGTCTTGTATCCACCCGTGCAGCTATTTATGAATTGCTCTATATAATTCTATGACATTAAATTGTAAGTCTCGATAGTTGCAGTTGTACGAGTAATTTCCGGATCTGTGATTCGCATGAATTCAGAGAATCTGATTACAACTCTTTGTATCACGAGCGTCTTCAAGGAATCTGTCAGAAATTGACAATGACTGATGATCATTGTCTTCAAGAAATGCATCCATTCAAATCGGTCACCGAGTGCAGGATTTAATGAACGAATCTTTACAGGTCGTCAAAGAAAGGAGACGTGAATCTACGAAACCAGACAGACGAACACACGCAGACAAATAGTAACCCACAAAACATGGACAGACAGACACGCAGGCAGGCAGAATAATCCCCGAAAGAATAGGAAACATCGATGCAGGAAATAATATCTGCACGTCAACTCGTCCAGCTGTCCTACGATCAGAAGCATCGAGTCCTCGAGGTACTTAAACATCGACCGATGGCCATAGATATATAACAATACAAAAATATCGATGTTCACCCGGAGACTTCAAGCAATAAGATTACCGTAATAAGAATCCAGATTTGTCATCCAGTTCGTGGGTGTCAGTCTTTATTATTTCTTCGTGTATTTCTGCATTTATATCAGCGCAACTATCTAATGACCAAGCATAAGCAATTCTAGCAAGTTAGGCAGTTCTCAAGACCTCTGCAAGGTAACTGTCCAACGGGAATGTTAACCTTCACAGTCCTCGTGTGTGTAGCGTATATTGGTCTATGCAACCACATCTCTAATACGTAACTAAAATTACTGTTTTTCATGCAGGCTTTAATGCACCACAACTCTTAGGAGCGAACGCTGCAGACGTAAGCTGATATATTAGGTTCCGACGAAGCCCATTGGATTCAACAAACAGGAGATCAAGCGCTGAATTGCTATCGCCAGATCCTGCATGGTCAATCAGGATAAAAACATCTGACGCTCTACAGTCCAACTGAATGCCGATGTTCTGCACACAGTATGCGTGCTGCAAATACTTCTCAACAGTTGCGAGACGTGGTCAAACACAGAGGCCATAAACAAGAAACTCGACAATTTCGACACGTGGCTGTGCCTTAGAAGCATAGGCGTAGAGGAAATTTCAGTGGTGGGGGCAAGACTTTACTTCTGAGTTCTGACCGAAACAAAAATAAATCCCGAATAATGGACTTCAGGAATTGCACGCTGAAAAGTGGAATGCGACAGAACTTTAATGTTTTTCTTTAGGTATCCAACCCACATGTCGTGCAGCCAAGTCCGCCACCAGAAAATAGTGGTAACTGTCTGACAGTAAGACATGTCAACTGTGGCCACAGGCTATACTATGTAATTTGAGACTGTTCAGTAGTATGATGTTATTATGCTTTTAGCTATTGGCTGTCTTATAAGCATACGCCTTGAAAACATTGTTAGACACGCGGGCGTACAAACACCTCTTTGTTCATGCCTTAAGACGGTAACTCGGTCAATAATTAAAGTAGTTAAGGCAATAAGTGAACGAGAACTCCGCCACCGTTCGTTCTCTGGCAGTACCAGTCCCAAGCCTGGATAAAGGAGGAGGGCGACGTTAATGATCTTTGTAACCACACAGTGTCGTTAAACTGAAAACTACTTCCACTAGTTAAAATATCTACCAGTCGAGTAAGCAAGTTGTTTATCCAAAATTATTTTAACTGTGGAAGTCAAGTAGATCTAGCACTTTTTCCATTTTATACTCTCGACTTTTTTAACTAAAATATCTTCGGCTTCATCGGCGGAACGTTTGCTATAATATATTTGGTCTTGAGCTATATCAATTGAGTAAGGAAGACTCAACCGATCGTTAGCATCTGTGGATCGTATCGTATTGTTTGTTGTATGGATTGGCGAGACCTTCTGCATCTAGGTTTTCAGCTTCATACATATTTTACTAAAATAACTTCGCTTCATCCGCGGAACGTTTGCTATTTCTGACAAGCTATTGATTGCTACGTCCTTTGGTCGATTGATCTGAGTCAAAGCCAGAAGCGGGATATGAAGTTCTCTGAAATCTCTGACTCTAAGACTCGAAAGGAAGTATTTTTAATCCATGCATTGCATTGGCAGATAAAGGTTATGCTGTCCCTTTTGATTCGGTGCAAGAATTTCGAAATCTTGACATCAAGAAAGGAATCAAGAGTTGTCTATTCGATACAATTTGACAGAGAAAACAATGACTCGTAAATGAATTTAAATGTCAATGTATTGCCTCTTAAAAGCAGGAGCCAGCGTGTGAATGGCTGGGGGGTGGGTGGGTTGGTCGGTTAGTGGGATTGGGTTGAGTAGGTGAATGAGTAAGGGATGAGCAAGCGAGTGGGTGAATGGGTGGAAATGAGCGAGCGAGTGAGAAACAGAGTGAGTGATCAATCTCTTTGGTCATCCAACTAAGCCTTCGGCGCATGAGCTATAAAAGCTGAGTAAGGAAGACTAAAACGAGCGTTAGCGTCTGTGGATCGTAAAGAGGCAGTTATCGTATTGTTTGTTTTATGGATTGGTGAGACTTTCTGCGTTTAGGCTTCCAGCTTCATAAATCTTGCGTTCAGGACTTCATCGTGAGGTGTTTAATCTGTAAGAATGAGAACGCAGAGACTTATTGCCTTTCAGGAAATTACTGGACAGCGTTTACGACCTCACGGAAGCCAAATGAGCGACTCTGCAGGGCATTACTTGACGGGACAAGTGCAAGGCGAGACTGTATAGCGCCCTTTGAAAGCGGGCGGCTGCGATTTAGCTTTTCTGCTTTTGTGACTGAAATTAGCTCGACCAAGAGAGCGCTAATAGGGGAGATAAAGAGGGAGTAAGCGCGGCTGTTCGCCGGTTTACGATGGACCAACCTACATTTAGCGTAGGATGAAACGGTCACAGTGGGCCTGGAAATGGTATGCTTTCATTCCTACAAGGTCTGCTGTTTTTTAAAGGCCAGGTTTGGTAGGTTAGTTCGTGGTCAGGTGTTGTATGGACCCTATAGTCGCCCGTTTTTTGTTGGGTTGCTACCGTCATATCAGCCTATGAGCTGACGGATTTAAGAACTTCACATTTAAATCCAAAGCTAAAGGTTGGCGGGAGTCATAAGTTCTACGATTAATTTAACTGCCTTTAATCGGGGTTCCTCTTGCAATGTATTTAATTAAAATCAGATCCTTTCTCGTTCATTATCTTGAAGGTGGATCAAAAACTAATTGCCTTTCTGTTGGTTTTATTCGTCCGATGTTGATAACTATTGTGTTCGGTCGTGCCATGAGAACTTCTGATGCTGTTCTCTTAAAATAGAATCGTGTACAAAAATAAGACAATTAAGTTTATGATTAACGGACTCACCTTGTCACCTTGTGCCGTCAGTTCGTGGAACTCTAGCGACCACCATGACCAACCTATGGATTATGCTTTTCATGACGATTTTCTTGGCACTCATACAGAGGTGGTTTGCCATTGCCTTCCTCTGGGTTTGCCTGCCGTGCCCGTTCGTTCCCCTCCTTGTTAGGGGAGGGTACTAACGGTTCGCACCACGAGAAGGTGGGCACGGAGGACTTTGGTCCTGCTGCCCAGGTCGGGTCCGAATCTCCGCTCGAGAGACGTCGATCGGATCACCTTCCTGTTTTACTCCCTTGTGTTTAGCCACACAGGAGTTGCGAGTCAGGACCTTCGCGATTAACGGACTAGACCAGTAAAAAGTCCAAAGCAGAATTTGTCACAAGAATGATTGCCTGGCGTCCAGATAGTAAAAGTTAAAGCTAGAATCAAAATGACTGGATGTTTAATATTGCATTTTAACGGAAACACTGTTCCATTCAGTTTTCAGTAAACGAACTTGCTTATAAGTTCAAAAGGCAGGGTCTACATAGCCTGCCAATTTTTAACGAGAAGATCAGATTGCGAGAGAATGACCGGCCGCCGACATTCCTATACCGAGCCCAAGAAAACAAAGACGCTAAACCGCAGCTACCTGTTACAATATGTTTTAGGGAAATGGACCTTCTCCTTTTTCAATTGCACGGAGCCGGACTGGAGCACTATAGAAATTGTTATATTGAGTTCGATAGGAATAGAGATGCCTGTTGATTAGGACAGGGCTGTCTGGGCATTGCTATTCAGCCTATGTGTCTTGTAATCGAGCTGCAGAGGCAGAGATTCGCCGCTGCAGCAAGCGAGTGCTGTTTCCTACGTGTGATGCCGTCTCCGATCCTTAGCCCCTGCGTCTGCAACGGCTGCAGAGGATGGGATCGATGCGGACGCCTTTCACCAGTGATTCCAAAGGCTCTTCATCATTGAGACCGGATGCTTTCCACTAATGGCGCCGGATGCTTACCATCTGTAGCGTTGAAACGAGATTCAGCATATATATAATTGTGTATATATATATATCTATATATATGCATACATACATATAATATAATGGACGACCAGACGCATATATATATTACACGTGTGCGTGTTGGAACAGAGGGTGACCGACCACGGTCCAACACGATTCAATTCACGACTCACTGTATCGGTCTCTCTACTTCGGTCTCAGTCTCTCATTTCTCTGTCTCTTTCGCTGTCTCTGTCTGTGTGTCTCTGTCTGTCTGTCTCTTCCTTTACGAATCTCTTTGTGTACCTCTGTCTTTCACGTCTCAGTCAAACAATTTCAATTGTTTTCATGATGTTTCCGACGGACTTGAAAGCAATGCATTAGATTGACAACACCGACGTAGGCCTAGCGTGCGTTTCAAGTTAGTCCAAATTTAAATAGACCCAATATAGCCTAAACTTTATTTCACACTAGACAGAAAATGCAACTAAAAAGACCAAACAGCACAATTAAACTTACTTAAAAATAAAAGAAACCTTAAATCCACTGGAAACTTACGATTACTGCAACAATTGAATTAATGCATCTATGGTTATACTTTTGTAAAAGTCAGAGTTCTGAGAATAAAGTTGTAGTTGGCTGAACTATAGAGAAACCTGTATGATGCACCGTTGAATTTCAGGTCAGGGAACAATCCAGTCACTCTGTGCAGCAGAGCGACGAAAATCTACGGAAGGGAATCGATGATACAGAGACCCGCAATCTCAGAGATAAGTTGGAGTCAGCCCACAAGGCCGTTCCGCGCAGGCAATAAGATCCTAAACGCAATACGGTAGGCCCCCCCTACGTGTAAACGAATGCGCTTGGGTCGTGGCGGCTTGAGCGTATTGTGCCGTGTGTGTAATTAAGTGAGAATTAGCTCAATGGAGTTTAATAAACAAGTTACTACTAGACTGTACTGTACATGTGTCAGCACTAATGCTGTTGATATCACAATCATTCATACAGTGCATTACAAGAATTTCTCAAAGCTCTTCAAGTCTCTCGAAGACACGCAACCTCAACTTATTTGAAAAAACTGGAGTATACGGTGGGTATATAACAGTAGTCATCTAGGTCCTGTTTATACCATAAAATGTGCCAAATGATACCCATTTGCCGTTTCGTGGATATAGAACGGTGTTGAATTCCAATTTCGTTGCCTGAAACCCGACGTCAGTGACCTTTGACCGGAGCCCCTCTTACGTTCCACTTCTCAATGTTCCAAAATGACGGCCGTTGACAAAATGTCAGGACGAAGATCGATGATGAATTGCGCATGCGCATAGTACTTAAGTCGACTGTGAGGAGTTATGTCCAACGTAATGTCCAGACTCCAGACGCGATGTCCAACGCAATATCCAAACGCGTTCTGCAGTGAACGAGAGATGTATTATCGCCTTTAACATAATTAGGGTAGCCCCACCTAATGTGCGACACACACGCAAAGCAGCTGAGACTTGTGTTCTAAGTTAACAGAGTTCAAGTGTCGTCAAAAGCATACACGAAACTGACGGATCACATTTATTCGACTAGAAGCCTCATTATAGAAAATGGGTTGAATAAGTGCTTAACATGATTGTGTAGTATACTTGCTATTGTGATAAAATATGTCGACGACCTTCCGAAGTTATCCATCGATCGGGCTTCGAGCTGTGGAACGCCGGAAATGTAACGAAACTGTTAACTCGACAATTGACATATACAGTCTTTGATTTTATGGTGTGTAATCATTCAAAAACAGTTCGGTTATACAACAGTTCTCCTCTCATCTACATAAAGTTCTGTACACGTGTGACGACTGGCTGTCTGATCAATGTACATCACGTCGGTTCCACTATTCCACCACAGACTCTATAGAAATGGACGGTGTGCGTGGATAGTTTTGAAGGATAAGCCCTTCTTAGTTTATTTAGAATATTTACTACTTAATGTACAACAACAAATCTACATATTTACATATGATCAAAACAATCATGAAACATATTGTAAATGACAATATGCGATAATCTGTTAGCCTTATATCCCTAACACCTAGGCCTACTTAATCAGCATCAGACTATAATTATATTATTTATCTGATAATACTGAAATATAACTACTTCCCCTGGAAACGCTGAAGGCTATGATTTTTGCGAAGTATTCGTCCGTGTGACTCGACGTCACGCTGCTGTTCCTTCCACGAGTTCTTCTCCCTCCCCGTTGATGAAAGAGTACTTAACTTGATTCTTCGGTTGACCTAGGCCACCCTGTTCTCCGTGATGTAATCGTTGATCACCTGTCACGTCTTCTAATCCCATAAGTTCTTCAACACGTCTTCTTATCCCATACTGTAAGTCAACTCTATAGTTCATCCGACTCTGACCATGCAGTTTAATCGGACCGCGAAACGATACTCGATACTGCCTTACTTCCTCGTCTTAGCCACCGTATACACGTATATAACATCTACGAGTTTACTTTGGTAGCGTCGATTAACACCAGTCTCGGATCACACAAAAATCGTACTCGAATTCGTAGCCGATTGGCAAACGAAGCAGACCGAAAATTACTCGACAGGAACATTACTGCAGTTCACTTCGATTCGATCCGGAGTTAATCGAAAACGTCCTTCAAACAGAACATCTGACCTCTTCAGCGGATTTCCTGTAACCGAATAATCTCCGATCAGCTGCAGTCGAGCGCCCTTCAGTCGTCTGCTCGCAACCAAACGACCGGCGCCGACCGTTAATTCAAATTTCTTTGACTGGTTCCCTTTTGGTCCAAGTTAGAACGCTGCGCGGAAAAATTCTTCTCCATAGCCTAATTTAGCATTATTTATTACTACACCGTGTGTTGGTGGTCTATTCATTCATTGATGTTAGTATTCTCTACCTCCTCATGTTCGTAACTCTCTTAGCGAGACTGTCTTTCGCTCTAAACTGAAAACTTAACCTCTTCCAGTCTGCCTATGGCTCTTAATGGTTGCCTGGCTTCAATGTGCACTTCTGAACTTTGTAAGGAGGGCATTATCAAATTACAGTTGTATTGTATTGTATTGTACTGTATTTAATAATTATTACCAAGCGTAAATGCATTTTATCTTATTTGGCATCATCGAGTCTATGCAATCAAGCACACACAAAGCACAGATAAATGGGATTCGAAAGAAGATCGCTACAACATGCACGAGTTTAGCAACGACATTTTAAACTCAAACTATCAACTGAACGCACCATAGACTTCCGATGCAAAGTTTGTTTTGGTCTCTCTACATTTTTGTAAAATACTTTATGCGCCTTTCCCTACGACGACATCAGAGCAGTTTAGGCAAGTCTAGGTCGGTCCATGACTCACGGCAACGTAAGCGCCTGGTTTGGCACACCGACGCCCAGCCACACCCTCGATCCGTGCCAGCTATACGCATCCATTAATCTGAGAAACGTGATCATGCGTGTCAACTAGACGCACCGAATAACTTCAAGTACGTGATCTACTCCTGCATAATTTAACACGAAGATGACGTCACAGAAAAATTCGGCATCTGACCGAAAACCCGCCAGCCAACCAATCACAAACGAGCCAACAGCACGACTATTTATCTACGTTATGTCATGGACAATAATTATACTTACACAAAACCGTTCTTGGCAAATCTCTCTGTAGCCTGCATAGTTATAGCCTGTGCCTTGAACTAACACATGAAAGTCTGCGCATATAGGGTGCTTCTATGATTTCATCAGCGAACTTCTGACCCTCTGAAGTAATTTCCCATCTAATCCTCTTGCCGAACGCCATATATACAGACCTGCAGCGGGGAGGTGGAGCGGAAGCCATTGTGGCTAGAGCAGGGCAGACTGACGTCCATTGAGTGAACCAATATAATCAGTCAAGCCGAAATGTCGTCAAAACTTCGACCGAATTTTGACATTTAATTCCCAGTGTCTCGTCGGTCAAAATACGTCCCGTCCAAGTCGATCGCTCTCCAATCTCGCTAATGCAGTCAGTTCCTTTCACCGAAGTCTTAGTAATCGGCATGCATATGCATGGCTGTGGCTCAGGCGGGTGCTCATCTCAGGGTGAAATTATATCACAATCAGAAACTGCCAGCTGGTTTGCCTTCCATTGACATCACTCGATGTTTACACACGGCCTGAGGAACCTGGAACTGAATGTGTCAACATATTGCTCATGTTTGCACATGTTAATTGAGCGTCGAAATGCAATATAGGACTGTATCCCATAACAGACAAAATTCGATTAATCTGCAACGATGGTGTTTTTGTAATTATTGGGGCTCTGGAGGCTATAAGTGATGTAATTCTGCCAGTGGCGTTTAACCCCCCCCCCCTTCCAAATGGAATGGATGAACAAACGTCGACTGGCCGACTTATACATATATAGGAGGCTCAGAAGTCACTCCGCCACTGCTCGTACTCTGGCAGTGCCAGTACCAAGCCTGGAGAAAGGAGGAGGGAGACGCTAATCATCTTTGTTATGACACAGCGTCGTTAAACGGTAAATAACTCTGAACTGTAACTCCGCCACTTCTCGTACTCTGGCAGTGCCAGTCCAAGGTCTGGAGAAAGGAGGAGGAGGGAGACGCTAATCAGTACCTGACTCTGAACTGTAAATTACTTCGAGATGTGTTTTCGATAACATACATGATACGTAAATTAAATATATTATTGGAAATCAACAACCCCAGTTTATACTTAGAATGTTAAACCCAGATTCTTCGACTGATAACTCCATTCCTCAAAACTGCCCATCATAACTGCGTGTATAGCGACGTCTAATTCAATCTTTTTGCCTCATACAATATCGCCTGTGTCACAGATCGACCATTGCAACATTCTAGGTTGGTTACAATACATCATACGCGCCATAACGTTGTCGGATATACCAATAGCTTTAAAGAGACGATATCATAATCCCGCCATTACCCGTACTCTGATAGTACCGGTCGCAAGTCAAAATAATGAAGGCGGGCTACGCTAATCACTATGACTCAGTGTCGTTTTATACTAACTAACCAACAAGAGGCCTAAATAACGTTGATCTTCTTTTCCTTTCAGCTGGAATTAATCCCTCCTGGGAGGGGTCAGCCACACGGATCCTTTGTCTCCATCCTAAATAACGTTGATCTACAGCTTCAAATATAGCGTATAAGTTCGTGAGTGGAATCCGATATTCCAATGCCTACCAAACTTAGCTTCGTTTGGGAGTTTTGTATTTATAAAAGAGTCAAAATACGCCGTTGCCTGGCCTTCAGCAAATGGCCCGTTAACCAATTGGCTGGACTGCCCACTTAGCCTGTGATAAATGCTATAATTATGAATATAACATGGGAGCTTACAGGCTACCGAGAATCTTTATGAACAATACTCGATAATAGTAACTAAACTGCAACTAACGACTGGATACTTTTTACACTGAACGCGAATTTGGTCAACTTCACATTAATTTTGTCATTAATCAAGTAACCTTACCAATGAACAAAAATCAAATTCTCGTACAATAATCAAGTGCCAATAATATACAAGATAATTATGAACTGGCAGCACAATAAGAGAAACTGTCGCAAAGAAATTAGTATATGTGCCGTATTTTCATGCAGACCAGCAACGTATAAATGCTATGTAAATGCAAGGTGGCTAGTTTGTCCTGAACTAGCAGATCAAGTGGAAACCATTGGAATGCTTCCAGCTGGCAAATATTTGGGGAGTTGGTATATAAAATAGGTATATTTGGGGAGTTGGTATATAAAATTCGATTAATCTGCAACGATGGTGTTTTTGTAATTATTGGGGCTCTGGAGGCTATAAGTGATGTAATTCTGCCAGTGGCGTTTAACCCCCCCCCCTTCCAAATGGAATGGATGAACAATCGTCCATGAAGTTGGCCCACTGGGATCGACCTCTGCTTTTCAATTTGCATATTAATGAGTTTAGATCTATTCAAGGATTGGCGATCTTGCAGGTTTTTTCTATATGCTTCAGCTTGTGGCATTTCTAGTTTTTACTGCTAATTGAATTTTGCCTGAGTTGTTATCATAATGAATTAAAATCACGATTTAGGCCGTTAATCAATGGCTTGTCATAACAGCGATTTGTGACGCAAAAGACTGAAATTATATTCTGTTTTCAAGTTATCGTAATAAGCAATTTAGCACAAGAGTAATCAACACTATTGAAACTTTTCTTTAGCTTTTTGTTACTCTGTTTCGTACTTTCATTAATCTAAATCTCAATTTTCTTCTTTCTCCCTTTGCTGTGTTTCTCTTTTTCAATTCCACTTGCATCTCTCGCTTGCCTTTGTCCGACAATTGTATATATATATTGCATAATTTCATTGACATTTAGTGAAATAACTAACCACAAACACGTTTTAAATATAGTTTATTTTCCTATTCTTTGCATTTCATAATATCGCTTTCTGTCTGTCTGTCTGTCTGTCTGTCTGTCTGTCTGTCTATCTATCTATCTATCTATCTATCTATCTATCTATCTATCTATCTACCTACCTACCTACCTATATCTCTCTATCTCTCTATCTCTCTATCTCTCTATCTCTCTATCTATCTATCTATCTATCTATCTATCTATCTATCTATCTATCTATCTATCTATCTATCTATCTATCTATCTATCTATCTATCTATCTATCTATCTATCTATCTATCTATCTATCTATCTATCTATCTATATCTATCTGTTTGTCTGTCTGTCTGTCTGTCTGTCTGTCTGTCTGTCTGTCTGTCTATCTATCTATCTATCTATCTATCTATCTATCAATCTCTGTCTCTCTCTCTCTCTCTATCTATCTCACTCTCTTTCGCTCTTCTTCGCTGTCTTACTCTCTAGTTCACTTTCTCTTACTCCCCTGCACTCTCTTATAACTCTCTTGCTCTGTCTCAGTCGCAGTTGTAGTCAGACGATGAGAGTCACACGCGCGGTCAACATCTCGCTCGACTGACGGATCTACGACATCTGACAGATTCACAAAGAAGAGAAAAACGAACGACGTCCATAAACGATAATAATTACGTGCGACGTGTCAACGTTCACCCAACCACTCGACTGGACGACAAGAAGTTAAGGCAGAGATATTATTAACTGTAGGCAAACAAGCGATGCATGGGACAGAGTTCGACTGCTGCGCGGTTCGTGTTCCTGCAAGTATTGATTAATGATTGTATTGATTCTGTCGTTAAATATATGAGCAAGGCTCATTGATAACCATTTCATCATTTTCTTTGGCATTGTTCCAGATACCGACGGTTAATTGAAGGCAATATCCGAATATAAACCATCGAAGATTTGTTCACGTTCTTTCCCGCTTTATACTCCGACATCTGATACATGTATACTTCTCGTATAAAATATATACATCACCCTGCACATATAACCATTATATGGCTATAATTATATACATATATGCATACATAGGCCTAGTAAAGCTATATATATGCATGGGCTATATAAGTCATATATGCATAGGCTATATGTTATATATTATATATATGTGTGTGTGTGTGTGTGTGTGTGTGTGTGTGTGTGTGTGTGTGTGTGTGTGTGTGTAGGTGTGTGTGTGTGTGTGTGTGTGTGTGTGTGTGTGTGTGTGTGTGTGTGTGTGTGTGTGTGTGTGTGTGTGTGTGTGTGTGTGTGTGTGTGTGTGTGTGTGTGTGTGTGTGTGTGTGTGTGTGTGTGTGTGTGTGTGTGTGTGTGTGTGTCTATGGGCTATATAACATTGAGTGTCTATCTTCACCACGGCGTTGCAGTTGTTTTTTTCTTTTCCACGATACCAATTCTGCCTCGCCATTTGTTACGGCCACAGATAAAAGAAATTTCGGAAACGTGTGTTTCAGTGGAGCGCTCTGCTGAAGCCGTTTAGGGATTCGCCGATCGATCAGTTGCCGCCAACACATGCAGCAATGGACCATTAATCTTTCATAGCATTCTGCCGCATCCTTACTTAGGGATCTGCACAAAACCAAGCAGTGCTACAGATTGCCATAGTCGGACGTAAACAACAAGGTTCAGTTGTATAAAACATTTATATATATATACATATATATGCACATATATATATATAAAGCCCAGACTCACATAAATAATGCATGGAGTAGATGTCCTAACTTATATGAATGCAAAGATTAATGCCAATGCTTTCAGATGCACCTTTCCGTGGGGTGACGAGAACGGTGTATTATTTTTAATAGATTCTCATATCAACAATAATCTAGGATAAATTGCTACACCGAATAAAATATATTAAGCTTGTTCGGCTGTTGATTTGTGTTATTACCTTGTTGGATATGGAGCGCTGTTATATATCTATATATACACATAGGCTTATATACATGTATACTGCAATACATCATATGGATCTCCCTTCCCTTGGTACTGCGTGGAGCCATACTTACTGGATTCTCTCTGTCTCTCTCTGTCTCTCTGTTTGTCTCTCTCTGTCTGTCTCTGTCTGTCTGTCTCTGTCTGTCTGTCTCTCTCTCTGTTGTTCATCGTCTAAAGTCTTTTCTGTTTCCGCGAGGCTCACAAGCTGAGAGAGCCTCTGAATAGTTCACACTGTGAGAGTCGCTTTATAAATTCCCAGATACCATACCATACCATACCATATCCGTGTATTCAAGTTCCTTGACGTGTTAGACGACCAGTGCAAGGTCAAAGGTCTTGGTTTCGAGCAAATCTACGAATCGGATGTTGTGCAGTCTTCGGGAACAGAATCGTTCTCTTATCAGACAGAATAACATGGAACTGCAGTCAGAAACTTGAAAGTAAGCGCACCACCGGAAGCGTATCCAGGACTCCTGTTGTAGCTAATAGCAGGAAAGAAAGGACGACGCGTGGTTTTTCTGAAAGAGGAATGTTTTCAAGATTGAGTGAAAAACTTGTGTATAGCGATTCAAAGATGTAAAGTACTGGAGAGTTTGATTAATGACTACGAAGACTCTTTAGAAATGGCGCAATATAAATAAGTTTTTTAATAATCAGCCTACAATACAATTACAACAGAAACGTGTATTTCGATAAACGGCAGAGTCACTTCGTTTTCAACATGTATCAATTAGCGAGTCATGACTGATGATGCGATGCGTTTGTAGGAGCTCAGGAGAGTGCTTAGAACCAGCAAATGTCCTAAGAATCACTCTAGAAGAAAGGCGTAAATCATATGCCTGTCATCAGTCTCTTGGGTTGGACCAGAAAAAGACAGAAACCAAATACTAGACGGTCAAGCAGACGTGTGACTCGGAATGCAATAAAGTTTAACATGCATCGCCATCATTCAAGTCGTTGTTTTAGGTTGACAGAAATAAGCAACAGTTGAGAACCATACTCTTAGAGGTAATGTCTACCAACAACATACAGCTACTGTGGTCGCACACATTCTACAGACACTCATTGCGGTAAATTGAGCGTATCCAGAAAAACTTAGTATTCAAGTAATCAGTAGTAATTAAATAGATGAGAGCACTTTAAGATCGCTGCGCTGAGCGGCGTGCATTTGAAACTCCAGGGCGCTGTGGTGACACTCCTTTGAAGAATTACAGCTCATCACCCATTATCTGGATAGCAATGCGCGAAAACCACTGCATGATAGATCGTCGGATCGCTTCAGTGTATACGATACATTACAATACAGCTGAATTTGATATTGTCCTCCTTCCAAAGTTCAGAAGTGTACACAAGGAAGACCAAATGGCAGAACATCGAAGTCGCTGAGCAATTATGCGTGAAGGGCTTGCCTGAGGTCCCTACACAGACACCGCCTTAGTCGAGGTTCAACCCGTACTATATACAGGCCGAGTGCTCCAACCTATCGGGTATACCATGCCCCACATTATTCACGTATGTGACTGTGCGGCCATTATGAGAGTTTAATCTTGTTCCATACACGGTCTTGAATGCCGCGACATCCAATCAAACGGACAGTCAGTAAATTTATTTAAAGAAATACGAAGCAAATTGCTCTAGGATATTTTGTCGCCGGAGAAGAAACGTGTACATACATTCAATAGCATCCCATCACGTCACATCGTCTGATGGTCAAGCAATGCATCTACTGCTGCAGCCGTCTTTAAATTCTGTCGGCTTTGCTTGCAAGTGCTTCCTAATCTTCGAGACGAGAGCTCTTAAAGGAGGCGATGAAATGCACATCTCTGCAGTCGAAGCGAGGCGGAAAGAGTGACGAAAACCCGGGACGCAGTCCGAGGGATATATCGATCGGATGAAGGAACAGCAATGCCCATAAATCATATTGACCATTTACATTTTCCGCATAAGCAATTATACACGCGTAAATTAGACACGAGCCTTGTAGAAATGTAGAAATATCAAGTCATCGATTTATATGTATAGACCCCTATATAGGGCCTATATATATATGTGGGGCATGTATGTATATATACGTCGTACATGCATACATACGCAATATATATCTATGCATGCGTGTAACAATATTTATGTGTTGTATACTTCTTTTTATTATCTTAACTCTAAAGACGTAAATCTCAGGACAACTTTATATAAATATTATATATATATATAATTATATATATATATATAATGTATATATATACACTGTGTCCCGATGAAAAGTAGACCCCAAGAAAAAGTGTCATAACTCTGTCAAACTATTTTGGCATTTGCCTGAAATTTTAAAAACAACAACAGTAACCATATTACCACCAAATCATAACGCCGTTTGAAAATGTTGGTGAGTTTGTCAAGTTTATGAACGTTTGAGATGCAGTACTGAAAAGGGGAAATTTCCAAGATACAAGAGCCATAAGGAAGTGAAGTTCAGCTACAGCTGGTGTTCAAAATGTCCTCTTTGTTCACGGACACACGACCGTAGACGTGGACGCCACTGTTTGATGGCCCGGTCGATGATCACGTGGTCAAACAGCTGCCACTCTTCAATCAGACGCGCCCTCAGGTGATCAACGTCACGAGTGCCGAAACGACAAACGCGCACCTCCAGTACACTCCAGATTTGATAGTCAACTGGATTGAGGTCTGGACTGTTGGGTGGGCACAGCTGCGGGGATATGAAGTCAGGTGTCTCCCGGGACAGCAGAGCAATGGTCTCACGTGCTCGGTGCGCAGGGGCACTGTCTTGTTGAATGTGAAGTAGCCACCCGATGAAAAGTAGAGCCCAAAACGTTTGTCAAAAATTTGTATGTTTGAAATTTCCCCTTTTCAGTACTGCATCTCAAACGTTGATAAACTTGACAAACTCACCAACATTTCCAAACGGCGTACGATTTGGCGGCACTATTGCCAATGTTGTCATTTTTAAAATTTCAGGCAAATGCTAAACGTTTTGACCGAGTTATGACACTTTTTCTTGGAGTCTACTTTTCATCGGGACACAGTGTATATATGTCCATAGCTATACATGTACAGATGCGCATATGTAGGCTACGTGAATAATATGTACATACATGCATATAGCCTAGATGTATATGAGAGGAGATTGGTGAAAGCGGAAGTATACGGGAGGAAGTCGTCGTCGAAGCGTTGGTTATTCCTGCTGTCATGGGAGGAATGAAGGGATTTAGCGCCGTTCAAGCGGGTCCATTCAGCTGAATAGCATTAAAGACGGGCAGCGCTCAGGATCTGTCGCCGACGGACCTATTTCTGCCTTTCCCGTTCCAGACGACGACGACGACTCAGATTATGCAGTTTAATTTACTAGCGCCGGCTGAGACAGTTTTCGAAGGGAACGAGAGAGTGAGCGACCGAAAGAGAGAGAGAGTGAGTGACCGAGAGAGAGAGAGAGAGAGAGAGAGAGAGAGAGAGAGAGAGAGAAGGTGAGAGAGAGTGTGAGAGAGAGAGTGAGCGACCGAGAGAGAGAGAGAGAAGGTGAGAGAGAGAGTGTGAGAGAGAGAGTGAGCGACCGAGAGAGAGAGACAGACAGACAGAGACAGAGACAGACAGAGAGAGCCAGAGAGAGAGACAGAGAGAGACAGAGAGACAGAGAGACAGAGACAGAGAGACAGAGAGACAGAGAAAGAGACAGAGAGACAGAGAGAGAGAGAACGACTCTGGGTCGGTTGGTCGTTCAGGAACGACAGAACGGCTCCATAGCTTATAATTACGGATCGTCTTGGACGGCCGTTCCTTACAAGAACATCGATGGCGAAAGGGAGGCGGATCGACAGAGAGAGGGAGAGGCGCGCAGTCGGCTGAACTTGGACGAATTTGGATGATTGAAAAATGAGCGTCTGGCAAAGCCGATGATTGATGGGCGAGCTTAGCGAGGAAACCACTTGTCAGATGAAGAGGGGCCTTGAAAACAGTCATTTGCCACCGTTGGCAGGCGAGACGTCCAGCTGTGCTCGGACCGTCGATGTATCGGCTGTCAGGTTGTGTCAATTAATTATTTACCGCCATGACAAGAAACGAAGGATTTAAACGGAAGTCGAAATGTTAACCAGATGCATGACTACAAACGGTCCGCTGTGGATATTTAACCCGATCGACTCGTATGCGGACGTCCAGATGGCATGCTGAATGACACCCTAACTGCATCTTTCATGACGTTCGTACATCATGCAATTTGATTCATTCCAGGTCTGCATAATAACACTTCGAAACCATATAAAGCCCAGGTGGTATCGCTATTTGACGCCATAACTTCCTCTTTCACGACACGGATAGGCCTAAATCAATGCATTTTTCAGTGTGAAATGACACTCGTAGACCATGTTTCGTTACACCCATAAGGCGTTGCTATAAGACGCCATAAATGGAAGATGCACGACTCTTTCCTCCCTGGCGTATAATCGGAGACGATGGACTGAAAACATGCTACACGACCCTATAGAGCGAGTGCTGGGGTTAGCTGTCACTCTCAGCTTCTCTACATCTTTGGCTGCTTCTGCTGCTAAACAAATTGCTAGGCTACCGATACACTCTGTCTATAGTAGGTCCTATAAAATGCAACTAATGCAACTCAGAGAGGATCCTTCTTTATGGCTAAGTGGGTCGGTTATTTATACAGAGCAACCTTTATTGCCTCTGACGTGCAACTTGACCTTAACGTCCAGTTAGATCGGCAGAATGCAGATTCACCTTTTAGTGGCCACCTATATAAGCAAAGGCATGCATACGCGTCCACTACAGTAACTCAATGAAAAAGTCCGGAACAGCATCGAAACACAACAGTGAATAGTGACGCAACAAATTGAGCACATCAAAGAGAATTATTGTGGAGGCTTCAAGACAGACCACGAACGAAATCGAATGTAGTGATAGTGTGCTTGGAACAGACAAAGTCAGGTTCAACATTGCAAGGAGGAAAACACTTGGCCGGACGGTAAGACAGTAAAGCGCCGCAGAGAGAACAAAGAATCCAAGTGAGATATAGATAGATAGATAGATAGATAGATAGATAGTTAGATAGATAGATAGATAGATAGATAGATAGATAGATAGATAGATAGATAGATAGATAGATAGATAGATAGATAGATAGATAGATAGATAGATAGATAGATAGATAGATAGATAGATAGATAGATAGATAGATAGATAGATGATAGATGATAGATAGATAGATGATAGATAGATAGATAGATAGATAGATAGATAGATAGATAGATAGATAGACAGACAGACAGACAGACAGACAGACAGACAGACAGACAGACAGACAGACAGACAGACAGACAGACAGACAGACAGACAGACAGACAGACAGACAGATAGATAGATAGATAGATAGATAGATAGATAGATAGATAGATAGATAGATAGATAGATGATAGATGATAGATGATAGATGGACGGACGGACGGACGGACGGACGGACGGACGGACGGACAGACAGACAGACAGACAGATTGAGACGCACACACACACACTGTAGACTAAAAATCCCTGTCATACACTGTAGACTAAAAATCCCTGTCATGCATTCAAAAGAGTAAACACATTATTCTGTGCATTTTTTTCTCACTATAAAATTTGACCAGGCTCCACTAATCCTATTTAATCTGGGCGAATTCTTTTATGTCAGTATTTAAGGACAAGGCACCGATCAATGCCGCAACAAATCCGACAGCAATAAATTCGTTGGCACTCCAGAATGCCCGTCTGCTAAGACCGTGTACCAGATAACATCGACCATAAGCCAGCTCAAAGAAGAGACTAAGCAGCGTGTCATGATCGCAACGGCGACATGAAACACTCGGCCCAGCCGAGAGCGGAGGCCAATGCGTCCGGAAAACTTAGCTCATCGATGGACAGCGCATACTTCAAAAAGACTTTGTGCTTCACTCGTGGGACATTCAAAGCCCCAATCGATCACTCAAAACGTCAAAATCTTAATTTGTGTCTATACACTACTATAGCATCCTTGCAGCATTCAGATAACATTTCCGCACACAGTATACACTGAACCACCTTACAATGCTGTCTTCAGCGAGGACAGACTCATAACTTGGTTCAGTTTAAAGCGAGATCGTTCTCTAAAGCTTAACGAAATTTGAAATCCACGTACCACTGTATTTCAGAATATGCGCTATAGAATGACTCACCTTAGAACGAATGTCTTGTGTATATGTGCACAATGGCATCAAAACAGATGGAGGCATGAACCCAACTCTGTAGCCTTTTACCCCAATCGAAAATATGAAACAGATAAGAATTTTCCTTCCCCACAATACCTTTAGCCCTAAGGGAAAACATTTTGTACGAAATTGATTTTAGTTTCCCGGATGGGTTGCATGAATGGGATGCGCACTGGGAAGAAAGGAACGCATTTATTCGTCGGAAGTAAAGAATTGTTCGGTAGAAGGTGCATGTTTTGGGTGTGGGAAGAATAGCTTGGGTTGGCTGAGCTCTGACGACTAAAAGAATATTTGTGGCGTCATCATCAAACCCTTGCTTACCCCATCCACTTCGACCGTTAGTGCCTCCCCACTCTCAATCCCTGCTATCGGCCTTAATTGTACAAGAAGAGCTGACTGATCACATGCGCAGGAGAATACTCCTATTACGGATAGGGAAAAGTCTCAAACACTTTATTAGCCAGTCTGTGACAAATGAAGAAAGAGACAGACAGACAGACAGACAGACAGACAGACAGACAGACAGACAGACAGACAGACAGACAGACAGACAGACAGACAGACAGACAGACAGACAGACAGACAGACAGAGACAGACAGACAGAGACAGAGACATAACCAGAAGACTGATGGACAGGCACAGACGCACAGGCTAACACACACATGCAACCAGACTGACAGACCTGTTGGTAGGCAGCTATGAAGGTAAATAGACGGCGAAGAAGAAAACACGCAGTGGAAATATTTAAATAAAGCGAGAGAACGTGCGTAAAGAGAATTGAATTGGAAACTCCCAAGAAGAACTGGATAAAGAAGAAGAAGAAGAGGATAGCAAAGAGTGGAATGCGAACGACAGAAAGGATAAGGCGAATAAATGGAGTCAATTTAGCCAGACAAAGCCAAACAAACAGCTGAGTCACATATTACAGTTAGAAGACGTTGTGTCTGGAATGGAGTAGTGATAGTTGCAAGCTCTACATCTGATTCAGGTTGCACTTTAATAATCTGTTATCATTTTACTTGAATCTGCAGAGTCTTGGACTGTAGGTCAGCCAGGAAGTTGATGCAACCATGCAGATGCATGTATAGGGCCTAAGTCGAAGCATTTGACAATTTCCGTCACTTCCTGCCTGGTCTGCAGCAGCAACAGCTGCAAGGACTGGTCCAATGGCGCCGATGAAGCTCAACAAGAAAGGACAATGACCATTTCGCTTGTTGATATCTTACAGGAAGCACTGCGATGCCTTAAGCATACACAATATTCACCTGAATACGCTGAAAGCAATTTACATATATATCTAGTCAGATACATTTATATGTGACAGAGTTATAAAATGAATTTATCACGGACTGTTAACGAGCACATCCACGCTCGGTTGTATGTGCATGAGGAGTCATTGCCAGACAATGCCAGGAGATAGATATATAGCTATTGTGCATAGGCTTATTTTTATGTATACACTTATATATGTATATGTTTATACATAGTTCGCTTAAAGCAGCTATGTATTCGCTGTGAGGCACGTATAAGGCGGTCTGTATGTAGTTTTCTGCAAATACATTATGCATGTATACGCGAGAAGTTAAAAAGCCGTTGCGACAACCATTTCTGTTTTGTCATTCTGTACATGTGTATGGAGAGCAATTTCTAAGTCGTATAAAATAAATACACTTGGCATATCTCCATGTATGGTATGGTAATTGCTAAGCCGCATGGCCTATCTCTTGCATACAGTAACTGCTAGGCAGCATAACATAGAAGACATGGCCTATCTCTGGTATACATAGCAATTGCCAAGTCGTATAACACAGAGACATCGCATTGTTATATGTGAAGACACAAAATACGACTAAGGTGCACGTGCACGATATATTGCATTGTATCATGTTGTGATGCATTGCACAATAATGTCAATACCATATTGTATTGCATGGTACGCATCGTATTGAAACGTACACCATTGTATTGTATTGTATTGTGAAGTTGTCAATCGATCGGACATTGAACCGTCTACTCGGCCAATTTTTAGTGTTGTCTAAACTCGAGATAAGATACACAATCTTTGATTTTGTTACGTTTAATTAATTAACAAACAGTGCAATCAATGACAGCAGTGCTTCAGAGTTCGACATAAATTTTCCTACACGCACGAATCGATAAACGACATATCATATCATATTGGAGATTTGTTTAGTGCCGCTCACAGCTGCGGCCATTCAATAGCGCTCCCAGTGCAAAGGCCCCGAGAAAATAAAAAAGGTATGAAGAACAGAGAGGGATGTAGGAAGAGATCCAGAAAGTATGGTTGCACGTATACAGAGGGAAAGGAAGAACATTCCACAGGGAGGGCCCTATGTTGGCAACATATCTAGTTTGAGCCAGCGTGGTCCTGGCACGCGGAACGATATTTGTAAGTCAAACTGTCAACGAATTTCTCTTCGCGCTTTCTTAACATTGCATTAGCACTATGACGTAAGCGCGGATTTTGTCAAAACCCGTACGTACACTCATTAACTCCATTCAGCGTCAACCAAATTACGTTTGCGGTGTTTTTTTTAAAATATCGTATTGTAGTGTAAATGCACAAGACTATACCTCTTGAATACCGACGTTCTGTGGAATAACAGAAACGGATACAGATTCCTGAGCTTTTTCAGTTCATTCGCAAACGAAGGCAATAGAAATCTCTGACTACAGAAGTACGCAGGTGCAAGTGCATTTTATTTTTCAGTGGGTGTTGCCGGTGTATATGGCCTACCGTCCGTAAATACACACAAATGCATGAAGACACACACAAACAATTCGTTCTTCCATTAATATATTATTATTTACAAACGTTTCATAGCATCTGCGTGTGTTTGCCAAGTCCAACCATAGCCTACTTATTAATTGGATCCAATTCATTAAATACAGCCAATGATGAAATCCAACATATTTACAATTGGTCTGAAACAAAGAACCTGAAAATCAATCCTAATAAAACTCGGGAAATGGCTATCATCAAACGCAACCAACCCTCACTTTCTGACAACCCTTCAATCACAGGAGTTAAACGGTCAACATCAATCAAGATTCTCGGAGTCACCATCGGAGAAAAATTAACAGTCACTGAGCACATCAATCAACTGATAAAAAGTGGAACCTCCTCCTTTTTTGCACTAAGAACTATCAAAAATCATGGAGCATCTCAAGACTCACTACATCTCATCACTAATGCAACAATCGTATCTAGAACCTTATATGCTTCTCCAGCCTGGTGGGGCCTTATAAGTGGCAAGGATAAATTGCGCCTTGAACAATTCCTGAACAAACTCAAACGATTTGGATATGTTCAAACTATCTCTCCCTCCATAGCTGAGCTTGTGCTCAAAGCCGAAATGGCCTTATTTAAAGCAGCTTTACTCAATGAAAATCACTCAATTAGATGTTTATTCCCAACCAACCATATTACTCCTTACTCCCTAAGAAATCGTCCTCACAATTTTAATCTACCAGATAAAGACTCTCGAAACTTCATATCTAGAATGTTATTTTCTAACTCTTACTAAGCTATTATTAACAATTAACAATTTTAATTCACTTCCTTGTACACCTACAGCGTTATGTCTGTTGTTTCATTAAACGAATATAAACATAAACATAATCATCGTCATCGTGTTCTTTTGCACGAGCAGTTCTCCATATTGTTCGATACACTTCGTGAATGATGATCTGTGTGTACTAAAGTAGCGGTTTTCAAACGGTGGTACGCGTACCACTTGTGGTCGCTAAGGTGTCGCTAAGTGGTACACGAAAAAAATTCAAAAAGATTACATTCTTAAAATTATAAATTAATTTTTCAATTTGTCTACCTACAGTTCTATGCTAACTGCAAGGGGACTTCGCGCTCGCCTCTTGTTTTTATTCTAACCTTTGCTGGTGGTACGCCGACATTCGATTTTCTACATGGCGGAACAATAAAGTAAAGTTTGTAAACCGCTGTACTAAAGTATAGCTTGATTGTCAACTTACGAGTGACCTTGAGAAAGTGGGCTTGTTATTTAAGGTGTCATAGAAGAGAATATTCGAATTGTATAGGCGGGTTTAAACTGGGGGGGGGTCTTCGCATGCTTTTCATTCAAGAGAAGTTCATGATCGCTTCCTCAGGATGACAGCTGTCCATCCAATGGTCATCGATTGACCATCGACTTGACCATTGTTGGCCGAGGGTCGTCAAACCAAATCCCTTGAAACTGCGCAGGACAAACAACGCGCTCTCGGACCCCTCTCACATCCGGTGTCTCCCTCTCTTTCCATCTGCCGAGAACTTATTGACGTTTCGATTCCTCGTGGTTTTCTCTCTTTTTCACATTCCGTATCTCTGTCTGTCTGTCTGTTTCTTTCTCTATTTCTCACTCTTTGTCTCTGTCTGTATGCGTCTATCTACATGTACTAGTCTTTTTCTGTACGTCTGTGTTCCTCTGTGTGTTTCTTCACCTACATTTATATATCTAGCTTTATTACTCTCTCTCTCTCTCTCTCTCTCTCTCTCTCTCTCTCTCTCTCTCTCTCTCTCTCTCTCTCTCTCTCTCTCTCTCTCTCTCTCTCTCTCTCTCTCTCTCTCTCTCTCTCTCTCTCTGTGCCTATCTACCACACTCTCTGTCTGCCTATCCGAGTGCGTGTCTCTCTGTGTTTCTTTCTCTCCGCTTCTATCTGTGTCTCTGTATCTCTGCCAGTCTCTGGTTACATTCATCCCTCGATCGGCGAGTAGAAAGCGCATCCAAATCTCGGCTTATAAATCTTCCAATGTGCCATTAATCGCGTCTCGATTGCTCCAGACTCTATGAACTCGGATAATCCAAGCGCCATCAATAGGATAATCCGTAATCATCTCCTACCTCCTCGCATCTCTCTCACGCCAGCGCCCGGCTGTAAATGACGCCCGGAAATATACCCCCGGCTTAATGTGCCTCCGTACACCATCCCATTCAGGCCGCCGTTCTCATTCCTTATAACGCATGACTCCGACCGAAATATTCAGCTCTAAGATTCGCTCTATAACTGGTCGAGATTACCACCGCATTTCCAATCTTTAAGACACTAAACGACTGATGAGAAGGGAGATTGCGTGCATCGTATCGTGATTCATCAAAGGTGCAAGCGCCCCAAATAGCAGCGTCATAAGTAGGACATATGAGACCACTGGCGTAAACTTGTCCAAAATATTGGTGGGGCAAAATATTGGTGTGGCAGAAATATTGGTGGGGCATGGGTCTGGAACAGAGGTGCAAAAAAAGTTTTTCAAGACGAAAAGTTGTTTGTTGTTGTTTTTTCGTGTTTTGGTTTTTATGGTTTTTATGGTTTTTGTTGTTTTGGTTGTTTTTAAGTTTTTCTGATTTCGGATCATAAAAATCGTGAAAAATGGCATGAACAAGAGCTTCAACTCAATTTAATTCAGTTGCGATTTCCGAAAATTAGAAATCATTTAATCAATGCTCTTAAACTAACTTCTACAAAAATAAGAAATTTATTTTTTTAAACAAAAACAAATTTTGTGGTTTTCTTTTTGTTGTTGATCATAACAAAATCCGAAAAAGCTTTTTTCACCTCTCGTCTGGACAGTCAGCAGAGGCCTTCGGTGTAACGTTAATGCGTATGAAATGGGTGTTTTGTTTACATGTAAATATGTTTCATATTGAAGATAGTGAAGATAAAAAAATCTTTGTTTCCATTATGAATTTCTGATATAGTATTTCAGTTCTGTGTCTCTGTTTTTCTGTTTCTGAAGAAATTTGTCTGTATTGAAACATAATATTTTAATATTTGAAGAAATTCTCCTCTCGATTTTTGGGGGGGCATTGCCCCGGCTCCTCAATTATTGGGGGGCACGTGCCCCGGCTGACCCCCCAGAGTCTACGCCTATGTATGAGACTGAACATGATAAATCTCTCCAAAGGCGGAAGTTTAAAATTTGCGAGACACGCGCTCAGAAGACATGAATAAGCATAAAACTGGTCAAAATGAGTTCTTGGAACATTTAGGCCTATTTTCCGTGATGCATTGGCTTTCAAGCTAAGTGTCCCTGTGTAGAGTTTCTTTGTCCAAGTACATTAATTTTCATTGTTTTTATTACGATACCTACATTCATGTAACCTGTTCTTTGGTGCCCTAATTTGAAGTCGTTACACAAATAGGCTAATCAAGCCATTGACACATTCATCTTAACCAGTATTTATTCATTGTTCTGTATGTACAGCTACACAAGTACTTCCTTGCACGCTTCTGCACTTCGACGTATTTCTTCAACGAAGTCGATTAATCCTTTGGTGGTTAATGTTACTACAAAATATGGAAACAGAAGTGAGAAAGGGACGACCCTGTCAGCGGAATAACAGGCGTATACTGTTGCTTCGGGGTATACCCGTTGACACATCCCGCACTAGTATAACAAATTGTAATATGAATTTTTGTTTTTTGTTATCAATGAAGAATATGAATTGAATTGAACTAAAATGTATGGAGACCTAATTGATGGCAACTATATAGACATTTGAATGCGCTTCAGTATACTATAGCCCACTCGTAAATATTCACGACCTCTGGCAGAGGGATTACGGTCGGGTCATAGGGCCTAGTCGTGGTAAATTTTGACTTGCAATGTCTCAAAAGTAGCCATGAAGATACTTATGTTTACAAAAATTACGAATACTGCGCCATAAAATATTTTACCTAGGCCTATAATGTATACTTCAGACATTCTTAGTATTTGTTATAGAAACAGACGGTTTTCACCAAATTTATTCAACAATTCCAGTCCAGTCCAGTCTAGTATAAAACCTAGTTTCTATGTTTACCGACTTTCTGAGGATTTTCATGCACGGTCACATGCATGTGAAGCTCACATGGCAATATTCCCAACCGGATCTCATGTGTTCTACATTTATTTTAAATGGGTCTATAGTATGTAGGACAATGAAGCCACCTAAGGCAACAGACTCAAGGAGAAGGCTCAGCATCGGGAGGAGGGGTGTTCGAACCTACCTGAGGCAGAGAACCGGAAGAAGAATATATGTAGGACATATGAAGCCCGAGGCCCATTTTGTCATATGGACTTCATTGTGTCCCAAACATGACGTTTCTGTTGTGGAAAGAACTGGAAGGCGGATTTATTATTAATAAAATCAGTAGGCCTACACCAATAGGTAAAAACCTGAATTTCAGAGGAAATAGGGCCTACGCGTTTACAGTATAATCGTCATTATATGAACACTACCCTTAAAATAATAATTGCTTGTAAGATAAAACTCTTTACAGAGAGGTTTCTTCGCCAGCCACAATGAGAGTAGTTTAGTGCACCTAGCTAAACCAGAATCGTAAATGTAAATTAGATATTGAAATTGCACAAAACTTCAAGAGAAACAAGGGAATCAAATCTTAAGCGTTCTATTGCTTATTTTGTAGCTACAGCTAAGACGACGTTCTAAGCAGCGAGCGCCATTTTGTTCAGCGAGCAAGCAGTAGGCAGAGCTTAAGTCCTTCCGACGATAATCCACATAGAATTATGCTTTATTTACAGTCAAAGCTGAACCATTTATTACCAGATTTGTTGAGCCGTGTTTGGCGTCTTTGGACGAAGAAACCATCCCACATCCGATCGTCTCTATTCTTCTCCGCTAGAATCGTTTGCCATTTCCTATATATACTCCTGAGGCTGACTCCTAAATCGTCAAGCATCAAAGTCGACTAGAGCACTGCACCTGTCGGAAAACCTTGCGTCAGTCAAATACATTTACTCACTGATTAATTTTCTGTCATCTATCCACCTGCCCGCCTGTATGTCTATTTCATCTCAGCAGTTTGTCTCTCCCAACTTTCCGTCTCTCTGTCTATCCATCTACTCCCATAAAATCATCAATTTTGCAAGTGTTGTCGTTTTTCTTCTCCTTGTGGTTGATTCTTCGTGTCTTATAAATCTGACCTTCTGCTTGACTCTGCCTGTTCACCTAATTGCTTCGACTTGTAAATAAAACAAAAGATTAATTAGGGGACAAAAAGTAAAGGTTCAAGATGATATGATAAATAGCAGTCCAGCACTGAGGAGGTATTTCAAGAACGCAAAACAATCCATTATAGCTGTAGTAGTCAGTACATTGTTCAGCTGTCTTATCGTATCGGTTGTTCTTTAGTCTTATCTGCTTTGCTCTATCTTAATATATTCTGTACTTTTCTGATTCTACTTTATGAGTTGCTCGTTACATAATACTGTCGATGCTCTGCTTTAGTACTTACTTTCCTTTTATAATTTGGTAAGACCTATTATCTGTTGTCTTTCATTAATTTCATCGGGCAAAATCCTTCATCATCGCTTTTGGAATATAGCAGCAATGCCTGGAACAAAGAGCAGTCTGCGGATATCAATTGAGAAATAGAGCGGACACTGGAGACAGTCGGTGGAAAACAGTCGGTGGAAAACAGTAATTTTCCACCGACTGTTTTTCACTGGAAAACAGTCGGTGGAAAACAGTCTGTGGAACAGTCGGATTTGCAGACTGTGGAAAATAGTCTGTGGAAAATAGTATGTGGAAACCGTCTGTGGAAAACAGTTGTAATAGAAAAGACAAGGGGAACAGAATTTATGATACGATAGAACAGATTGTTCGTACAAACGAGTCGGCATTCTGCCTGGCTGATGAAGAGATTTAAGTAGAGATGAGAGATGATGCTATTGATAGAATGAACCTAACAGTTTGGTAATGCTTGGTATGAGTTTCGACAAGAAGTTACGTTATGAACAATGTTACAAACTAAGTTTGGAAATCTTAGTTTCTGTATTGGACGAAAGTATGAAACTATCAACAGAATTCTGAATTTTAAATCGCAGTCGGTTTCTCTGGATTTCTACAACACCCAAAAGTTAAGTCACAATAACCGGCTTAACATTGGCGCTCAGTCAAATCAAAACCAGTTGGGCGGGTACAGCAAGGTCAGATTAGGTTCCGGGCCGAGAGCCAGAGTCAGGCAGATGAGTAGACGGACAGTCAAGGTGGAGGGCATTTGGGGCTGCACGACGATCAGTATGTAAACCATATTTTAAGCGTAAATACAGGTCTACCGTTTAAGCCAATGCGGATGACAGGACGCGTGGGCTTGTGTGCAGAGATGGCTATGCTATTGAAGGTTTACTAAGCTTTATGTCCAACAAGCTAATCCAACATTAATAAAAAAAAAACAGGTTAACGAGAAACGCTTAGTCTACATTAAACCGTTTTAGATTATACTTTCATGCGTTTCTGCGTAATCACTTTTTATAGGTAGACCCTATCCGTCTCCCATTTTAGTACAGCCCTTAAAGATTGCAAATGCATTCAGCTGTGCTGTTGTCGTTGCATCAATTCCAGTAAATATTATTCAGTAGTGGACCTGGTGCCCACCAGGATATACATCATACATTGATTTGAATCGAAAACTCATCCATTCATCGGATGATGAAGTCAGAGTGGTTGTAGGCATTTGGGATTGAACGTCAGAAAGCAGAGTCCAACGCAACGTATAGCCTATATATACATCCTACCGCACAACGTACAGCAGACAAATCAATCTACTCCGCTATTGCTCTCAGTATCTTTAGAACTCATTGTAATCAGTTCCTGCATGGATCTCTGTTTGCATAGATGTCAGAAGAAAACAGCGAAGATCAATTCCAGTTCCCTTTTTTACGATTCATAAGTCAAACATCCGAATTCGCTATGAGTCTGACTCTTTGTGGATGTGATCGATTGGATATATCAGCTGACCGACTGATTGAATAGACAACAGTTTGGCTAGACGCAAGAATAACATGACGAAAAAATATCTAAATAAATTAATTGATATTAATTGAACATAAATACATTGCCGTCTTAAGGCATGGGCAGGCTGGGTAGTCGCCAGGGGCCCCACGAATCAAGTGGCCCAAAATTAAAAAGGCCAAAAAATTAATGTTTGCGTGACCTCCACGCGCGGCAGAAGTGAATCTTCTTAGCTATGAGTGCAGGGATGGCCAACGGTTTTAGGAATAACTCGCGTTATTATTGCAGTATGTTTCTTTATGTTTAAAAAACATTTTGTTACAAATTGAATGTTGAAAGTATACGGCCTACCAATAAATCTATAGGTTTAATTTTATGACTGTTTAAATTTTTATCCCCGTGGGTGGGCAGAGGCCCCAGTGCATTGCTTTACCCAGGGCCTACAATGCTGTTAAGACGGCACTGCATAAATTTATCTATTTCTCATGCATATATTTTACCCCGAGAAGAAATATTCATAAACGAAGAATAGAAAGCTTGCGGATCATTCATTGGGATAAGTGTCGAAGAATATGAGCTTCCGAAGACTTGACAAGTACATGGATTTTACTGCCAAGTCCAGCTTAAGAAGAATTCGACACTGACACCTAAATCAGAGATGAGAAACTAAACCTTTTGACAGGAGCAATATCCGAGTTGTGTCAGGGCTGCAGGGAAATGGCGTAAATATTATCCTCGAGTCGAACACATCAGACCATTCTCTTGGAAAGCTGTTTCAAGAGAATGCGTCATCTGTGCAAGCCAAGACATATATATATATATATATACATATATATGTCTTGGCTTGCACACACACACACACACACACACACACACACACACACACACACACACACACACACACACACACACACACACACACACACACACACACACACACACACACACACACACACACACACACACACACACACACACACACACACACACACACACACACATATATATATATATATATATATATATATATTCCCACTTCGTCTATTGGCGAGTTCGGTTGATCGCCATACTGTACATAAAATATCAAAGAAACATTCACCCTTTTAGTGTCTTGTCCCATTTCTTCGAAAATAATCGTCAACAACCAAGAAACAAGAAGCGACGGACACAAACAAACTGTGCTGAAGCACGACCATTTCAAAACATCCATAACATACTGTCATGTATTTCCTGGTTCCTGGCTGTAAATACACTTTTGCAAGCCTACTGCAGCTGCAGTGGAGACCATGGTGTTTATGGCCCGGCAAATCTGGTCCTGATGTTCAACGTTTTAAAATCTCCCAAATGTAAAATGCGAACATGTACGTATATATATATGCATAAACATTCTTATATATACCGATGCATGATATTGAAGTCAGTTCGATATATGTATTATATGTGCATTGCGTGTATGCTTATACCTGCTTGGCTCACTATGCAACGAGCATGATTTGTGAGCATCACCTGGTGGAAATAAAAGCTGGAAACATTAAAGTATATAGGCATACTATGCCGTCTATTGAGCAGCTAACTGATCACTATCGGCATGAGTGTTTCTTTAGCTATCATTGGCATTCTCTTCACGAATGTCGGTCGTGTATAAACTCCCCAAATTCATACAAAACTGCTTGAGTTATATTTCAGAACGATAATATCAGCTTACAGAGAACTTATAATCTAGACAACCAAAGCATTCAGAAGACATTGGTGTCTGCTCGAAACTGGTCATTATCGAAGAAAAATTTCATCTCTGCCTTATATATGTGTATCCAGCTCTGGGATTGGTACCACCACTGTCCGTTCCAGTCTGGTCATCAGGCTTCTACTGTCTTGTCAGCCAAAGACTGACTGGATATCTACTTACTCGCCTTCTTACGCTAGCTTACACGGAGCTTAACAACTGTCTTCTGGATTCAGATTGGTTCATCACTTTAAACATCGATTCTACAAAACTGAAGATATCAGTCTTCATTGGGTACTTCCAAGGCAAACTGCTTAATGCATGATTACAGCCTACTATTTCACCCAGAAAGGGGGTGGTTACCTGTCGAACACCTTCACTCTAATTTGGTGTAATATATCACTCGATAAGATATATCTTTTGCCCGAGGAACATGAGATGTTCGATTCGGTTTGCTCTTTTAGAAGTTGCTGTCAATCTGGCCGAATGTAAGTAATCAATCTTCCTATACCCAACCTTACAATAACTTCGAAAGCGCGTGTTTCTTTGCAGTAAATATACTACAGCTGCTTTGTTCCTCACCTAATTGCTTAGGTACATAAACATTGTGATAGTACGAACCTATGGAGCAGCTTGTTGGTGGTTCTTTATATACCGATGACAGAATATTATTTTTACAGTACAGCTCAATATAGTTGTAATCATTTGTAAAGTTAATTTATCGGTACTTTTGTATTAGAGCAAGTTGGCACATTTTACACTGTAATTTAACACTTGCATTTACGATGTCGCATCTCGCAGAAAGTAAGGTATCTCTGTTTAACGACGACGAAAGATGATTTGCGTCATCCTCCTCCTATTTTTTATCCAGCTTTGGGACTGGTACTACCCATAAACGGCAGTGGTGGAACAGTAGATTGATACAGGGTAAGTAAGTGGCGGAACAGTAGGTCAATACAACGCATAAAAGGCCTTAATAACTGATGCCACTGCAATGACGCAACGGTCTTCGCGATGAATAATCGATCGGCTGAAGCACCACGCGATCATCAGTCCGAATAACAGGATAACTTGTCCTTACTTTCTACACAGCTTGACAACTAAACGCCGAGTACATGATGCACGAAGGTTCCAAACAGCAACTCCGGGATTATTACACTGTTTACAGGTAGTTTTGTGAATCGATGTATCGCTAGTTGTAATCATTTGTACATATAATTATGTCCGCTATATTTTCCTCTGTTATACTCTATTTTAATGAGCATCCAATCAATGCAATTCATGTGCGCCTGTCACGTGCAGACGAAGCCATTTAATTCCTTACTTATTGGCGGAAGCATCATCGTGCAGTCGTGCAAGAGTTTAGAAATTAATCCTTTCGTGTATAAGTAAATAAAATTAGTGGATAAATTCAAGTACAAAGTCTAAACGACGACTGATTCAGACTGAGAAGCTTCAGGCCAATAACTCTCGATCTGGGTCAGCCTCGAAAATTGATGTGAAATAAAATATGTATACTGGTATTGCACATAGGGTTAAAGAACTCAGAGAGTTCAGCCAGGCAGCCGCTGTCAACTTTATAGGATTTTAGGTTTTCATTCAAATTTGTTCATCTGCGTTTTAAATCCAAGCAAAAGAAACCAAAAGAAAGAGATGCAGAGGCAGGAAAGATCGGGCAGAGGAAGAGACAAAGACAGAAGGAAGGGGGACGAGTTAGAGAAACTGAGAAATAGCTAGATACCCAGAGACAGAAGTTGAAGAAGAGGAATAGGCCGATAGACAAAGAGAGAGAGAGAGAGAGAGAGAGAGAGAGAGAGAGAGAGAGAGAGAGAGAGAGAGAAGTAGATAGATAGATAGATAGATAGATAGATAGATAGATAGATAGATAGATAGATAGATAGATAGATAGATAGATAGATAGATAGATAGATAGATAGATAGATAGATAGATAGATAGATAGATAGATAGATAGATAGATAGATAGATAGATAGATAGATAGATAGATAGATAGATAGATAGATAGATAGAGAGAGAGAGACAGACAGACAGACAGACAGAGACACAGAGGAGAGACAGATAGATAGATAGATAGATAGATAGATAGATAGATAGATAGATAGATAGATAGATAGATAGATAGATAGATAGATAGATAGATAGATAGATAGATAGATAGATAGATAGATAGATAGATAGATAGATAGATAGATAGATAGACAGAGAGGGAGAGAAAGAGAGAGAGAGAGAGAGGAGAGAGAAAAGGAGAGAGAGACAACGGGCACTTCGGGCTCACCTCGTAGCGGAACGTAGACGTTGAGGTTAAGACAATCCTCCTGTTGCCTTTCAAGAAACGGGATCAGTCTCCGGAAGTGGTCGACAACGGACGTCGGGGAGTGCCTCTGGACTTCCTCGAGGTCGGGCAGCCTCTGAGGACAGACGGGCTTGAACTTGACTGCATTCCGAATGCCCTCCCACTTGCCGACCGGACTCGTCGGGGGCATGAAGCGCAGTTCACCCCCTAGTAGCGACGCGTACTCGAGCCCCAAGAAGGCCTCGACCTGCGGCAGGGTTCCACCCGGTGGAGTCACGAGTATTCCACGCAGTCTACCGTACTGCGTTGGGACCACGCGTTGGGTCAGCTGCGTCACGAAGACCTTGGCCTCGGCTACGTGGATAAGGTTCGAGAAAACAGCCTGGAGGAAGTAGGCACAGACGACGAGGTCCCTCGTCGACGGCAGCAGCGCAGACTCCCTTGAGACACCGAACACCACGGGGCGATAATGGGTCTCGTCAGGCAGTGGCGGCGAAGTAGGAGACGGAGGGAGCTGCGAGCAACAGCCCTTCTTCCTAAACATGATACTCCTCAACGTGGAGTTGGATGGGGGCCATTCACTCGCGCAGTGACGGCAGCCGACCCTTCAGTGTTGCGTCGCTCCGCCACCAGACGGCGACCATGTACGTGGCACGCGTAGTAATTGAGAAGGCGACATTCGGCCAGCCGCCGCGTCGTACGTCGCCGGAAGTGTGCGTCCACGATTCATCCGCCAATGAATAGTCGCGATAAGCGCTACTATCAATCGCTGGCTGTATTGACCGGCCCAGCTGTAGCGTCACCAGCCAGCCAGTAGCCAGACATTACGTAGCATCCTCCTCAACGTCCCGTAGATTGTTTATGAACCCGGAAAATTATCATAGTCCCCTAATCGCGCCCACCCGCCGTCCGCGTCCAATTTGTAAACACATTAATATTCCGGGATTCGAACCTGACTGTGATTCTCCCTGTTCAGTCCAAATAGCGTGAGTAATCCGCCGCAGTTAATATTTGATGGTTGCGCACTGAAGCAGCACATCACGGCACTTCAAACGGATTCTCTCACGTTTTCAGTAGACGATGTACGGGGTTGACAGTGCGGCGGCCAAAAGCGGAGCACGTCGCTAACCTTAAAGACCGCTTAGAGACCAAGAGCAATAAGAAATGATGGCTAGGGGGCGCTCAAAGCCCGGCTGCTGCTGCTGCTGCTGCTGCTGCTTCCGTCTCCGCCTCGGCTGCAGCTGCTGTTGGCTGCTGAAGTGGAGGAGGTTGCTGCGGCGCCTGCCATCGGTTGCATCCGGCGCAACTATCGTCAGTGGCTCTGACTTTGGAATCGGCGCATGCTACAAAGTCAGCTGGCGATGCATGAGCAGCTGCAGCCACCATAACAATCGAAAGATACCGTCGCAGTGGGTTGGGTAAGATCCGCTGTCGATTGGGGTTCGTGCATCGGCCGAAGTTGGATTCGCTGGTAGACAAAGGTAGAACTCTGGCTGGTTTTATACCGATCGATGGCGCGTTGTATAATATCAGCTTCGCAACACTTGCTTGGCAGGCTATGTACAATTTTGCAATAAGAAATGATGGCTAGGGGGCGCTCAAAGCCCGGCTGAATCTTGATTCGCCGGCTTTCCTTGTACATTTTCTTTTCCAACTTTTCCGGTTTACCAACAGAACTCTTCCAACGTGTGAATTTCATTAGTTTTGTTACAGCAGTTCCGAACGACATCGCTCCTGCAAAATGACAGACTTGTCTTCGTAATCGTAATCGTAATCTCCAAACTTCTAAAGCGCCACTCGAAGGACAAGCGCAGGGCACCAGCCTATTCACGAGTGCTACGTCAAATCAGAGGGTGTTTCCAAAGAGTAATCCAAAAGAAGTCCGAGTCCAGTTCCAGAAGGCCAAATCAAATCAGAGGGGGTTCCATAGAGTAGTCCAAAAGAGGCCCGAGTCCGATTTCCGGAAGGCCAAATCAAATCTTCACTCCACCTACGAACTTTGAATCTCAACTAATTGTTTAACTAACTGTTTGCACAGACACATTAAAAATACACTGTGTACACAAATAATAAAGAGTTACTGTCAGACGTCAGGCATCGCTGATTCTCCGTGCGAAACAGCTCAATCAATTAATTAACCTAAGTACGAACTCACATTAATTCGTGAAACTCTTGCACGACCTCGGCGTATGGTTCAGTTTATGGATAGTACGTAAAAACCCATATTGCATGAGCTAGAAAGGTAACCTAGTATGCAGTCGCAATGGGCTGAGTAACACCTGCCGTTAATTAGGCTTCTTTGTTGGTAGGCTTTGAGTTGGATACACAGGTTGGATTTCATCGTGTTTTCAACTATCATGGACAAAGGATTGGCTCAACCACACCCACCGCGTTGGTAGGTAAAGGCAGAAATGCAGGATATAATTACATTGATCAAAGGCGCTTCGTGTCCGACTGCTTAAGTTACATAGGTAAGCAAGGATAGTCGCACTGGGTTGGGTAAGAACGCTGTATCTTAAGGTTCGGAGTTGTATTCTATAGATAGATATCGGCTGAAATGTGAATACAGTGTATTAAAATGAATCATCGTCTTTCCAGCTTACACATACATGTGACGAAAAACACTACATAATCATCCGGTAAATCTTAAATCTCAACAGTTGGTTCTTATACTTGGAATCAGTTATTGGAATATAAATATTGCAATATAAAACAATAGCAAGTCAATGCTAGCTGGTTAGAATTATGCCAGACAACGCCTTTTCACACAGAGTTACATTCATTGTTAGGAATTAGGCTGAGAGGTATTCGAATAATCTAATTTAATTTAATGCAATCTTGTTGTCCTCGAGGCCAAGGCCTTGGGCTCGAGGGCTCTCGAGTTCGTTTTTAAAAGTCTTGGTCTTGGTCTTAATAATAATAATAATAATAATAATGATAATAATAATAATAATAATAATAATAATAATAATAATAATAATAATAATAATAATAATAATAATAATAATAATAATAATTATAAAAATAATGATAATCTTTATTAATTCAAACTGACAAGTACGCAGTAAGATTACATTGAAACACGACAGTACAATCAAGATCTTCATTAAACACATAAACACACGCTTTGGCAGCCATGCAAGGCGCCGCCCTATAGCGGGTATCGAACCGCGATCTAATGCTCTCCTGGCCATGAATGTAACCATCACTTTACCCCCTCTTGAGACCAAAAATCTTGGTCTTGAGGTTCAGAGTCTTGGCCTTGGTCTTGGTCTTGAGGTTTAAGGTCTTGACAACAAGGTTGATTTAATGGCTTCTATAGCGCACAGGTCATCAATCAATGGATTCTTCTGTTGTATAAGCACGGACGAAATCCTATAATAGGTCAGTGCAACGAGAAGGAAAATCCAGTGGGTAACTATATAGACTGAAGAAGACGAGTACAGGCAAATGTTAGACTGCATAGGCGCTACATAAAGTCTAATTACATGATATAGATAAGTTATATAGATGCTTGAGTTGCATAAGTTATGTCACATGCCATAGAAAGAGTCGTCTGATAGATTGATGGCGGCAGTTATATTTGTCGAGGTTAAATAAGATCGGTAATGACGTCATCATCATTCGCATATTATTGAACCTGTCGTATACCCAGTCGTTAGGTCAGCGTCAGCAGCAGGGAGGCAGCGAAGGGGAACGAGGCATCGGTTCAGCCATGCCGTGCCGTTTGACAGATGCCAATGATGCGGATGCCAACGGACGGACGGATAAAATGAAATAATAGTCTTATAATTAGACAATACAAATGCATCGAATCGCAAATGATTTGCAAATACCCATCGCCTCGTCATCGATGATGGCTTGCACGTATACTGCATGCTATCGCATGCATACGACTCAACTATCTTCACACACCCTATATCTCGTATCATTATATGCCGTATGTATAGGCTACGTATGCATTTATATGTGTAAACATATATGAAACTACATGTATATATATACATGTATATGTTTATGTATATATATACATGTAGCCTATCTATATACGTATACCGGATAATATACGAGCTACAGGGTGCGTGATGATAGGCTACTCGTATGTCTGAGCAATATATATGTATATATGTATATATATATGTATGCACGCCGTCATCACTAGATACATTTATGTATGTGCATGAGTGTGTATGTATATATCAATATGTTTCAAAGAGATCGAGAAAGAGCTAGCGACAACTGTGTATATAAACACACGAATTCGTATACCGTATACAATGAAAAGGACTTATATATATGTGTATATATATATACATATATATATATATATATATATATATATATATATATATATATATATATATATATATATATATATATAGCCTCGCTTATCTTGAAATGCATTGACCCAAAACCTCAAATCGTCGGATCGTAAATCTCAGAACCAGCTCTGCAATATAGGTCATTCTCTTGGATTCCTACAGTATTGCAGTATTTCACTGGCTTTTATCGAGCAATGCTTTCAGTAAACAGATTGTATTACATGTGGATTGTAACAGCCTTTTACTGTGCTGTCCATACCAAGTATAGATCTAATGGTTAGCCACACATGTACCTGAACATGAATGTTGCAAACATAACTATAGAGTCACCACAATGAAGATATAGACCTATACAACCTATACTCGTAAATGAAAAGTGATGCAGAATTACAATTAATACTAGGGCTGTACCGAATTGGTGATAATCACTATTCGGCCGAATACGAAAAATTGGACCAACTATTCGGCCGAATACGAATACGAATAGTGTACAAAATAGGTCTACCGACAACATTCAAAAATACGTTAACGTTCACTCACTGTACACAAAGAATGAGACTACTGACAGTGTGACACTGCGATACCGCGGTTCAGGTGGTAGGCAACGCCTGGCTGCAACCACTGCAGCATATAATTATGTTAGTGAGAGAGTTACTTCAGTCCACTCGCTATAGCGGCCGCATATGCAGAAACAGATGTCACGTGACTACTATTCGTATTCGGTCCGACCGCTACTATTCGGCCGAATACCGAATAGCTATCTGGCCCACTATTCGGCCCCGAAGCGAATACGAAGCGAATGTTTGGTACAGCCCTAATTAATACCAACATGATTTAGAATCAGTAAGGCTAGCTCACAAGGACTATATGAGCGTCGCCTTGCTCGATCTGTCAGCATCATCATATTTTTACGTACCTTAGGCTGGGCGTTGGTACTTGGTAGTTTCGCCTGTTTCGTCAAACTGTCGATTGCTAAGGTTCGTAGATCTATTTCTTCTCACTGCAGGCATCAACTCCTCATTCTGTCTACCGATTCGAATTTCTGCGCTGTTTTATGACAGGAAATTAACTGAAAACCTTGTAGAAAATATTTTATGTGTATCCAGGCCAACCAGCAACTACTGCCTAGCTATAATTATGCATAACTTAAATTAGCTTGCTGGCTACTCAATGCATAGCCAGAGGAGTAGAGACCGCCCTCCGTACTCTCCGACCGAAGGGGGCCCTTCCTGAAAGGGGCCCCTAAAAGTGGCAAAAAATAACCGTGAACATAAAATGAACCCTGTATAGGCCTATTGTATATTACCGCATTCCAGTTTCCGGATTGTGAGGGGCCCGCGGCCCGGACGTATGATCGGAGGGGGCCACATTCTTTGTTGCTACGGCTCTGTCCATAGCCATGCACGTGTTACTAGTCACAGTGCACCTCCTTTAACTTAACAGGCGACTCAAAAATCGATTCCAGCAACACAACATCTGCTGCCAGGAATTTCGTGGATGTAGTCTTATCTGGTACTATTATACTTCGAATATGTAGACTTTGCATCCCCGGCCTCCAATGAAGTCGCCATTCGTCGAACAGTTTCCCATCTTGAAAACGAGTGTCAGTAACGCTCATAGTAGCTGCTAATATCTGATCCAACGACAGGAACATTTTACCTCAATTGTCTATTTTGCAAAATGTGAGTGTTTGACTTGTATTATTTAAAGGCTACTTAACCATAACCATAACCATAGGTTTTTATTGTTTCCGACAGCAACAGAAGAAGAGCAAAAAACTTCATAATTACAAACATTTCACTAATCACTGCAACATTTCACTAATCACTGCAACATTTCACTAATCACTGCGAAACAATGGGAGTAAAGCAAAAACCCTAAAGGGAAACGAGTCCCGACTAGTAGGGTCACACTTTAATCAAAGTATTATTTGAGTGGTGAGCTGAGTAATTCTAATTACATGACTTAATTTTAATCTTAATTAATTAATTCTTAACTAGTTAACTAGCACAAACAATGATTAAAAATTTGTATCATTGGTAATCAGATGGACATGCAGTCTACTCTTGAATAGATGTATATTGTTTAGGCAGCGTATGTCATTTGGAACGCTATTCCATACCCTAAAGCCTGCACTTCTAATTGAAAGCCCACTGGTGTTATTTCGTGAGTATATGGGTCTATAATTAGCTGAGGAACGTATAGCATAAGGATTGGATTCAGACGTGGTTTTGAAGTAATTGTTAAATGATGAAGGCAATTGTTTATAAGTTATGTGTACTTTTGCATGAATTGACTGGTTTGTTGAAAGGTTGGTTATCTGCTGAAGTTTTGGTATGCGTGTTTGTTGGAATGCCAGGTCCGCTACAATTTTTTTGAAGAGTGCTGTGGATTATTAATGATGACTCGTCACGGCAATTCTTGTTCTAGTTTAGATGGGTGTGTGTAGGTGTGTGTAGGTGTGTACTTACTTATTAGCTACCGAAACCATCGCGCAGCATCATACACACTCACCAATACACACACACACACACACACCAATACACACACACACCAATACACACACACACACACACACACATCTAAACTAGAACAAGAATTGCCTTTCTTGGAAGTGTTTTCCTTCCGTTCAGTAATTAGCCTGAATTTGACCCCTTGTTTGTCATGTCTTTTAGTTATATATGACATCATAACAGTATTATATTATACAGTGAAAGGCGTTCTGACAGAAAATAAAAGCGAAGTATTGAGTTAGAAGTAACCGGTGAATGAAAACTCTGTTTACGATGAAGTATATAATTTATAATTGATGTATGAACCAAAGCACTCGCCTATACATACAGATAGAGTTCGTAGGTGACATCCGTGGACCATCTGTCACTGCTTGTGACCCCCGTGACAGGGAAACCTTCAGTCATGACATCGATGCTGTTGCTTGCACCAGTGCTGCTCAAACTGTGGTCCACGGCCGGATATCGGTCCGCGAGTGATTTGTCCGCGAGTGATTGGTTACGAAGCCGCCGAATGATAACCGGAATCGTACTCAAATGAAATATGAATTTTATGCATTACACAAAGTGTTTTAATCGTTAACTTTAAACAATATTATTCAGTAATACTCAATACAGTATTCATAGATAATTAGCAATCACCGGTCCCCAGCATCAAAACGTTTCAGAAGCATTGGCTTAAACGAAAGATGAACGTGGCGGTAACTTCAACGATGGAATTAGGTACCGGTATGTCTTTGTTTGGTAGTGTCGTTACAGGTAATGGCGTTGTGCAATATTGTTAGATTGCAATTGAAAATTTTAAGTGTTTATTCATATAGCACCTTTTAAGAAAAGTCATTAGAGTAGCTCCCTACCTGACTGCTACAAGACCACGGTCAAACAGATTGGTCTTCAGAGGGGCGGATCCAGAAGGTCTATCAGGGGGGGGCAAAAAATTATACATACCAACCATCTTCTGGTGGGAGATAAATCAATTTACCTACCGACCACCGAAAACCTTTTTTTTAGTCATTAACCTTTTTAATGTCTTCAGTCTACATCTACGGGACCCACGTCCTGTGTACATTTAACTCATCCACGCCTACCGGGGGGGGGGGGGGCACGCCTGTGCAAACATCATAAAACGACCATAAAACGCCTGTGTAAATAAAGATAACTTTCAAACGCGGGGGGGGGGCATGGCCGGATTGGCCCCCCTGGATCCGCCCTTGGGTCTTCAACTGCGTGCAAAATAGAGGTATGGAAAGTAGAAGAAGCTAATATCGCAGAATGCATGTTAGCCTGTTCCAGAATGAGTGGCCAACGACTGCAAAACTGAGGAGGTACGCGACGGGGACCAACCCGATTACCACGTGTTGCAGAACGAGTGAGGTTTACGACCAGAAAAGGATGACACTGGAATACATAACTCTCTAAGGTGGAAGTTAGTTCAACGGCCAGACAGCTGCGTATCAACATAAGGATCTTAATGCGGCCTTGCATTGGCTCGTCCCTCATGTAATTACATGTAGATATATGACCATACTTTGGGATCCCATGGCACCAAATAACCGAGCTCCTGAGTTTAAAAACGATTGAAGTTGATTAACCCGACTGAGAGGGAGGCTCGCATAAATGGCATTACCATAGTCCACCATTGTCTTCAAACTTCCTCAATTCGAGGGTTGGTCTCTTCGTGGACAAGTTTCCTCCATCTCCTCCTGTCCTCCGTCTCCGACAACACTTGATTGAACGATAAATTCATCCAAGTTCTGATGTTGGTGATCCATCCCATCCTCGGTCTCCATTGTGCTCTTGCCCCTGGGACTGTACCCTGCACTATCTCCTTTTCCAGGCAGTCTCCCTTCTTCCTCATCAGGTGTCCGAAGTAAGAAAGCTTCCTTCGTTTGATCGAGTTAAACAAGCTTCTTTCTGTTCCTATCTTCTCCAGTACCCATTCACTTGTTCTTTTTTCCGTCCACGATACTCTCAGAATCTGTCTTAAGCATTTCATTTCGAATGCTTCTATTCTTTCTTCGTCTCTTTTCTTGATAGTCCAGCTTTCACAACCATACGCTGCCACTGGCCAGACAAGGGCCTTCATGAGTCGTAACTTAGTAGCCAGTTTTATGCTGTGACTCCTCCATATTTGCCTCAGTGCTGCCCCTGTGCTCAGTTCCCTTGCCAGTTTCTCTCTTATATCTCTGGTGCATTCTGCATCTTCAGTTACCAGCGATCCCAGATACCGAAAAACGTCAACCTGTTCCAATTTATTTCCTCCAACCTTTATGTTGCATGTTCTGCCTTTTAGCGCCATCACCTTTGTTTTGTCCATATTTATCAGTAATCCCCTTTTCTCCCCCCACTTGCTCCAATCGAGTGACTAAACATTATATAGTAGTTCCAGTTCTGATCCTGCCAGGAGTACAATATCATCAGCATATCTTAAGTTCGTAATTTTCCTACCACCTATCTGCACCCCTCCCTCCCATCCATCCACCACCTCCCTCATGACCACGGTGAGACCACCTCCGCCATAATGTTAAATAGATTGGGGGAGATCACACATCTCTGTCTGACCCCTCTCCTGACGCGGAACCCTCTTGATAGTGTTCCCCAGGGCTGTAGTCGAGGGTATACGTAGGTATACAGCGTAAACTCACCTCTAGGCAGCGTATACGTACCTCTCTAGGGAGGGTACACGCTGGGCATACAGCGTATACTTACCTCTCTATAGAGACGGTATATCCATTGACTGATGAAATTTCCCTAAAAAGGAAGGGTAATGAAAGGTTTTGAGGGCTAATGACTAAAAAAAAGGTCCTCAACTTTTATGAGAATTCCTAAACGGTCATCAATTTTTCTGAGACGAATTCCTAAAAAAAGAGGTCATCACATTTTTTCTGTGTCACACCAGCCCTAGTGACGCCGCTTCTCACCGGCAGCGTGTAATCACCTCTAATTTTACCACTATAGCCCTGGTGTTCCCGCCACCTTTACTTTAGCCTGTCATTTACAGTACAATTTGTCCACCATAGTGCATACGAATCCATGCATCAAGGTATGAAAGCAGGTTTAGCAGACAGCGAGTGGCGGATATAGTGCGAATCCGGAGTAGATGATCAAGTGCGTTCGAAAGACTGTCTTCTCATGCTCAGAGAAGGTCAACTCCTGGTCGAGTGTAATACCTAAGTCACGCACCGAAGTGGAGGAGGTGGCATTTAGAAAGCGAAGCGGCAAGTTAAGCAAGTTTATCTTTCAGAGGTGCCGACAGTTACCAAGCCAGATCAGTTGAATTTTCCGGGATTGAGCCGTTGGCGGTTGGATGATATCCATGCACAAAGGGCCTCGGTTGTCTCAACCAATTTCTCAGCTAAGAAGACAGCCTCTGAAGCTTTACAGTGAATATATGCTTGAGTATTGCAGGAATACTGGAGAGCAGCAACTCCCAGACAACAGATGATAGTGTTATTGGGATGGTGTTATGTGACAGTTAGGTGTTGGTGTTAGTTGGTGATGTGAGGTGATGCGGTTAGGTGACATTGTGGTTTGTAGTAGGTGATTTGTGGTTCCATGTGAAATTGTTAGATAGAGTTGATGATTAATCGAAGGACTCACTGAAGACGAAGACTAAGAAAAATGTTCGGATACTGGAAGAAAGACAACTGGAGAATTCAGGAAGCAATTGTCATAGTAGAAAGCGAAGAAAACCAGAGAAACCTGTGGCAATAAAGGGAGAAACGCAAGAAGAAAACTGATAGGGAAAGGATAACGAAGAGGCTCTGAATGTTGTTTTACAACGCCCTGTCTATTACTCCTTCTGTTTTCTTTCACCGTTTCTATTTCTTTCAATCCTCTTCTCTTCCTCCTCCTCCTCTTGCTGTATTCCAACTGCAACCAAATACAAATTCAACAGAGTAGCTAATCTTTCTTCGCGTGTTGCTGTCTTCATCTAACTTCAGAAAATTAATCCGAGTCCTGTGCGAGATTTGTGTCTGCGAGCTAACAAGATTTTCCGAAACAATAGGTGCGTAGAATGGATATAACAACAGCCCTTAGGGCCTCTGCTCCGCTCTGCTCTCCTCTCCACTCAACAACTCCCAGACGACAGATGATAGCGTTAGCGGGATGGTGTTATGCGACAGTTATGTTATGGTGCTATGTGATGGTGTGAGGTGATACGGTTACGTGACATTGTGGTTGTAATAGGTGATCTTGTTAATTTAAGGTACCAAGTGAATCGATAGATGCTTTATGCACTAAATTACAGCGGTATAGAACTCCTATATTATATTATATCAGATTAGGTTTGACCAGTGCCGGTCATAGGTGTGTGCGAACCGTGCGGCCGCACGGGACCTGTAACTTGGGGGGGGGCGAAAATGTCACAGAAAATTAACATGAACAAGACCAATCAGATCAGATTAGTTCATCTGAGGCGGAATGTGTGGGCGCTTGTCTTGAATCGCAGTTCGGTTTTAATCAGGTCACAAGACGATTTCCTGCTATGAGCGCTCATGTCCCATTAGTCTCAGTCGTTAGTGGAGTTGAGCGAAGGTGGATGTCGTAGTGATTGTTCCGGCGTCTCATCTAAGGACCGGGAAGGGGTTGACAGTTCGTCGGAGAGGTGAGTTAATGGAGTACGCGAATGCAGAAGCAGATGCATGCGTCTGTTTAGCTTTCATTGAACCGCCGCTTTTAGACGATGGCGCACGTACATTCTGGCGGCATCACACGTGACAGTCGCAGAGGTGTGCGGCACAGCCTACACACCGACGTAACGCCGGCTACATAGGGCCGGTGGCGTGCAGCTCCTTAAGACCAGGGAGGGAGATAATGGAGTGGATAGCGTGAGGGAAAAGGATCGTACGAGAGTAGAAAACCTAATTCAGAACATCAAATGCCCACAGGTCCATTAGTTAGCATTGAGTCGCTCTGAATTTTGCCACCGGCTGTTGCGATGGGTCGCTAATGTCAGCCGGGTTGCACATTATCGTACTATTCTGGGAGTCTTGAGCGTGAAAGTCTGAAAGCTAGGACGCGTTGTGTCGTTCATTTTAGGCGGCTATCGTATAGTTCGGCCATCAGATCCAGTTTTTAGGAGATTCTATAAGCGCTGGTATTTTCTGGACACAAAAAGTACATCTGCGTAACTCTCCAATAATTATAGTCGTGTTTGTCATAAAGTGAAAATAGAATGCAATATAATAGGTCTACAACTGAAATTCGATTATGTTCCTTTATAAGTTCATAAGTGCGCAATGAAGCAATAGGAAACATTAAGAACCACAGACTCGACGAGATAAGCTTTAGTTCAGAACGAGGAATAATATTGTCTCGGTAAAAGAGTGGCAATTGCAAGTGAAGGATTAGGATTAGGGTGGAGTGACATTGTTAGAAAGGCATCGGACACCTATGGGCACTGAGCCCATGGTTATGATGATGATGATGTTGTTGATGATGATGATGATGATGTTGTTGTTGTTGATGATGATGATGATGATGATTATGATGATGATGATGATGATGTTGTTGTTGATGATGATGATGATGATGTTGTTGTTGATGATGATGATGATGATGATGATGATGATGATGATGATGATGATGATGATGATGATGATGATGATGATGATGTTGTTGTTGTTGTTGTTGTTGATGATGATTATGATGATAATGATTATGATGATGATGATGATGATGATGTTGTTGTTGCTGTTGATGATGATGATGATGATGATGATGATGATGATGATGATGATGATGATGATGATGATGATGATGATGATGATGATGATGATGATGATGATGATGACGGCGACGACGACGACGATTATGATTAGCTTAAGGAATGTCCCTACACAGTACCGTCTCAGGAGAAGCTCGAGCCTCTTAGGCCTACTCTCCGCGTTACAAGGCGAGCGCTCTAACAAATTGGCTAACGTGACCTACTGAGAAGCGCCCGAGGGCTCGATCTCAGAGAAGTAGGGCAGCGCAATTAAACCCAGACACCCTATATCAAAGCACAGAATATTGATTGACCCCGGTCAGCGCTGTGTAAATCACAGCCCGCGGTGCAGTTTGATCTAAAGATGTACTCCTGCTGCATCGTAGGCGTCTTGCTATTCTGCATGCGTTTAGTATTGCAGCCTTTCAGGTTTTACAAGCACAAGCAGTTGTTTACGAGAGACAGCCCTTGGTTTTATAATATCCTCAAGCCATTGCATGCCTTGTAAGATCTTCGCCATCTTGTATAATGCAAATCGTCGTATTACGATTGCAAAATGTTCGAGGCGTTTCTAACGTGGGATAGGGCATTGGCGATCAAGTCGTAGGCGCTTGAAATCATCGGAAGTGATTAGAAAGTCTTTGAATATTCGTTGGTGAATTGACCAGAGAGGTTAAAATGACGTCTGGTAATTATAACCTGTAAACTAGAAGACTTTCTTACATCTGATGAAAAGAGCCATCTTTTTTTATTTTATTTTTATTTATTTCGGATATTTCTATAGCGCCCCCGCAAGTCTACTACTACTCAGAGGCGCTCCCGACTACAGCATTTGATACTGTGTCGGAGTTTTCACGCCGAAGCGCCACGAGCAATCGCGAGTGAAGGACTTGCCCAAGGTCCGTACGCAGCGGCTAGAGTGGGATTCGAACCTGCAACCCTCCGGTCACAAGGCGCCGAACTTACCACTGAGCCACCACGCCCCAACATCTTTGGTTCTCAGTCACAGCCAGTTGAGGAGAAAAATTTACGATTGCGCTAAGTCTTTGGTTTTAAATTTGTTCTCGACTGAACGATCTTCTGCAACTTGAACGGATTGCTCCTTCGATTTTTGCCTTTTATATGCCATATACTGTAAGTATCAGGTCAGTTATGACCAAATCCAATCCGATTACATTTAGCCTAGATAGCATGAGCGGTTGCGATAACGGCGTCATGCGCGGCGAACATTGAATTGATAATACGGTGACACCGACTATAAAAGTGAATGACTAGCGTTGAATCCCAGGTGTGTACAGACCACGGAGACGACGTGCAAATATTTCCCTGCAAGTTTAGTAGGACCGACTGGATGATCGATCCATCCCTTTCGGTAATCACGCGCAACAAACGCACATCGCCGACCTTCCAATAATCCCACGCCGAACACGAACGTCTATACAGCGCTGACCCTTCCGCAAAGAAAACGGGACGTGCGCGTGTACCGTTGTAAACCTCGGTAAACATGACGGCGTGCGTGAGCATGTTGCGGATGTGTGCATACTTAACACGTGCGTGAGCATAATAATAATAAGGAAGCGCAGGGTGTGGTTGCGTTCTGATCAGAGCGCCGTCTTATATCCCAGGCAGTTGCAACTGAGATCTCAGACAGGGCAGGGGAAGTAGCCCAGGGGTCAACGGGTCACTATTCATCGATCGCCTGGCCGTGGTCAGCGGGATCAATCGGGTGACCAACCGCCATTTATCACGTGACAAACGTGGCGGCAGTGTGACCATTCTTCAAACGACCACAGGGACTGAAAGAATAGCTTCGGCAGACTGACCGCCCGACCGACAGACCGACAGACCGACAGTCCTCTCATCGGACCCATCCGATTTGTTACCCGGTCACTCCCGGCTGCAGTCGAACGACGGACGCAGGCACTCCACGAAGCAAGGGGGGGGGGTGACCTACTAATGGAACTGGCACCATATGCAGCGAACGATTGGAGGTTATCGAGAAAAAAGAAATTGGGATTTCCGTCATAAAACGGAGTTCCGCTTGACTCGTACCACACCGTCACGTGTCAAGGCTGTAAAATAGCTATATCGATCTTCATCAGTATATGAGGAATTGGATAGATGACAACCGCTTTATCAAACGCTTCTTGTCTATCTGGAACAGGGTAAATTGGAAGAATGAGTATGATTTAAAGGACAGAGTTTTTGAACCAGCCTGAGCTAAATCATTTAATAATAATTTCTCTGATAATGAAAAGGAATTGTCAAGATTTATTTGTCTCATTACACGTCTCATAGCCAAACTGTAGGCCTACTGTGAATCATTTCATCCATAGATACGGATGTTTCTAGTATTAGATTTTATTGCCCTTTCATACATATATAGTTGAATACATAAATACATACATATATGCCCGATAGCGTATTGGATAACATCTGGCGTAGAGTGCGAGAGGTACAGAGATCGAGACCCATAGGCGGACATGCTTTGTAGGCTGCAAATTGCGCCGTGTATTGCAGGCTGTCTGTTCTGTTAGTAGTTAAGATTTATCGCATAACATGTACATGTACAGCGCAGTGCGTTTGCAGGCGCTTAATTAAAGAATAAATATTATTATTATTATTTTTTTTTATGCCCCGAGGTATACAGGATCCCTCAGGGACTTGAATATTAACTAAAATGGAAAATAAAGTGTCCGGAATGGCCCTATTATTATTATTATTATTATTATTATTATTATTATTATTATTATTATTATTATTATTATTATTATTATTATTATTTTTTTTTTTTTTTAAGCCCCGGGGTATCAAGGATCCCCCAGGGACTTGAATATTAACTAAAATGGAAAATAAAGTGTCCGGAATGGCCCTATTATTATTATTATTATTATTATTATTATTATTATTATTATTATTATTATTATTATTATTATTATTATTTTTTTTTTTTTTAAGCCCCGGGGTATCAAGGATCCCCCAGGTAGATAAAAAAATTGTCCGGAGACATATGATAAAATAAAAAAATTATTCCTGGAACGGCCGAGCGAGTTTTTGCTGCGATATTATTATTATTATTATTATTATTATTATTATTATTATATTACATAAACTTATGCTGAACTTAATAGCTAATGCCGTGTTCTGATCGATTATATGCTTCTCGCTGGAGTCACAAAGACACACAAACAAAACGTCAAGCATTCGGAGCCGCAAAGATCCCATAATATCAAAGCGTCTTCCTAATGGGCTACTTCAACGAACGTACTGACTCCTTATTGAACAGAAAGCCTATAGTTTACAAATCTAAACTACAATTTTTGATGGACTACATTTAAATCTGCTAACTCGGCTGCTAGGCCTGTCGTCTCTGATCTCATTTCAGTCCCATCAATGCAACAAATGCTGCTTTCGATCATCTTTCCTCCTGCTGCTGTATAGGCCCTACCTCGATCTAGAACAGTGATATTATCGGAAGTTTGCTGGTGCTTTTTCCTCGGTGGCTGTTCCAGTGCTTTAGGATTTGCCGTCCACGCAGTGTGTCAATCTGTCATTCAGATTCAAATTCAAAACTGACCTCTTCGAAATTGCTTGTCCAACGTAACATGCCTTCAGCGTGCTTACTCAATCCACTATCCTTTCGATGTCAGCAAATAAGTATAAATTTTTAAAGTGTTTTCTGTCGTTATATTAAAGTAACCTCGACTTGTTCTACGTTTCCTAGTTGTTTCGTTAGCATTACCTCTGCCTTTTATCATTCGAATATTTTGTCAACCTTATACAAGAAGGTCTTGTCTTGTCTTGTCTTCAACCATCCTCGATCCGAGGGTTGGTCGCTTCATGGACAAGTTTCCTCCATCTCCTCCTGTCCTCTGTCTCCGACAACACTTGATCTTGTCCATGTTGCTATTTGGGAGGTTAAGGTGGTAGGTTCCCTCGTCTTTCCACCTCGCAGTGGGCGACCATTGTGATTCCTCACCTAGCCTTCACAAATGATGGTATGGCCTCTGCAGGCATTCCCCTACTGAGTTGTTGTCACCCCCTCACCGCGTTGAGGTGTGGCACGGTCTTTGAAGGGGATTCAAGAAGCCAGGGAGTGGAAACACGTCATAGAACTACTCGCGTTATTTGTATGCTGTCACCTGTGATTACTGACAATATTGCAATATTACGTCCACTCAAGTTACATTCTGTTCCAAACTGAAGGAGCTTCTATTTAGGAAGCTTAGACAACCATGGTGGAAGCGCTTTTGTGAAATTGTTAAAGGTTTTATGAGAATTTTCAAACACAGAAATACGTGCATACTAAAGGATCGATACTTTTTGCCTCTTGAGCGCATTATCAATAATGAAAGATGTGCCTTAGACGCAAAAGTGCATTGAACAATACCATAATAATGTAACTTCGTTTTAGTACAAGTTATTGTTAGGAGATCTCTATTTCCATCGCAGTGCCGTTCCTTTTTTTGCGCAGTGCCTATTATTTCTCTTCTACAATTGGCGCATCTCCTTCACAAGAATGAATTGTCTCCAGTCAAGAGCTTAATAGTCAATGATTGGCCGCGTCCAGCCGAGCCCCTGCAATTCCAAATCAGGCGTCTGCTGCTGAATCTTGTGTTGCTGCTGCTGCTGATGCTGCTTCTGCCTTGGCTCGGATGTGTGTGGGTCTGTTCTGGCCTCCTAGAAGGCCGATAACTCATCACTGTTATCGGCGCTCCGTGTGAACACATGCGAATTTGCTTAAGGCAGATAATACGACGCCGCGATTCTCCATCAACTCGAAGCCATTGCTGCATACAGCCATTGCTCTGCTGTTGTTCATCCGCAGTTGCTGCTTTGATATGGACCTGTCTTAGCGGACAAAGCAAACCCTCTTCCGTTCTAGGGTCGTAATTTAGTGACAGTCTCAAACGTCGGAAGTAATAATGGCGAACTGAACTTAGCTTTGCTCGAGGTCTTGTCCATCGTTTCTCCAATTTCATTTATCATCAAATTAGGATAGGTCGGGCAAAGTAGGGTAGGAGAAGACAAGGCGAAGTAAGGTAAACTATAAGTAGGTAAGGTATGGAAAGGTGAGATAAGGTCTGTGTAGGCCCATTGCAAGAACACAGAGGATTGAATGACGCGGGGAAATTTGAGCGCCAGTGTTTGTTTACACTTAGGACTATAATTAATTAAACATTCATATAGCGCAGCTCAAAGATCAAAAGAAGTTAGAAGGACTCTATTATCCCTATACAAAACAGACATGTCTGTTAAGGCAAGAATCTAATGAATAGGCCTAGCCTTGAGTGAGATATTTCTGTGTGTTGTCTATGACATTTGTGTATAGTTGAAGTTGAAGTTAGAACCTCGGAGAGATGAGAGATGATCCAATTGCCGTGAATTATACTGTACATATTTATGTCATAAATAAGAGTCTTGAAAAGAGGAAGCTCAACACGAATCGAAAAAAACTAATATTCTTGATTTAATACATTGATATAGTTTTTACGAAATATTTCATTTTCCAATTTTCGCTCGACCCATCAAAATGCGATGGTTTGCTTGCTTGTGCTCCTTTATATTGTAGAACCTTCGCTATTGTCTTTGGAGCTGCAGTTGTTTGCTGTCGTGCAAGGATTTGAATTTAAGCTGCTACCGAATCTACATCTATGAAAAAAATGAATATTATAATTATTTCATTTATAACACTTTATTCTATTTGATGGGTTTTGATTGAAAACAGATGCTATCTTGTAGGTTAACGTTTGTTCAGGCATGGCGTTAGTGTGAGTGGGTATTATAACTTATAACCGGGCCTAAGTGTTTGAGACTTGTGAGTAAGTCTTTAGACCCCCAGATTATGGATCTATGGGTCTTACTGTAGATCTTAAAATCTATAATAAGACACCCAGACCTTAAGATCCACGATAAGACCCACATACTTTAAGATCCATAATAAGTGCTTGAGATCTATGAGCAGACCCACAAGTAAACTTAAATGTTTTAAGATTTATAAATGAGTTGTTGTTACTGTGGATCTTAAAAATTATAATAATAAGACACACAGATGAGACCTATAATAGACCTTTAAGATCGATAAGACCCATAGACTTTAAGATCCATAATAAGTGCTTGAGATCTATGAGCAGACCCACATGAAAGCTTAAATGTTTTAAGATTATAAATGAGTTGTTGAGACGCAGTACACCCGTTATTAAGTGTTTTGAGACACATAATAAGCGTTTGTGACCTATAGAGAAGAAGATGTTGAGATCAATGAGTTAGTGTTTGAGATCATAAGTAGACCCATAAATAAGTGTTTCCGACTCCTAAATAAGTGTTTTGGTTTGTGATCTAAAGCAGCGAGTTTCAGAGAATCGATTTTCTATTTTCAATATTCCACTTGTTTGTAACAAAGCAGATTTCCATCGCATATTCGCTCAATTGCACTCGAAGCTTCGCAAGCTAAATTTTCACTTCATCTCGAGACGCGCCTCTCCCATATGACGGGTGTCGGAACACAAAGGGCGCGAGAAGGGTCTTCGCAGTCTCCAGTTTAAAAAGCACGAATACATTAGGCGATATTAAATTAGAAGTTGGAAGTCCATGGTTCCGCCCTTGAAATCGACATTCTCTAGGGACCTAATTGATTTATGTCTATAGAACGTGGAGTGTGTTGTATACAGATAAGCCTGAGAATGGCAACAAGAACAGGAGTACTGTTGTAGCAATAGAAGCAAAGTTCTAAAAAACAAAGGGTTCAAGGCTAACTGGCATATCAGTTTGATGAAGGAACACTGCAGAGCCTCGATATAGGTCTTGAAATGAGTTCCGCTAACGAGAAAGAGCGGCCTCTGAAGAGAGGTTAAGAAAATTTGTGGCTCATATGTCTGCAGGACCACCACCCATTGGCCGTGCACAGACTGCGAGTGGCATTTAACGTTCCAAGGATATTGTTCCGTTAAAAAATCTATCTGCTGTCCTGCTCATTTTAACCTTCTTCACTTAAAATATGCAAATTATTCTTGCATAATTAAATCAGCTTAGAATGCTCCTCTCCTTTCCCAATTACTCGCTAAGTGTTCGCCATGAGCACCATTTTAAGACAGTGGACTTTCAGTCAGTGGTGTAACTTTAAATTTCTGGCTCCTGCAGATTTATTGCTGAAATGGGCCCTTCGTACTTTATCAGACTCTGAGAGGGCTCCCTGTTTATCAAATTTTGGTCGGGCTCCCGCAGTAATTGGCTCTTTATAGTTACCGTACGCTACTGTCTTTTAGTTAATTGCATGCATGGCTAAAATAAGTAAATTTAATCAATCAGTGAATTCTTACACCCTACAGTCGATGTAGACTGCTCAATTGGATCTTCTAATCTCTACGTGTGACATCTTGGTGTCCCCTCTGCCTTAGAACAGCTTTCTTTTTTAATTTATCCCATGTCCTTAGGCTCTAACTAGCCATCGATAAATTTAGAGATTACGATTACATTTACGATAAATAAATAAACTAATCTATAGGCGGCCCAGTCGTTTCCCCTTCAAGGTTAAGAATTCAACAAACCATTTGCATGACCCATCGTGATTCGGGACTCCGGCATAAGAGGTAAAAGACTTAACCCTAACAAAGGCTCCTCGCGAGATAGGCTGCTGAGCACAAGAAAGCTTTAACCAATATTGAGTGCAAAATGCAATTGACAACCATGAATACCATGCATTTTCATAATGTGCGATTCAGAACATAGGCCTAGCTTGTTGCTTGCATTATGTACTGTGTACTAGCCTATCGGGCAACTGTCAGCCAAATTTGATATGCACACTGTAGGCACACATACTTGGACATAAGTTGTCACCAGTGGCACAACGTGTGTTCTGAAGAAAGCAGCCTTGGCCACGATGTCACATCGTCATCTTGTTCTGACACTGTATACCGCCACCTAGCGAAAGTTCACGACGACAACGAAATCAGTCAAACGCTGTGACAACCGACAGACCACCATCTAGCGAATAACACGCAAACATGGTCATTAGGGTGTTCCCATCTACTATAGAAAAATTTCATATAATTTATTTATCTTTCCCCAACCCGGCATTTGGTGATCCATGGTATAGAAACTTTTTTTCCAAATTTCTGTTAAGATACAATAATATTTAGGACTTGCACAAACCAGTTGAAGTTCTGCCAAAATAGTTTTTTTCCAGATTTTTCAGGAAATATTTGTAAATTATGACTTCATCACGATAACAAAGGTGTATCTTCTGACAGCAACACATCCGATATATCATCAGAATCTGAGATTGGACCTACAATACCAAAACTTTCAAAACTAAAGTTTAGAGGAGAGTCAAAGTAGTACCACCTGAAGAGCTGCGCTTAATGCACTTGATACTATAGCCATAGAAAAGCTGCTTACATAATTTCAGCAATAGCTTCCACAGGACAACTCCAGCAAGACGTTGAGGAGCTCATCTTAAGTTCAAGTGCCATTCTCAGAGCACGAATAAAACATCGTGAACTTTTAACTTCAGAAATCAAGGCTTCCTTTGATCCAGTTGTGCCACTTGTCTTGCACTGGGATGGAAAAATAACGGATGATTTCACTGGTTCTGGACGAGAACAGATTGATCTACTTCCAGTTTTGGTATCAGGAAATAATATGGTAAAGTAACTTCCTGTCCCAAAACTTCACAGTGGAACAGTGGTTACCATGTCAAGAGCAGTTGTGGAAATCATGGATAAGTGGGGATTGCGAAATCGCATTAAAGAACTTTGTTTTGATACTACTGCATCAAATACTGGACTTAAGGGTGGAGTTTGTATTCGTTAAGAGACTGAGCTTGGCCAAGAACTTCTGAACTGAGCTTGTCGTCATCAGGTGTCAGAGATTATGCTAGAAAATGTTTTTAGCCTCCATGATGTTACGCAATCTCCAAACCTGGAACTGTTTGTCCATTTTAAAGACTTCTGGCCAAGGGTAGACCAAGCTTCATTTTGAACAGCGATGGAAGACGAGAGTAGGCCTATGTAAGGTATAATTGGTCCCTGAAAGTCAGCGTTATTGAGTTTGTTGTAATCCAACTTGAGAAATATCAGCCAAGAGATGATTATGGTGAATTGCTGGAGCTGTCGATTTTTTAGGCGGCCTTCCTCCGCGTGTAGTACATTTCAGATATCCAACACCTACACACCGTGCTCGCTGGATGGCTATAGGGCCATTTTCTTCTCTAAAAATGTGACTATTCCGTAACCAATATGAACCTTTGCAAGCAGGGTCAATCGGATCAAGAAAAACTCGTGGGATCTCTTACAGTGACAAACTATAGAAATATCTGAAAGATGTAGGCCTAGGCCTATGCCTTTTTGTTACTGCGATTAAGATCAAACACTGATTCCAAAGTGCTATCAACTGCAGCTCCAAGAAATGATCTTGCCTTGCTCTGCGCACTGTCATCATATCATAACAAGAAAGTGGCGATGGCTGCTACAACAGCATTTAATCGCAATTTGTGGTATCTCTCTGAAGTCTTGGCTGATTTTGGTGTTTTTGACAACCAAGTCACAGTTGAAGGAGATTAATGGTCAAGACCCTCAATGAAAATGAAGGATCTGAGGAACTACCAAAATGCATTCTACCTTTGCCTGAACCATCGCTAACAGGATTACATGATTTGGTCACAAAATCTACTGTGAGATTTTTAAGATCCTTGGCTAGTCTGAAGACTTCATGCAATGTGATTCAATGGGAACTCCGCGAAACATACAGAAGAGAACAGAATATTGTTCAATCGATCAGAGTAGCTAATCACCTGGCAGAACGAGGAGTCGTTCTTATCCAAGAATTTGACTCTTCCGTAACATGCAATGAAGAACAAAAGCAGTTCTTGCTGCAAGTGGTAGAAGATCACAGAAATAAGTTTTCAGAACCAACGAAGGCTAGTGTTTTTGAACGAATTAGGCCAGTTAATGTTGTTTGACTGAAATTACTAACTAGTAACTATAACTAGTATAACAGACTAATAGTATGTCATAATATACTAAATATAGTACTATATACAGTGAGAGTGTGACACAGTATACAGTATTAATATACAGTATACATTAGACTCACTAGTGTGATATAAACAGTATATTAAATTCATTTATTAAAACGTTTTCCGGTATAGATTTTCATACTAATAAAACGAAATTCACTAAAACTTTGAGTGTTTTGTGCAAGTCCTAAATATTAAAATAATCTGTTCAAATTTTTACTGGAGTTTTCTAACAGCTTGTATCACGCAATAGTTGGTTGGGGAGTAACTTTTGGACACTTTCATTTTTTGGGAACACCCTAATGGTCATCTAAACTAAACAGAAAAATCAAAGAGTAACCTGCTTCCGCTAGATCCGTATTTATAACGAGCGGTCAGATATAGAAGAATCGAGGAAATATTAAAATACTGACTTATGATTTTAAGTTTCGACCCAACAGGAGACAATTGTTTTATTATATTTTACGTTAGCAAAATGAAGAAGAATATCCATAAAATTTTGTAAATTATGCATATTGGAATTGCATATCTATGATTCAATTTTTGACGTCTGACACGTTAATGCTGGTATTTCGCTATGATTCCCATGTTAATGTTCCTAGGTGGGGTGTGCCATCCAGTTTTCTTGAATAAACGAAAATATATAAATATAGGGCCTAACTACTATAGATTTATGGACCTCTTTCGATGGAAAGATAATTTGTTTTGTCGGAGGGGAGGGGGTAAATTTTTGTGACATAATTTTATTAGTGGGGTCCTTGAATGTTTGACAATTGTTGACAAGGGGGAGGGAGGGGGTCAAAAACTGCCTAAAATTATTTGTTGACATAATTAATGGACGACCTCTTAGTTATGAGCTTGTTTTCGTACGTGAATGTACAGTTGATGCATGAATATAGATGCAAATCTATCAGGCAATGTATGTTCTTAGGTCTATTGTTGAAGCTTCAAAACATTTTGCACTAGAGCTGAGTTGGTCAAATCCTGGATAATGTGCTATCGTGTTCATATTGTTGTAAAGTGCCTATTGTAAGCGAAATTATTGTTTTTTGCGATCTCGCAACTTTACTTTATGGGACATACTTTCTATACAACATTATAGCCTAGGCCTACTAGGTTCCCTTGGTATCAAACCGTTAGGTCAGTGTGTACAAAATGAAGACTAAGCCAATCCTAAAACTTTTTAGAAGTCCGGTACGTAAGGACGAGTGGAAGCATGATTGTGCATTGTATCATGGTCGAATTCAATATGTACATTTACACATGTACACATAATTATATACGCACATAAGTATAAACGCACGGGGGGAGGGTGGGGGGGGGTTGAAGAGGTGAGGGTTTACGGCCTTTCGAGTTCTCATATAATGGCAATCAGCCATTGCAGAGTTCATGCCGTTAATAAGAGATTAACATGAAAAGCTCTGTCTTCTTTCCTACTGCAGGTTTAATTAATTGTGTGAAGCTATATGAAGTTGCCGCGGTTTTGAAGTCCTGAATGTTTTGAAACAGTAGTCAACTGTAACTGCTTGCATTTGTTTCTGCAAAAACCAACGCACATACACACACTTTCTGATGGGCTTTGGACAACGCAGATAACCTAAGAAAATTGTTATTTTCGGTGAAAAGAATCACACAAATGGGTGCGCTTATGGGCGTCTTTGTCGGCGCTCCATTGTTGCATCTGAACAGGTTTTCTCGCTGTCTTTTCTACGGCTGACCACGGATTTCAGACGTCCCTTTCGTCCACACCGACCCACAGTGATAAGCATTATAGGACGTCTCCAGCGCAGTCTATCGTGTACAAAAGCCACGACTCTAATGCATGACATCTGTATCGCACAAACCGGATGGCCCCGTCTAAACTGTTGATTCTCTTTGTGTCACGAGCTTTTCGATGAAAATTAGACACCCGACTGCACGCCTGAATCGCCCGACTATACTCAGCTAATCGCTTGGGCCATGACAATGAAATCTCCGCTTCGGACGGGCGTCTGATCAATTCACCCCTCTGCTGTCTTACAGGACGACGGTAACTAATAATTGCCGCTATATCAATGACGGTCTGGCACGAATGCGCTTTCCTTTCCGACTTCTTGCATTTCTTTCATCGAATATTCGACCGTCAAAGCCGGGAAGTTCATCGATCATTTCGTAAAAGACCCTCTCCGGTTCCTTTTGCCGGTTCACTGGCGCTCAGTCAATGATTTTTAGAGAGATGGGAGCGGAATGCTACGGACGGATGGTCGGACGATGCAACTATTGTTGGTGAATCGGAGACCAGAAGCCACACTGCGACGAGGCAGCCTTTGTCAGCTGCAACGCGTATGGACCTTTCTTTGAGCCGATTTCGTCTGTGCGCCAACGCGCGTGTGTGTGTGCAATTGGACTTCCGTGTATAGTTCTCAATGACCCAAAGAAGTGAAGAGAAAGCGAACAGAGACACATCACTGTCTCCCTGTCAGTCATATCTTCGTCTCGTGTAAGGTTTCATCCGCTGAATTGGCGTTTTTTGATAACAAAATTCCGAAATACAATCACAAGAAGATACAGTTCATGGCATGAACATAATCAGAATCCGAGTAATAGCGCAATGGTTTTAATAAAAAAAACAGTGCAATATCCATACAAACCACTGTCTTCTAACGTTTGCTTACGAGAGGCGTAAAAATGTATTGACGGAATACTAAATTAGTAAATTTCTAAATTATATTGGTAACACAATGTTTAAAAGTTCTGTGCAAAGCTTTCCTCTTGGTTAAAGTAGCCTGTAGAACAAAACATGTGCCTCCACTACACAAACCTATTGCGTTTGAATGATCGATTCTCGTTAATTTGCAACTTGAATTTAGAACCTTGCATTATAAGAATGCTTGCATAAATAATGAGACTATATTTTAATTTTCATAGCGTCATCAAGGTCTACGATTTCTAAGTAAATAAATGTGTGATTGAACTACCAACGGCCTCATCCCGTCTCGGAGTTAGGCAGAGAGATCCGAGTCATTTTCAGTTTGTGAGGTTGGTATGATTATAAAGAATCTTATTAAACGAATCGAATGCCAACAGGTTGACTATCGGAAAGCAATCTATAGTACAGAGTTTAAAGTTTTTTCAAAATGGTCATCTTTCGTTAGTGGACCTGTGCATATCGATTCTTAGCAAAATACAACGACAATTGCTATAGCTTCGAGAAGTTCATAGAAAGGAAAGATCTAGAACACGACATCAATATACTCATTATCGTCCTCGTCGTTGCTATTGCTGTTGCCAACGTCCATCGGAATGCGAATCATTTTCCTCGGTGAGTTGCAGCATCGGCTGCCATCTTGTATCTGGTGCTTATCTTCTGGAGCCGTAACAAAGACATTACTTGAGGGGATCCAATTCTGCAGCTGTAGAGATTGGTGAACCTTCTTGTGTCGTTCCAGGTTGCTCTTGTGACTTGTGGCATACCCGCAGTCTGCGCATGCGTAGTCCTTCCTGCCGTCGTGTACCGCCAGATGTCGTTTCAGCAAAGCCTTCCTGCAGAAGTTACGTCGACAGAAGAGACATGCGTAGCCGTTGTCATGGTGAGCCATCACGTGGTCGCGCAAGGCGGCCTTGCTGTCGAACGCCAGACCGCAGCATTCGAGCATGCGCTCGCATTTCTGGTGCATGGCCATCACGTGACGCTTGAGATTGTTCTTCCGGTCGGTGACGTAGCTACATCTCCGGCACCCGAAGATTCTCTTACCCGGTCGAGCTCTGGTTGTCTCGTGAAGTCCACTCGGACCTCTTCTCTGGTCACTCCCATTTCCGTGGCCAGTAGATTCCACTACCGGCCAGTTCGTAGGTCTGAGACGCGACGGAGGATGCACCGTCGGACACTGTTGCGAATACTGCGTTGAATAACTGAATCCAAACTCTGGAATCCTAACCTCTGGCCCGACCTCGTGTCCTTTGCGGAAGTCTGGTCTAAGGTCAGCGTGCATCTCCATGTAGCGGTAGTAGCTCGAGCGATCTATCTGGCGGGCTCCTTCAGGTGCGTATCCTTTGGGCACCAGTACTTCCGGTGGCGTTGAAGAGTTGAAGAGGATTTGTCTGAGAGAAGGTGCCAGGAAGGATGAAAACGGAAGATAGTGTCGATGGCTTGTACGCTGACTCATCATATCAAAGACGGCGAACTGATTCAGAAACATCTTCTCTGCCGTCGATTTTTGAACCCACCTGTTTTCATCACAACAATTTAACGAGCATCGTTCCTGTACTTAGAAAAATGTGTACTGTGATTAGTCCATAATATTATAGTAAAGCGCTCAGACACCTACAAGGTCCTTGGTTCAGTTAGTAAGCTTACGTTTAGAATAGATGACAATAGCGCCGACGCCACCTTGCGAACTATATGAGAACCCAGTAGCGCACTTGGCTACGAAAAGAAACAGGAAAGAGAAGAGAAGGGAAGATGGAGACAACAAAGAAAGAGGAGAGGGCAGAGAAAGAGTTTTGAACTCCCGACCTCTCAGTTGACAGTCTAGGACCCAAACCACCACACTATCGCGCATCTCGTATATATACAACGGCATTCTCTATATTCACATAGTTATGTCGTTCTGCCGGCTATAATCTGTTTCTTTATATTACAAGCTGCATTTATTCTAGTACTCCATTTTGCATCTGAAATAATATAGCTTTTAAATGTTTCAAACACCAGAAGCTCCTGAAAATTAGGCTTCTTTCAAGTACTCTATTGTAAAGTTTAAATACAAGCTCTTGAGCATTAAGTAAAGGTATACGAGTACAAGTAATTCGTTGAAAATCACAACTACATTTGCTATATTTTATTGTAGGCTATTTGTAAATTTATACAGCGCCACTAACAGAGGAAACAACGCTGCAGAGGCGCTCAAAACATCTAATTTTGTAAGAAGTGCCATATGAGTATACAAAAATAAACACAAGGGTTATCGGAACCATATTTTCACAACAGATTTCAATGTAGCAAAGTTTATTACATTACAAGAAATCCCGTGCACGGTCTTTAAATAACAACCAACGTTTGCTCATTGATCCCACGGGAAAAGGAAACATCCCTGACACGGCAACAACATAGAAATATACATGTATGCGAGTATATTATAGGTTTATGACGTATTCATTTTTATGCACAATATGATATGCGTGCATTTAACTATATTATAAGTATCTTAAAAAGGCACACATGGTCTTCAAAATATGTATGTGACAGTGTGTAGTGTAGGCCTACAGTTAGAAAGTAATTAGGCGTTTTTGAATAAGATTCATGAATAGAAAATTCCTTGCTGTTGGCCATTGAAAGATTTATCTGGAGCATTTCATAGGTAGGTTGCGCACATAGGAAATGCATGACTAGTTATCTACCTACATTGCATATGAGACGGCGCGTGAGAGGACTGGCCACACGTTCGCATATGCCGAGCCTAAGAAAATGAAGTCGCTAACACAATGCAAACGTGAATATCTAAGCTATGCCTTGTTAGCACGGATGAGTGAAGAGACAAAAGGCGTTCAATTAGTAGGCCTACACACTATCATTTAGAATCTTACAAATTCTGAAATCTGAAATAATCAAAACGTTAGTCATACGAGGAAAATCGGCTCCATAGCTTATTAAAAACGAAACAAACAACAGCAGGAGTAAGTCTGTTGTCGTTATTTGTCAAAACGCAATCCCGTCAAGAAGTGTTTTAAGGCTACAGTTTGAACGTATTCAATGTGCTGCGGTAGGTTTCGATACACGAAGACCATAAAGTAGTAGATTTAAAAAGAGAGTTTATTACAATTTAGCAACGACAAGGCATCATCACAATAGCGATTATTACCTTAAATGCAGAGAAAGGTTCATTACTGAGTTCTCAGTGAGTTGAGTTATCGAAGACGAGCTGTGATTCTGAGCTGCGCTGGTTCACTGTACAGTTGGCTAATTAAAGTTATAGTAAAACATTCACGATGAATTTCTGTTATGTATGACAATTATTGTTATAGTAAGCTACACTAATTATTTGTAATTCAGAAGCTACGCAAACAAATTGCAATTCCTTGCGTTCTTCCAGCTCCACCCAACTCTCCGCCCATATCCATTTAGTCAGATATCATTGGCTTGTGCTGCGACAAAAAGACAAGCACCATTTTCAGCACGGATATAATTTCTATTGATTTTCAATTAAATATTAAGATAGGCTTTTCAGTGGCCCTGTGAAACAGTAGCTGATCGCTCCGAACTAATGTCGGTCAGATAGCCTTCGTGTCACTGTTGCTACAATCATCCAATTGCGTTTAGTGCTGAGTAGATGTGGGCCAGGCGGGTGTCTTGTGAGCATGGTTCTGCAGAAAATAAGCCCCGCCTAGCTATTTGAAATAATACAGGTGACTCCTGTTGCACGTGCAGATAACCACACCATTGAGTAATTGTATATGGATAGAAGACTATATTAAATCCAGTGCAAATAAAGACTAAGTTGGGATATCAGCGCTTGCGCGCTAAAAAATTGATACATTACATCAGTGCTTCTTTCTAGAAAAAAGGTTCCGGAGTTGAACAATAGTTTCGGAACTGAACAATTATGGAAGGACTAAATTCCCGAGAAAAACGGGATTAGGGGTTGGGAGGGGTCTCAGAAAACACTGAAAACAGATCACAACACCGAAATTAAATTAAAGTAACTAAATCGTTGTTTTTATTATTAAAAGAAATAAATTACTTTTGAGTAGCTGAAAAAAGCACTGCATTACATTAATCTAATATGGGTAGTTTCACAGAATAAAATTAGGAGGTTTAATCCTTTCAGGATCAGTCTCTGTATGTTACTCGTATACTCCGATGGGTCGCATGGCCCGAACAGAGGTTTGGCGCAATGCAGACTGTGGCGCACAAGGTCGATGTCTATCCGCAGACTCTCTTCGATGGTGGACTACTGGCTCTTTATCTCGCTGATGATAACGCTTGGTTGGGCACGAGCCGCATAAGCTATAGAGGAAGAAGAGGAGCAGAGGGAAAGATCCTCAATAGAAGATTAGCCCCGCTATGGGAATTGGGGTGCCAGTCGTTAAAATGTGAACAATGAACAATCTTCATATTTCTCGTCACCTTGTTTGTTACTTTGAGTAATTGATTAATTTTCAGTCATACAAATATACAAGTACAGGTCGCTCAATTGACTTTCCTGACGTGTCTTCCAGTGTTCATTGGTCCGTAGCTGACCAAAAGTATATATATCCACCACAGTGTGAGAATTGTAGAAAAAAAGACGGGGTGGGGGGGGGGTTAAAATTTGATGAGTTTGATCCATGTGGAGTTGAATCCGTATTTTTGCAAACTGAGAAAATTCACAAATCGTCAAAGCCTGAACCATTCTAGATAATTCAATCCATATTTCGAGTATGTTGCCCAGTATAGTCTGAGAAACTAACTGTGGGGTACTTTCTTTTCACTGTATAATTTTGCAACGAATCTTAAGCCCGTCTTCCAATAACAATTGCCAATATCTTTAGAGCAGTAGGCTAGTTGCTTCAGGCTTTCATATTCTTTAATTTGCGCGTGTAGTAGGCCTAAGCGAGCACAGACGTCCAAATGTTTAATAAGCTGAACAAGTAAAACCTTACAGTCTTCCTACTTCTACCCGCTTGCTTCAGCAGATGCCTCAACTTAGTTTTATTACGAGTCTTTGAAGTCTGTTTACTTGTCAATACAGGATATTCAAGGCGTTTGCAGCATTGTATTCTGTGTCTGTTAGTGGAATAGCTCTATGGATACAGATTTGGTACTCTTGACGACTTGACTACAACCAGGTAGTTGGTTGCACACAACGTATATTCTGGTTACCCATCTACCTGCAATTACCAGCATGTATAACTGTGTCTTCTTCTGGCCAGTGACGACTTGTGCACCACATTAACGTTGTAGAAACCTGAACTGAGGTTAGAACAATCTTGTTGTCAAGACCTTCAACCTCAAGACCAAGACCAAGACTTTGAACCTCAAGACCAAGACCAAGACTTTCAACCTCGAGACCAGGACCAAGACCAAGACTTTCAACCTCAAGACCAAGACCAAGACTTTCAACTTCAAGACCAAGACCGAGACCAAGACCCAAAAAATCACATTCAGGCCGAGACTTCTTTCCCTATAAAAAAAATTGTCAAGTCGGACTACTCGCTATTTTAATGAAAACGTGAGTCTTTTATTTTATTCAAGCAAATTAACTTTAAATGCAGACTGCAGAGAATTCCGAATTCGTGTTTACAAAAGTCCTTCGTGCAAAATGTTCTTCCAGATGCCTTTTGTGTTTTATAAAACCAATTCGCTCAGAATTTTCTGACCAAGGCGTGCATTGTGGGGCCTCATAAAAATTTCGCCATGTGAAAAAATACTTTCCATAGGTGTTGAAGGCGATTTTTTAAAATCCTCCCACAGTAGCTTTTCAAGCACTGGATTGAAATGTACAAATCGTGAGCCTTTTAAAATCCTCCCATGGTTTATCAGTCTGGCTCAGAAAAAACCTCGGCAGGGCTTCCAGATACAGCATAACTTAGTTGCTGCTGCCAGTGGGTTTTGCTGACCAACAAGACCTATATCCGTCCCTAGAAATTTTGTCGTAGGCCATGATGCAAACAGGCTTGATAAATTTTTTAATTCGCGAGTTTTGTTAAATGACTGTTCATATTGACAGCCGGTCTTGATCTTGGTCTTGCGAGACCAAGACCAAGACTTTGAACGTCAAGACCAAGACCAAGACCAAGACTTTGAACGTCAAGACCAAGACCAAGACCAAGACTTTTGGTCTCAAGACCAAGACCAAGACCAAGACTTTTAAAAACGAACTCGAGTGCACTCGAGACCAAGACCTTCGTCTCGAGGACAACAAGTCTGGGTTAGAATGGGGTAGTTTCTGATTAGACAATTTGAAAAGGCTATAAAATGTTTCCTGAACGAACTCACGAATGAATACCATCGAGCACATGATTCCATAGTATTAATGATGTAATCGCTGGGTCCCGCTAGTGTCTCCGCTGTCACATAGCTCTGCACTTTCAGAGTCAGACCCTTGCGAGTGTTCAATACAGAGATTGCTTGTATCGGAGGTTAGTCTGTTAATAAATACATCAATAGGAATGAAAATTTATTTGTTTAAGTGAAGATTTTGTCATACAAATGTACAGGGAAAGGTTTATGTCTTGTTGGTTCAAAGTCTTAACAAGTAAATTAATTTTAACTAATAGTGACACACGCTTAGGCCTGAGAAACATTGCCTAGGCTTATATTTTTGTTGTAATACTTGAAATTGTTAAGAAACAAAAATGTGGGGTAGTATATACAAACACATATTTTATAGGTCTCATATACATGAAATGTGGTCTGTCAGAGTAATGTTCCTATTACTATGTATGTTAGAAGCTTGTATCTATCCCACATAAATGTGGTATTTAGGACACACCATGGCAGGAACAGTCGCGCCGGCACGCGGACGCAATAGGCGAATTTGCGTCTACTTTCTTGGCTAAACAGTGAATAATATTTCTAAATATCTGAATCTAAATGTGTGAAATACTTAAGTTTTAAGAATTTCTGGACGGCAAAAGAATGTATTAGTTAAAGCACCCTGTACGCAAAATAATGACAATATGCTATTTTTAGTAGCTCTATGGTTACGCTGTACAGCCTGAGTATCGATATCTATGAATATAGACATCGATTAGCCTGAGCCTCTACTTGTATATCTATGCTCCGGACGTTACGCGTCATGACGTAATAAACAATAGGAGTTTGTTTATTTGTATTGTGTTTTAGTGATATTCTATACTAGATGTTTTCCCGTCCTAAGACGTGAAATTTATTACGATCTTCATAGTTTAAAAATTTGTGAAAATGTCATCATAAACAATGTTTTGCGTGTCCGACCGTCATCCATGATGACGTTCGAAAGTGTTGCGATTAAATGTAAAACTGAAGTCTCACCTTTTCAAACTCTCCTACCATGACTCATCTGATCCTCCGCCTTCCAATTATTCTCGCCGCAAACGACACCCGCCTTGGCAGCTGCTCTGCCTCTCCTAATCTGGTACCCTGGAAATCGGACTTGGATCTCTTTTGGACTACTCTCTGGAACCCCTCTGATTTGGTTTGGCCTTCTGGAAACCGGACACGGACCTCTCTTGGACTACTCTCTGGAAACTCCCTCTGATCTGATGTAGCGCTCGTGAATAGGCTGGTGACCTGCGCTTGGCCTTCGAGTGGTGCTTTAGAAGTTTGACGATTACGATTACGATTATGCATACGCGATTTTCTATAGCGACCGTATGACCTCGACCCTGCTCATTGTTCAATGATTTGATCGGGTGAGATCCTTCACCACCACTGTCCGTTTGAATAGGCGCCATGCCATTTAAAGTCCCCGTGTAGTCAGAAGATCGTAAACAGCGGAATAAAAATTAAGAAATTCTTTCTCTGAGGATTGCATAGGCCTATATATTATACTAACGAACAAACTGAGACGGCTATAGAAAGTCGAACAATTAAAATAATCATAATATTGCCTGTGTGGCCTAATGTAGGCTCTTTAGAACTTTGAATTACAGTAGGTCGCTATTTGTAAACATCGTCGCTGGTCATGAATATTGATTATTATTTTTGAAGCTGCCAGAGCCAGTGACGTCACAATTAAGCTATTACTATTATTAAGCCGAAACAATTGGTCGCCATGGCGAGCGGTTCATGAATATCCAGTAACAGAGCGCATGCGCGTTACTTAGCGTAACATGCAAAGGTGGACACAGCCTGCCTGCCTGCCTTCCCCTGACATTTCTGTTCGTTTATATATATAATAATAGTTTCCTTATATGCAAATTTGTCCGTCGTATGACGCTACATCACAGACGGCTTCTGTTCTATTGTGAAACCGTTTGTGACGTCACTATACTGCCGTCTTGACGACGGTCGTCTTGACGACGGCGATCAGAGCATTTTAACCAACGATACATATAGGCCTATAATGATACACTGTCGTCACGTCATAATTATGACGGGCAAATACACTAGTTAAGTTAAGAATGTTCTTGCGTAAAGCTGACGAACAGCCGACGAAAAAGTTGATAGCAGTGGTCATCGTCGCATTGCGTTAGGAATTCCGCGTGATCAGAAGAGACAATAATTGTTAGTGACCAAATAAAATTCAAATGGCATGATGAAAGTTTCACATATAGGCCTATGACCGCATGATACTGCGTTGTCCGCGTTGAAGACTTTAAATGTTTTCGTCTATGTATAGTGGTAGGCTACACCTGTTTAATGTTCATTTATGCTTCATCAGCAAATGAATGATGACTAAAATGACTGGCTATGTTTTATGTCTTAAATATGTTTGCGACTTTGCGTTAATTTTTTTCACGTCTGGCGCCGCCACTCTTCAGGAATTCGAGCAAGATGGACACACAGACTGACAGTGAGTTAGGAATGAGTAACAGCAGACCTGAGCTATATTCTTGGCCAAGCGTGTTGCTCTTAGCCTAAATGGATCGGTCAAGTTCAAACAAGGTAATGGGATTCCTGTTTGGGTTAGTCAGGCGTTTCACACTGCCCCTTTAGAGGTGGTTTCTTGCATGTGACAATTGAAATAGAAAATAATTGAAACTGTAATTGAAGTTGAAGTTAGAGATGACAGTTGCTCTACTGTACACGGTGAATAAACATTTTGAAACAATCGTGTCTTCCTACAATTGCTGACCGTGTTCGGACGTACAGGGTTGCCTCTACCGGGCGGTTGGAAAATCATCTGGCCGAGGGCAATCGACTACCTACCGAGTACCGACGGGTGACCAGGCCACAGTACAACCTCCTTCCACAAAGCCTCCGCATGTGCAATGCATCCTGCACAAAAGTCTATTATATACAATCTAGATAAACGTATTGTTGCGAAAATCGCAGTGTAAACTTATGTCACGTCACAAATTGCTATAACGTCAATTATGAACTCCTATGAATCGCTGTGCTTGTGTTACGTCATAAATTTATATAATTTACTTTAAGTAGTCCTTACGTCATAAACGTGTTGCAATCGGTAACCTTGGTCCCCCGGATCTTGGCCCCCGAACCATTTTATAAAAAGGACAGAGAACAACCAGTTGTGGTGTGGGTGTATTGCAGTGCAATTGAGTTAAGTTAAGACTGTTGTTCCGCTAAGCTGCGTTTGAGCACAGAAATAATCGATATTTGAACATTGAAATGGTAAAGTTATAAGATTTCGAAGACTCTATTTTCGGTTTTTGATCAACTGTGTTTTTCTGTCGTCTGTTGAGATTTTGCTTCTATCAGATCGTTTAGGTGTCGGTCAAAGTATAAGTCCTCCCCAGACCACAGAGGCCGGACCCTTAACCAGAGGACTTTATCATTCGCATCTTCCGACCTAGCTTCCGGCATACTGGTGAGAATAGTGGTAGAGAAGGAAGAGGTTTTGCGACAGTATGTATGTAACCTACTTACATGTAGGTATAATATATGTAACCTATATAAATGTATGTGCAGCCTACATGACTGTATGTACGTAGCCTACTTGAATGTAGGCCTATATAGGCCTATGTCGCCTGCCTAATTGTGTACGTTTTCATGCATCAAATCTATCACAATCTAATCCAATTCAATCTAATGTTTTCTTCTTTCCCTTTAAGAACATAGGCCTATGTTGATGAGAAAATGTAAACAAATTGCGTCTGCGACAGCCTGGATTTAGTTTATTTACCAAATAAACGAATATTGAATTGAATCGCGCCATAGTCATAACCAAAGACATTAGACGAAGGACGGTTCGAGTCGCAGTGAAAGTCATAATACATAAAAGAAATCAGATCGAAATTCAATAAAAAAAGAGAAACCAGAAGCCAGGCTACAGTTGGTTTGCAAGTTGAAAGAGATGAATATCAAGATGAGACTGAATAAGATAGCGAAGAAGGTCCGAAAGCCCAAAGCTGTTCATGTGGTGGGACACATCAAGAGTTACAGCATCCAGGGATCATGTGTAATATTTATTTACTAGTGTATTTTCCCGTCATAATTATGACGTTGGTTAAAATGTTCTCAACGCCGTCGTCAAGACGACCGTCGTCAAGACGACAGTATAGTGACGTCACAAACGGTTTCACAATAGAACAGAAAGGCTTTGTGACGCAGCGTTATACCAGGACAAATTTGCATATAAGGAAACTATATGTATAGATATATCGCGGTGAGCACGGAACAGAGATGGGTCGGTGGCTTAAAATGCAGTAAGTACTTCGTTAAACGTATGGCATATTTTGAAATGGATTCTTTCCTCAATACATGTAAGTGGCTAGTGCAATGAATGCATTATGGTGTAGTATGCTAACATTAGGGGTCTTTGTTATGGTCCTGTTATGGGAGTTTTGGACTATTTGTAGTTTTTGCAGATTTCCCTTCATTGATGCCATGAGACGTGAGTTACAGTAGTCATGCTGTGTGGAAACAAAGGCATTAGCTAACTAGTGGTATTAAGACAGTTGAAGGCAAAACAGACCAGATTCTGTGAATATCGTGTATGTGAAATTGAACTGATCTGCATATTACCCAAACGTGATTAGAAAATGACATGGTGGAGTCAAACACATTGCCCAAATTGTGTGCGCATTCAATATGCGGTTTAGAAGTAAAGGACCCAACTGAAAAGGCCTATTTTTACCCGCCAAATTTCAGAGTTGTTGGCTTCAGAAGAATTTCATTATTAGCCACCCAAGACCAACATAGTCGAAAACAGTTGCTACCACTGACTGGAGAGCAGCATTAGACGTGGAACCATCAATTGGTAAAGATAGCTGCGTACAGCATCTAATCATGCAGCATACAAGTGGTAGTCAAGAGCGCTGTTGCTAAGACGTTAGCCGAGTGGAGTGGTATATAGTGTAACCAAGAACTGAGCCCTGTACCTAGACACCATATATATATATATATATATATATATAGGCTATATATATATATATATATATATATATAGTATCTTTCTCGCAATTCGTTTAGTTATTTATTTATTTATTTATGTTGGCATTGTCCTCTACAAGAGTAAAATGGGCGAGAGCTCAGAGGGTGCACATGGAGGGGATTTGTGCAATCGGCGAATTCGTCTGTTCGTCCTCTGTGCCCCGTAGACGGTCAACTGTCGAGTCCGGTGACTGACAGCTGACCACTGATATGACAAATGAGCCTGGCCAGTCAATCCCCGGATCGATCGATCAGGCCATCGATCATTCAATTGATCCGTATCGACTTAGCAGCGACAGTCGATCCCTCAGCTGATTGCCTGCACTTGACCAGACGACACTCTCAGACCTCGTCCGATTGAAGATATCCATAGACCCCTTTAGATCATACATATAAACCATTCGTGTAGGGCCTTTTTGTAACAGAAGATAAGCTATTTATGTACCACTTTGTTTACTCTGTGACTATCGCAGTCGAAAACGAATTCACACCATTCGAAATCAAACACACCCAACTACTTCACTCGCCATTCTGACATTGTAATGTAATGCAACCAAGTAATCTTGTAGCGCCTTCTTAATATATGTGCCGCTCGCAGCCAAAATACGGCGATCCATTTCTTCGCGGAGAACAGTCAGTTGAACTTTGAAAAAACCACTCTAATGATTGAAAGTTAACACACGCGGGCTCGCGTGCAGCAAACTAAAAATGATTTAAACCTGGTTTGACATTTGACTTCACGCTCAGAGTTCCTGGTCTGTGTTGCAGTCAGGGTAAGGGATTGCTACAGTCCAATGAATCAACAGTAATTTTAAAATAACAATTATAGTTACAACATGTAAAAAATAGTATGATTTTGGTTCGCTAAGCATCTTAAAAGGCAAAGAAGGTCTATTATAGTAAGTTGCTTAAATTGAGAGACTTCAGCCCAACCAATAGAAATGACTCAAATCGACCCTTCATTAATTGTTACTCCATCACCTAAACGGGCCCTTTATTTACAGAATTATAACAGACCTAACCCCATAGGACCCCATAGGCCCCTACAGTTGTGGACCTCAGTTACGTCATTGTCAGGTGATCTATTTGGATTAGTTCATAGTTCATGGTTCACAATTGCTTGCTTTTGACCGGCTGTAAAGTGAACCTTTGAACCTGTCAAATCTCAGTTGTATAAATGTATAGTAAAATGTATTTCTCAACAGAACGCAACTCATACACACAGCGGCGGCGATCTTATTTGATAGGTGGGGGGGGGGCACTTTAACGCGCAAACAAAATTTGTTGACCTTTTTTTCGGTGTTTCTTCAAAATGTGAGGGACAACTGTATACAGCGTCCCCCACTGTTTAAGGTGGGGGATCTTGTCCCCCTCGACCCACGGGATCGCCCCCCATGCATACCCATCGTATCTATACTACAAAGACAGTTCTGTAGGTAAGTCTGCTCGTATACACTGCGTTGTTCACAATTCTATCGCGACCGTAAAACCTCGACCCTGTACGTATACTTTGAATGAATTTGTCGAGGGCTATTCTTCCCCATCTAGGTCACAACAGGTCAGGATGGCAACGTCAAGATAGAGAGACGGAGGTCAACGAGAATAATGGAGCAAAACGAAGTAGCAACGGCTCTGTCTCTGAATGTCGGACAGTGGGGTAATTGTGTCTAACTGCCCAGTTACTTTGATTTAATTCCTCACAGGAAGTCACCGTGCAGACGGGACCGGACGATCCTAGACGAGTGGTCCACCGCGTCTAGTCAAACCTCCCACGTCCTCCTCCGGTGAGCGGACGCGACCCCCCTCCATCCCATCGCTCACAATCACCCTCACCCCAACTCCGATCGACCCGTAATCCGAATGGGCGTCTCTGCCTAATGGTGCCACACGCACACAGGCGCCGTTCATAGGCGACGCTGAGACGCCGACGCCGGAGATGGCGCCGCCGCGCGCCGCAGCTGGCGCTTCCGCGGCGGTGGCGGCAGCGGCGCGGGAGGAAGGCGGCGGCCGCGGAAGAGGATGGGCTGTCTTTTATCTGTGCCGACAGCCGGGGACTAATTAACATCAATCAAGCGACGGTCGAGACTTCGACGACCAGCGTTCGACGACGGATAGATTTCCGACAGAATAGGACAATTATTAACTTTGCTTTAAACACAGACAGGCGATAGAAAGTAGAGCGACGTCGATCGGAGAACTCTTTTCAGTTGCGTTCACGGCCAACATTGCGAAACTCCGCCGTAGACTCAATGGACGTGAAGATCAGTCCCGGCAAAATTAATGTCAACGCGAATGTAAATGTGATTACAATCATAATTAAAGTTTTTACAAAGCATCTTTGAATTTTGTCTCTGAGAATATGTCACAACACCTCCAGTGTCTAAAACTGAAAAGGTGTATAATAATTCTAAAATGAGATAATTATTTTGAGCGCTTCTATAGCTCCTCGCCTAAGGATTGAGTTCTAAAATCACAGAAAATTTAGCGCACTTGTTGGCATTATGCCCATAGCATGTGCTGTGTTATGGCAATCTAGAAATTGCCCTAATAATAATGATGATGATGATAATGATGATGATTATGATGATGATGATAATAATAATAATAATAATAATAATAATAAATTATTATTATTATTATTATTTTTTTTTACCCGAGGTATATATGATCCCTCAGGTGTCAGATACTAATTAAACATGTTGATTCTGGAGTGGCCGTCCTGGTCAAGATTATTATTATTATTATTATTATTATTATTATTATTATTATTATTATTATTATTATTATTATTATTATAATAATAATAATAATAATAATAATTATTATTATTATTATTATTATTATTATTATTATTATTATTATAATGCGTAATTGACGCATAGTTCTTCCAGAAGACAGACCGGCAAAATATGTTAAATAGGTTACGCGTTAACGGAATACAACAGTGGGGTTTCTTACCCGAAAAGGCACATTACCAAAAAATGAGAGATTTATTATAACTTTTGACTTTCAAAACTAGACCTATATTAGTAAACTTCATGGAATAAACATAGACTAGATAAATAATTGGTGAGTATGAAAGAAGGTTGTAAAGACCATTGATAAAAAGAAACGAGTGCAACCAGCGAGAGAATCGCAGCATTTCAATTCACCGGGGCGTCATTAGGTTTTATGAAAAAACAACCGATTGGTTCCAAGAACAATTCATGCGAATAATGTATAATTCACACGGTTCATACGAATGATTCGTATGAAGATTGATAGTTTTATCAATAGTAATCTACACGTGACTCAATAAGTCTAGTTTGATAGTTCTATTAATAGTAATCTACACGTGACTCAACGAGTCTAGCGCTCTACATTCGCTAACGTCTGTGTCTTGATGGAGATGCTGCGGCGGTGTGGTCTGGCACTGCAGCATCAGCAGCTGCTGCTTGCAACGGCTGAGTCTCAGCATCTTCGTCGTCGTCGTCCAAGGCGCAGCCACTGCCCGCTTGGTTGTCTCCTCCATTTGGCACAGACGAAAGGGCAGGACAGATACCCACGAAAGCACTCCACACACAGCAGCACCTACAGCTATCATCGTCTGCGTGAGTGTCGAGAGAAGCTTGACGTTGCCTACCTGGAACAAATAACCGTAGTCAGCCGCTGTTTCAGAGCACAGTAGGCCTATGGCAAGAGACAGGGTTTCGTAATTGCTAACGGCGATGTACTTCCGAGAAACGCGACGAAGCAAAGGTAACAGGAGAAGGTGTAATAACAAAAGCAGCAGATGCAAGACAGGAAAGAGAAAAGAGGCAGAAAAAGAAAAAAGGTAAGATTTCCAATTAGCATGGATGTGACAATTTAGACAGGCATGAACAAGCAATTTTAAAGCTCGACTTTCTCGTTTCATCCGTCAGCATGCTTTCTGAATATGCGGTCCAGTCGTTTGAATCTTTTAAGGCTTAATGTTTCTATGAATCGTGCCTGTGCTCTGCAGGCGTTGGAAAATGAACCTTAGAACATTGGTGTATGTATCTATTATTTTATTTGGTAATCTAATTACTTAAGTCTTGTAATCAATGGTTGCGATAAACAAATTTTGATTGATTTGATCTATTGTTTACTTAATTACCCAACGTGTCTGTTTAATTAGTCGTTTAAGTGCCCAATAAAAGCACTGCCTAATTGGTGCTAAGCTCACTGGTAACAAAGAATTCCCCTATGATTAGACAACGGTAAGATAACTGGTCTCCGCATACTGTAAAAACCGGCCAGTGTTAACTCTGACTGGTTTTCGCAAACGAGTAGATCCCGACCAACTAAGCCCCATCCAGGTTTATCATTGCATCGGTGCCTTTGACAGCCTCGCACATGATAAACGCAGTCTAAGACGTTGACCGCTGGCATTAGGGGGCCTACCAGCAGTGTTTTAGTTGTCGGGGGGTTGGGGGTTCAACCCCCTAGTTCTCTTTCTAACCCCCTCAGCTAAGTAACTGAAAATATGTTGGGGGGGGTTAATTCGTTTGTTTTGTCGCCCAGATAAATTTAATTTAGACTACTTTGGTAATCTGCAAATATTTGACTCCCCCCCCAGTTGTTTTTGGACAACTAAAACACTGCCTACCAGAGACTATTGTGTTCCAATCGGAGACCGTTTTCTCGCTTATAAAAACTCTATCTGATGACCATGCCACCATTTCCATGCATTTAAAAAAATGCAACTCAGTATAAAATTAATCTGCCAGTTACTAAGCGTGCTCTTTTTCATTGCAGGAAGGATTCCTCGGATTAAAGTTTATATTTCAAACGGCGGATCATTGAGGTTGTCTCTTCTTGAGAGGTTGGGCCAATCTCTCAAAGCCTCATGCTTTATTTTCTGCGATATCAATATGTATCCTTTGAAAAATAATACTGTTGTAAAAAATGAATGCTAATGCATACATACATACATACATACATACATACATACATACATACATACATACATACATACATACATACATACATACATCAAATCAAATCAAATCAAAAAGTCTTTATTGCAACCAAAAAACCAAAACGTAACAAGCTTTCCATATATCAACGTAAAAAACCACAAGAAAAAATACATCTTTTCGATTATAAATACAACGTATAAATACTGGTTAAAGGTTGCAAAGGGTGGCCCCAAAGGGATATAATCCCGCTAGGCGGGGTCACCCATACAACGTATTACAATTTCTAAATTCATGGCTGGCTTTTCTTAATTAAGTTCAAACTCGCTTAACTAAATTCTTAACTAAATGGCTCAACAGCCGGGCCCCGGTGCACGTACACGCCCACCAATAATTGGAGATGTCTCTTCTGTTAATTAAGGCTTTTGTCATATCAAACTGGGGGGGGGAGCTATACATTAATTAGATATTCTCTTAGTTGAATTTTAAATTCGAAGCGATTTTTAGAGTGCTGAATATGAAGTGGAGTCTCATTCCAGAGTTGTGGCCCTGATGCTTTCATACTAAATTCTCTTATATTTGTACGAGCCCGTATTGGGCGATATGTAGCTGCTCTTCTAGTGTTATGTGCATGGATTTGTGATCCCATGGTAAAATATCCCCTGAACGAATTTGGGAGTAAGTTCCGTTCATACCGATATACGAATTCTACTATTTGCATTCTTCTAATTTGATCGATTTTTAATATATTTAAATTCTTGAATATTGGGTCAGAGTGTTCTCTTCGAGGGGACCCATTTATTATTCTCACGGCTTTTTTTTGCAGTACCATTAGTTTATTAAGTCTGGACTCATAGTTAGAAGCCCATATCATACTACAGTAGCTTAAATAGGGGTATATTAGTGAATAATATAGGTTCAGTCTGATGTCCTTGGGAAGCAAGTATGATACTCTAGATATTATCCCTATAATTTTGGCAAGTTTCAATGTGATATAATTGATGTGGTCCTTCCAATACATACATACATACATACATACATACATACATACATACATACATACATACATACATACATACATACATACATACATACATACATACATACATACATACATACATACATACATACATACATACATACATATATACTCGATACACATGTGTGCATTCGTATGCACAGTGTTTAATCTAGTCTCCCTATTCTGGGAGGGGAAACAAGGTTTCTGGGGGGGGGACCAACGAATTTACACAAGATTTTTTCTGTAATTTCTAATTTCATCCATCTTGAAAAAGTTTCAGACTTTTCCTAATTTCATCTTCAAAAAAAGTTGATGACCTTTTTTTTAGTCCTTCGTCCGATTTGTAAAACTTTTTCTATGGCAATTACTCTCTCAAAAAAGGTTGATGACCCTTTTTTAGGAATTCATCTCTCTGGGTGGGGGGGACATGTTTCCACATGTATCCTGGGGGGGATTTTCCTCCCCTTAAGGTCTCTACATTCTAATGTTGCTGGCCTCTGGGGGAAACATAAATCCTGGGGGAGTCCCAAGGCCGTATTTAGGGGGGTGTTTTTGGTGTTTAAAAACCCCCCGAAATTAAATAATGTAAAAATTAAATAATGCATTTACTAACTCCAAACCCCTTGGTCGGTTGACTCGGTTGCTTGTCGGCTTGCTCAAGGACGAGAAAACACCCCCCGAAACAGAAAACACCCCCCGAAATAAAATCCTGGCTACGGCCCTGGGGGGGGGGACATTTCCCCCCAAAGGCGTCTAGATTAAACACTGCGTATACAAATACATACAATGCATAGGCGCCGACTTTTTGCTTTTGTCTCTGGGTGCCAGTGGGTGCATGGGCCCTCCCTCCCTTCCCCTTAGTTAGGTGATTTTTAGCGGAATTTCGGAGAAAGAAAACTGTTTTCTTGTCAAGTGTTCCAGTGCTATTATTTATTTATTATTTTAAATAATCAATAAATAATTTATTTATGAATGGCTGTGACTATGAGATCATGCAATGTTGGGTATTTGTGTTGTATAGTTAGGCCCCTATACTTCTGACGCTGTGAGATTACTGCTTAGGTGTAAACAGTTGAATTTGGGATCCGAATTCTTCTGGGTGCCAGGCACCCACTGAACTTTCTCTCTGGGTGCATTGGCACCCAAGGCTCCCAAGAAGTCGGCGCCTATGATACAATGTATGTATCAGGACACTTAATATAGCGCATTTAAGTATTTAAACAAGCGCTTTCTTTGCACTAGCCTACTGACATACATCATATTTGCATATTCGTACGTACATGTACATGCTTGCCAGCTGTTAATTTCAGCTGGATTCAGTCGAATCTGATATATGAATTCTTATGACTTGAGATTCGTCACCTGAACTAAGAGATCCACCACCTAAAAGAAGAGATGCCCCGCCTAAAGTCTAGTCTACACATCGCCGATTATGTGAAATATTATCATATTTGACATAATCGGCGATATGTGTCGTGTTTCACGCAGTTATTATTTTACCCGAATATCGAATAGCGAATATTGGTTAAAAATTCGTCAAATAGGGTTAGGGTATAGATTTTCAAGATGTTGGAGATCCACCGCCTCTGAGCGAGCAATTTGACAATTGATACATATGTAAACATACATCAACAGACACTCACATTTCCCATAACCACTTAATTGTTGTTTCGTCTGGTAACGGAAACTTTGCAATCAGCGTTCACAGACAACGAAACCGAATCGAGCTTGCGTTACTAGATATCCGTAGAAAATGGCTTCTCTATCTCTGTCTCTATCTCCGCGTCTCTGTGTCTGTCTGTCTGTCTGTCTGTCTGTCTGTCTGTCTGTCTGTCTGTCTGTCTGTCTGTCTGTCTGTCTGTCTGTCTGTCTCTCTCTCTCTCTCTCTCTCTCTCTCTCTCTCTCTCTCTCTCTCTCTCTCTCTCTCTCTCTCTCTCTCTCTCTCTCTCTCTCTCTCTCTCTCTCTCTCTCTCTCTCTCTCTCTCTCTCTCTCTCTCTCTCTCTCTCTCTCTCTCTCTCTCTCTCTCAATTCAGCACCGGACTAAAGGAAACGGTCGGTTTACTCTTACCATCATGACACCGTAGAGCGCTCGCTGAAGAGACTCGATCGTATTATTGAAACCTTTGGCGCCCTCTCTCGTATGGTCACAGAATAGCTTCTGTTTCCGTTGCTGTCGAAACTAAGCACTGTAGAGCAGTTTCGGCTATGGTTTCAGTAACAATTGAAACTTAAAGTATCACTTTCGATTGCCCTTATTGCTCATATACGATTCCGACTCTTTTATGAATATCTCATAGAACGCTTGGGACTTATGTGATGAAGTGAAGTGTACAATACATTATTAATACTTAATATAAGATGCAGTCTTTGCAACGTGTAGACAGTACCATTATACCATATATGTTGCTGTTGTCTCAATAGTCGTCTTTGCTGTGACTGCGTATGTGTCAAAGCGAGTAGCTACAGAATACATAATAATTTGTGGCCATTCCCAGGACAATGTAGTATAATGTACCAATCAGTCATCAATAGCGAGCTACTTTTAAGGTGCTATGTACGGTGTAAGTCTTCAGTGCTAGCTATAAAGAGCTACAAAATAGATGGAATTTCGAATATTTTCTGATAGTGTGAACAGTTTTGCCCCAATGATTACATGTTACAAGGCTGTTTACTTACACCGGCCAGCTATTAGATAACGCCAACAACAAAACGGGAATTTAAGATTATACGGACCACAAAGAAGTTGCAATTAGGTAAAATGCAACTATAGCAAGTCACAAAACAGTTCGTTGGTGCAAGCATATCGCTGCACATTAGTCATTGTTAAGGATTACGTCTCAGCGTAATTATACTTTTTTCGACTACATTGGGCTCGACAAATATTTGTAACCCGGCGCGTAAGTTGTTCTGGCGTCTCAATAGCTCTATTGCATATGAGAAGCCTTATAGTCTGTCGAGAGGTTTTGTAATTCATTGCCTGTTTGTGTTACGAAAGGTGTGGCTCTCCAGTCTGAGACATGTGTTACCTACGTTTGAAGAATGATAGCATGTCAAGAGACATACTACGTCCGGAACAGAATAAGTAGGGCATTTTTAGCACGCCAGATATCCATCATCTAAGCTAGACACTGTAGACGAAAGCGTAGTTTGGTTGACCGAATTCCTGTAATCATCAATTTGCCTTTTCTTTAACGCGCCAATACCTCTTCTCGCCATGCGTGTCCCAGGCTACAAATTGTCCCACCGTAGGCCTATAGTCGAGTGGAATTGTTGCGTATTGAGGTCAGTTGATTGCGTATCTTTGTGCTCTCTGAAGGACACTATTGTCTGCCCTACTTCAGAAAATTGTCTGTCTTCTTTTGCGGCTCTACTAAAAGGCGAATCATCTTGCGCAGAACATGTTTTAAGGACAATTTATCACTGCGCATGGCGAGCGCTGGAGCACGAGTCCATATTGGGTGTCTGCCACTGTCTGGGGGCCTGTGGGGTCCCCGGGTAAAGCCCTGGTCAGGGGTCAGCCTTTCATCACTGCACTTTTCAAGTCATCGCTGCACATTTTGTGTATGTTAAAATACTGCACGTTAAGACAAGCCCTAATCTCGCGTACAGGATTTACCAAAAGGTATTGTCATGGGAAGAATTTGCTGGCAGTATTAGAGTATTCAGTTCACCATGATCGATGTTAATTTTCAGGCAGAGGGAAGAGGGAGCTACTGCCAGAGCTGGTTCCGAATGTTTGCTATATACCCTACATTTCCCTCTTGCCCACAAGTACGTCATCATTGAAACTGCCAAGCAACATTCTGCAAATGGAATAAGATCATTCAGCATGATATGAATTGCTTAAGCAGATAAATAGATTTATAGAATAATTTTACTCCTAAAACGCCAGTTGACTTAACAGATCGGTTAATAATGAGTAATCAACCGTGGCTCATTAGAAATTGCTACCATAATAAGGAATTTTATGAATATCACATGCACCTATCTTGTCACGCTGAACAGTAAGCTTACAAACAGGGAAAGTACCTCTAATGCTAAATGTAGGCTGCAGCAGACAAAGGGTCAGACAAAAGCTAGCCTAGGGTCATGATATAAAGTACACAGCAAATATCAGATAATCAAAAAGAAGTCTATATGGGCAGAGGTCAAGTTCTTCATTGCAAGTTGGAAAGTAATTAGTCCAGCTTATACAATATATTTTAGGAATGGTTTGCTATAAGTCTTCATCCAAGCCTTCTTGAAAGAGTTCCGTCACTTTCGGTGTTCGGTAGGACGCTGGCAGACTCCATTTTAGGATATGCCTAATGCTTGAAGGTGAAGTGCTCCGTGCACTGGCGGCGATCTTGTTTGACAGGTGGGGAGATAATTTAGAATTGATCTGGTCAAAAAAGAGTTTTGAACTAATCTGCTCAGAAAAGAGGTAAAAAATTGACCTTTCTTGGTGTTTCTTCAAAATGTGGGGGGACAAATGTATGGTGTGGCCCCACTATTAAAGGTGGGGATCTTGACCCCTCGACCCCCCCGGGATCGCCGCCCATGGCTCCGTGTACTTGAGTCTGTGGTTGTATAGAATTAGGTGATTGTCTGCATATGTTATCAGGTTGTTATCGTTTCAATTTTGGCGATCATTGTATATCTCATGCAGGATTTTCTCGATTATTCTTTCAAGTTGGGACTATTACTCTTGTCGAGTTTGAGTGAAGAAATTATTTTTCGTTTCACCTCGCAGTCACTGCGTTTCTGACAGTGTTGGTTGCCTGCTACCGTAACCTTATGTGACTGGAATGTTCCATATACAGCTTGACGGGAGGACATTCAAGCCCCTACCGTCTGTGTCGGGAACCTTGGACTCGGTGGAGCGAGGGCGAAGAGAGTCGTCGGAGTGGCATCGACAGACAATCAAAAACATTATTGTCCGCACTACCACCGTTCGGCAGGTGAACAATACCTGTCCAGCGCGAATCTTGTGGTTCGACAGATTTCCGGGAGCCAAATCGTCTTCCTTATAGGAGGTACTGCTAGATAGTGAGACAACCGTGTGCCATTGGTGACGGATTACATCATCTGTCGTCGCTCGTCATCCTTGATTCCATGTGCTTCAGTAACCTTGACCTTCCTATCATCTATCTACTCTAGTTGGGAAATTGTTGGTTGGTCTCCGCGCGTGCGCCTTAATCTGCCACTGGTGGCTTTTCAAGTTATCTGCGTAATGCTCGCTAACTGATGAATGTTCTGTTCTGAACGACATTTAACACCAGTTAAGCTAGCGTATACAGTGCCTCTGATCAGTTTCCTGATTTGGCGCCATACATATTTTATTCATAGATAAATAGATATCGATTAGATTTCAACGCAGTTTGAGATTACAGCACAAAGTCGTTTTCTGACCATTACAGAATATATTGAAATTGATGAATTATCGAATTAATTAATAACCAAACGAATCGATCATGATTGGCCAGCAACTGCACGCAAGATATTATTCCTAAGCGACTAATTAATATTACGCCTGGCACTGATCGCCTTAGGGAAACGCCTAAGTCTGGAGAAGTCTGAAAAGCATCAAGGGAAGATCAACGGTCTGATCGCCGCGTGCAGGGGAACCGGGTAACCGTTGCCTCCTCGCCGTCCTTATACGATCGTGTACGGAATATATGACGTGCGTATACACACGGAGCCCCATGTATGGCGGGCGCTCTATAGCCAGGCAAACGCCAGACACCCGACCCTTGACCGACCGACCGAATGACCGTCCGTCCGTCCGTGTGTCCATCCGTCCCAGACAAAACACATAAACCACGGTCGGTCCGGAGCAGGCAGCCGATCGACGCTACTAGCGAAGAGAGGCGGCGGTCGACGAGGGAGGGATGACGGGGAGGGGCGCTGGACGCGTTATACGATAGCGGTCGGTCGTTTTCGGTCTTTACGTCGACCGCCGCCGACTACGACGATGAGGAGGCCCGTCCTTCCGTCCTTCCGTCCGTCCATCACCTGGCAACCAGCGCCGCCGCCGCCGCAGACCAACAGACCGACCGACCGACCGACAGACAGACTACGATCGATAACTTCATGGTCTAAGGAGACTAAACTTGCAACGGCCTCGATCGTCAATTGTCTATCATATAAAATACATATTTCTATATATATACATCCACATAGTATATATATATATATATGAGCTTTTATGGAGCGCATTAGCAGAACCTCTATATATATATTCAACGTTGAAGCGTTGAATATATATATATATATATTATATATACACGAATAGCTACTATACGGTCGCACACGCATGCACGCGTATATTATATCGCCGTAAGTATGATCTGCTACCTCGGGCTACTTTGGATATATAGATATGTATACAGGGAGAGATTTTCTTGGGAGGTCCATGGTAGCTTGGTGGATGTGTGTGTATGTGTGTGTATGGTTGTGGCTGTGTTCGTCTAGTGGAACGGTAGGTGAGAGGGAAGAAGGAAAACTTGAGGGAAGCGGAGAAGCAGATAATGGATGAATGACTAAAATAAATGACGGAGAAATTGGAAAAGGGTATAGAGAATGTGGATGGAACGGACGGATGGGGTAAAGGCAGAGGAAAGAGAATAGCGAGGGGGAGTTGGAGGAGACTGAAATGGAAAGAAATGATAAAGTATTATTAGTAAGAGCAAGAAAGACGATGATAGAGACTGGAAACGAGAAGAAAAAAGAGGAAGAAAAGGACGAGGAGTATATAGGAGGAGTAGGAAAGAGGAAAAGGAGAAAGAGGAGGAGGAGGAGGATGAGGAGGAAGAGGAGGAGTAGGAAGAGGAGGAGGAGGGGAGGAAGAAGAGAAGGAGGAGGAAGAGGAGGAGGAGGAAGAGGAGGAGGAGGAGTACGATGGGAAGAATAAAGAAGTGGTCATAAAGTAGGAAGAGAGGGCGGCGATCGATAGAGGAAGGAGAACTTTGGGCGCAGCCGGGCATCGCCATCGTCGTCTGCCAAACGTTATGGACGCCTCCACCTCCTCCTCCGCTGCTTCCAACTCCACCTCCTTCTCCTCCGCCGCCTCCACCTCCACCTCTGCTGCTGCCGTCGACCTTTCGAAGCTCAGAATGGATTATAGAGATTGCGACGGCAAAGGAAAGGACGTCTATGGAACGAGGTCATTTCTCTCTATGCTCTCCTATAGTATCAGTGTCTGTCTGTGTGTCTGTCTTTATATCTCTGCCTCCGTCCATTCAAGCCTCCATCCTTCCTTTCTCCCTCCATTCAAACCTCCATCCCTCCTTTTCTCTGTCTGTCTGACTGCCTCCCTCTCCCTCTCTGTCTCTCTCTGTCTCTCTGTATCTATTTTCTAATTCCTTTCTGCTTTTTTCTATCTCTCTTTTCTATCTCATCTCTGCTTCTGTATCGCTTTTCCATTACACCTCCGTTTCTATCTAATTCTCCGTGTCCTTTTTCAGCAGTCTTACACAAGAGCAACACTTGAACGACATTTGCTTAGGTCTTTGAAGGACCTAAGCTTCACAAATGTCTGAGCTTACAGTCGTTCTAAGGTCAAACCCACTGATTTAGTCTGATGGACAATTTGAGCCTCGAAAACCACTCAAATGTACAAGTCCCAGGTAAGCGATTCTCGAGTCTTGGGCGCCGATGAAATTGATTTTTCAGATGGCCGCTCTGAGCGCTAAAGACCGCGTCAATTAGTTAGCTCAGATCAGCAATGCAAAGCCCAGATCTGATGCAAACTGATTTATCAGACCGTCGTTTGTTTTAAAGAAAGATATACTCTTCTTGCTCCATATTCGTGTGTGTAGAACAGCCTCCCTACATCTATTCAGGAGGCCGAGCGTGTTACGCTTTCAAGAAATCAATGGAGACCCTATCTAGTATTGAACTTCTTCTTTTACATACTTATTCGCTGGCAGTTGACATCGAAAACTCCAAAGAATACCTCTTTACTAAGTAAGTGGTCGTGTTACAATTCCGCACCTTTCCTAGGTCTTCCCACAGATGTGGGAAGACCTAGGTGCATGTTTGGAGCTTCCAGCAATATTCTCCCTTTGTTAAAGACAGCTGCTTCTATAATATAGACTATTTCTAGTCTATGCTAACGGTAACTAATCTAATGAGGAAGGAAATAGCCCACATATGGCTGGCATGATAGAATTGAATGCGACAACTGATATACTAATTATGACGAAGCTAAGTCGTCTGATTATGTGACGTCTACGAGATCATCCCGAAGAGTCATTACGTTACTTGACTTGTGGAAGACTACAGTCTCAAGAAGAAGAGAACTTCACGATTAGTATATATAAGTAATTTAATGAAGAAATGAATTTCAGATACAAATTATTGGAAATATAATAATAGAATATAAATGTAAAACCCATATTAAACATACCGTGATAAAACAACATCTCTGACCAATAATAGAAGAACAGTCGCCAGCCACGCAGTGATCCGGGCAAGACACGTTACTAAGATCCAACAATAAGTCACGTTCTCCTGCCCGAATGCTGCGAACCCCGAATTCCAGGCTTATATGGACTTCCCCTGCGTGGGTGCTTCCTTCTCGACAAGGGAGCAAAAGATGGGATAGTCATTTGACAGAATCAACCGAAAGGGACCCCTATCCCAGATCCTTGTGCCAGGGACATGTCCGGAAGACCGATTGCTTCAGCTGGGACCCATGACGAGTTCATCAGAAAGGACTCGAACTCTATCGGGATGAAACACATACACCGCCATACCAATGTAGAAAGTCACCCACGTAGATTACCCAACCATTTATGTAGCGCCCCATGTAACTCCTCTAAATCAATATTATACTTCGAATTCACCTCAATTCCGATCGCTGGGAATGCAAATGTAAGACGTAAACACGTGAAAGGTGCGATGGTCTTAAGATACATTCTGATGTGTATATACAAGTATATACAATCATGACCGCCCACAGACATCTGTGCAGGAAGGGACAAAACAAGAAAACTTGGACACGACATCGCGGTCTGATTAGGCAAGAATTGTGCAGATGCGAATTCCATGAGGAAGCAAGTTGCCCCTATATACGGGCAGGGGCGTCTATCCCCCTTAGTCATTGGAGCAACTTCCCATTTCCCCCTCTTCTTCCCCTTCCCCCTTCTTTCCCACCCTAAAATGGTGGCACACACACTGACAGATCTCCCCCCTATTTCTTAGATGGAGCATTTGCTCCAAGGTTTCTATGGTGTAGACGCCCCTGTGTACGGGCACCTATGAATACAATATGATATAATATACATCCCTGATTTACTTGTTTGCAGGATGATGGTTCGCTTGAAGATGTATCTCGATGTCATCTGTTACTGATCGTTATGTGGGTCGCACTAACCCGTAGAACCGAACTTGTGCCGTCATTCTTCAAACCTGCAAGGTCCGGTCTACGGGACTGTGCTGCCCTTACGGTTCCATCCCAACACCCTGACAGTTCCACTCCAACACACGCGCAATCAGAGGCTGCATGAAGTCTTCACAAGTGGGAAATCGATCACGTATTGTACATATGCCGCACTGCAGTGCAAGTGCTGGAGGTCAGATAATTTTGTAATAATTAATAATTTTGAAAGCTAATTTTGTAATAGCGTAGGGATATGATATAGGCTATGTCATGGCGCTTCTGTACAAGAGGAAGTCGGTAGAGCACATTCCGATTACTATAATATTATTTCTCTGACTTGTACGTTTCGTTAACGGAGATCTACAATGGCGGGATATCCAGTCAAACTGTCAGCGGTGAAAGAGAATTGTGTTCGATATATTCATCGAAAACGATCATGGATGTAGTAGAAAGCGGTCTGTTTAGAAAAACGTTTGAATAATCTAAACTGATCTGATGACTTCTAAAGCGCCGTGATCATAATGCCCAAGACGTCAATGGTCGCTTCAAGTAAAGTCCAAACTCCTAATCCATTGCAGAAGTCAGGGTTTAATCCGGTAGATTAAAGAAACCAGAAGCCAAGGCATCCTTTTCCGTTCCATTTGGCGTATGTAGATTTCCAGGTGAGGTAGCGGGTTGTATAGTTTGTGCTTATAGTCACACGTCGTTCTATACTATGCAACCTGCTGGCTGCTACTGGAAATTGGATCAGCCACCGTCTCAGTTGGTCAACTGTCTCATCACGCCATCTGCCGAACAGAGTCTGCAACCTACAAAGACGAGGAACCAACACCGGCCACAGAAGTCCAACCGAAGCCAGCCAATATTCTTAAAATATAATCTGCTAGCAACAGACATTATTAAGGGGTCATTGCATAATTACGTAACGCTCGAGGGTGGGTGGGGTCCTTGAAAACGTTACGAAACGTTACGTGGGTGGGTGGGTGTATGGAGATGAACGTTACGTAACGCTTTTACCAACAGTTTAGCTAAAAAAAATTTTAATTAACATCGAATGACACCTTATTGAGCATTATTTTAAAATTAAAAGTTGAAATTGTGAAAGTTCGGCCCTGCAGTTTGTATGGCTCTCGTAGGGAACCACCTTTCGCAACGCGCCCAGGTGAACTATTTCTGTATAATTTTATAAATACGGCCCAATGGCGAATGACCAAACTGGTTAGGCGCTGTGCTATTAGGCCTACTTATTTTATTTGTTTAAAAATTAAAATTAAAAAAAGAAATAAGCAGCTACATAAACACTAAATAGTAGATAATAATATTACATGGAACATACACTGTGTCGTCTGTACCGTACGCATATCTATATTTTATTTGGTGATGGGGTCGATCCGCGCATAAATTGATTACGTCATACGTCATCATTACAGTACACAATTAATTAGTACGTCATCATTATAGTAGTAGTACTGTAGAAGGCCTGTTTTTATAATGCCACCAAATTTTATATGCAATGCTTGTTTTAGAAATTAAACATTTTAAATAAGCCGGACTGTGACTTATATAAACAAATTCAAACGGATAATCGGATTTCTCAATGTTTTTTTAAATTTTTACCCCCGAAAGAAGGCCTGGCGCAAGTGCGCCAGTTGCGCCATAGTTAATCTGGCACTGAATACAACATTTCACACAATGCAATGTTATTACTAATTATGGATGGCAATATCTTCAGCATGTCAATGTTATACTATACAGATATAGGCTAAGGACTGTGATTTAGGTAAAAGTAACTCAATTGTGCAGATGGCTGAGCACACTTGTGTAGACTCGTCTTTTATGTCAAACTTCATAGCTACAGTCTATCATAGGCCTATGTATCTTGTATTTATTCCATTTGATTGATCATTTATAGAATAAGCAGAGTTTTGAGACTTGACGCCGAAAGAGTGAAACAATTCACACTTTGAGGCCCATTTAATCCTCGAATGACGACGTTTAGGCCAACAACTAAAACTAAAGCAACAGCACAATGTCTTCGCAGACGTCTGACAATGGCAGTGAAAGTTAAAGTTCAGCAACATGTAATCACCGGTACTTTCTGGTTCCTGAAGCAATGCTTCCTAGATGTGGCACTACATAACTGTAAAGTTACATTACAAAACAATATTACATTACATTCACATCCTAGAAAATTACCAAACACACACACACACACACACACACACACACACACACACACACACACACACACCAGAATTATACCATATGCTCATCCTCTATAAGAGAACTGCAAGTAATTCTACTTGGAATGCTGTCATGTACATCAGACCATATACCAGTAACATTAAGCTCATAGAAGGTCCGTCTTCAAAAACAATTCTTTCATGTCCTTAATTAGAACCATTAAATAAATAAAACAAAGGTCAAGTAGCAGAAATTCAAATTTACTTAACTGGGTCTAATACCAATGTAACAACGTTTAACTATTTCTGATCAGTATCGATGTTAAACATTAAACATATGGCAGAGCACTGTACAAATTTCAAAGTGCACTGAGAAAGAAATCACAAAATAAAATTAAATGATTAAGATATCTGACTATGTTAGTTAAATGCCAAAGTTTAAATGAATTCACATGTTGTTGTGCAAAGAATAAATAATGGCAGTAAAACAACTGCAGAAGGTCAACGCAACACACCTGACGATGTAGGTACAGATGGCCAGCCTGTTTCAACAAGACCAAAGGTTTAACGGATGCATCTGCTTCCACATTGACCTCGGAGTTGTTGAGACTAACCTCGAACTTTGTCCACCGATTACCAGAACACTTGCGTGCACCACGACGACGCTGAATCATATTCTGAATGGTGAGAGGATATAGGCCAAAGAACTCTGTCTTCTTCGTTCAACAGATCAACCCCGACCTCCGCAACAATAAACACATTTGCTGCAAATTTTTGCTTGAAACTCAACTGCATTTATAATTTTTTTTCACATGGCTTGATGGAAATTTGATACCTTGAAAGCATGAGTTTAAACTTCTGAATGTAATTATTATGCACTTTGTAGCATCGGTAATTAATTTTTGCGTTTGAATGGAATTCAGACGATAGAAATAAACAGTGCAAAAATAAATAGCGAAAAAAACGAGAACGACAATTTCTAGTACAGTGAAGTTTGAAACATAAACAAAACAAGTGTATTGTTTTCTTCAGTTGATAAGCAGTTTTATTCCTGGTTACATGAGCCAGAACCTGTATAATAATAAACTCTTGTTGGGCATCAGGCCAGTTGTAAACTGTTTCTACAAATAAACTTACGATATGCTCATGGCTGCTTTTTTATTTTCAAACTTGTTATTGAAGATATAGCTATGCAATTTTTGACACATAATGATGCTGATTGCCCACGGTTGTTCCAAAAGACCTAAACAGTATATGCTAATAATACTCATCCCTCCGGTGTTAATATCTCAGTTGTGGCTATTTCTTCCTAATTTCTAATCTTATAAAACCGTTTTAATCGTTTAAAAAATTGGTAACTTCCTGACTTCCGGGTCAAACTGTTACATGACAGGCGCTCTTACAGTCTAAGCTGCGGTGCTGACTATATTTGTCAATGTAATTTTGCAAAAAGTACGCTTATATAGCATTTTAACATCAGATCATATAAGTTGAACCATGGGCGTCCGGAGGAATTTTTTAGGGGGGCGCAAAAAAATGTTTATGGGGGAAAAATTTGGGGAGGGGCAAAATGACGGTTTTGCAGAGAAAAACATGTGCATAGAAAAAAAATTAAAATGATCAAGGACTTTACCTAAATAATTAAGTGTTTTTCGCATTGAAAATTGTGTTGAGACTGTTGTAATAATCATAATAATCAAAAGATTTTATTTTTATAAAATATTTGCAAAATCCACGGGGCGCAAATGCGCCTCCTTGCGCCCCCCTCCGGACGCCCATGAGTTGAACCATTTCTCAAATATCTCATCAGCTTTCGAAACTATCAGTTGTGAAACGAAGCCATATAGGCTACTTGCGCCGACCTGTGGCTGCAGACAAACGCATATTTTTTTACAGCGCTCTCTCTTTCGGCCTCGGCTGTACTACAAACATAGGCGTAGACAGATGGGGCACGTGCCCCAATAATTGAAATGGACTGTACATCCAATGCAACAAGTGTATTATGAATAACCAAATGCCCCGCAATATTTTGAACAAGTTTACGCCAGTGACAACAAAATCTTCTTATTATTGTTTTAGGCTGAGTCTATTATTATTATTATTATTATTATTATTATTATTATTATTATTATTATTATTATTATTATTATTATTATTATTATTATTATTATTATTATTATTATTATTATTATTGTTATTATTATTATTATTATTATTTATTATTATTATTATTATTATTGTTATTATTATTATTATTATTATTATTATTATTATTATTATTATTATTATTATTATTATTATTATTATTATTATTATTATTATCATTATACGGCTAACAGCTGAGAATTCAGACGTCGATCAAATCTAGGTAGTTGTTCAGCAAGTTACGTTTGCCTTTATTAATACTTCTGTTATTGTAATCAAGATATGTTGAGCAATAATGGAATAGTTACATAACACATTGATATTTATAGACGATATAATAATATTTATATTCGTGTATTGATGCAAGCTGACAAGTACACAGTAAGCTCACATGATATAGAAGTAACAGACGGTAACAAGTGTAACAGAAGTCGAATTTAACTGTAAGGCAGCCTGTAAGGCGCCCGTCTGTCCTTCTGCTCATTTTACAGTCGCCATCTAGGAATGGAAGGTTGAGTCTACATGAGTGCACTTATAAATGTATGTTTACGACTATAATCAATTGGTAATGGAAAAACTCTTTAGGCCACTCGTAGATTTTAATGTGTGGTGTTGATTTACGTCTTTTTATATGTATGATACCACCCTTACAAGTCATATGATTTTCTCATGACCGAATTCCCTTCGTTGTGTATAAGTATAGGCATTTTTTTTAATGCGACATACAGCATCAGTTCATTGAACTGTTGGCTGTTGAACACCAATCGAAGTGGAATCACAGTCATGTGCTCTAATGATTCAGGCTAAGCATTCTCACACGCTTCAACAGATTTTCGAAACTGTGACCGGTCTCTGATCTTACACAGACCTGACACGTTTTGTGTTGTCTTTTCTCTTAAGTGCAAGTTTTTATTGGATTGGTCCAGTTTTTAACGCTTTGATACACTCGAATAGCATTTGTTATATTTTTATGTAGTTGTGTTATATATATATATATATATATAAATATATATATAAAACACAACTTTATATATAACACAACTTTATATATATATATATATTATATATAAAGTTGTGTTATATATATATATATATATATAAAGGCTGTGACGTGAAAAGAATCTACGTGCGGGTGCACCAAATGAGATGCGCAGACTAAAGTTCAGACGGTGGGTATCATAATACAAAGTTGAGTCTGCAAATCTAAGCAGAGTTCAGATACTTTGACAGTGGAAGTGCGTGCCTGCGTGGTATAAGCGACGACGATTTGAAGCGGCTGAAATCGTTAGCATTGACAAACCATCTTTTGGAAGTACACGATTCGCTGAAGGTAATCATAGTCTCGGTAAATTTCTTAACCGATACTCAAAAGCGCGGGACACCAGCTTATTCACGAGCTCTTCTTCGTATCAGATGTAGCCTACATTATTACGTAGTAGATTTTTCGATGGAACACGTGTTCAGTGGAAGAATGTCGAATGGAACTTGGACGTAATTTATGGTTTTCCCACGCCTATACAAATCGTCGTTGAGCCGATGAACATATAATGCATTCTGACAATTGCGTTACTTACTTATTTACATACTTCCTTATTAACATGGTTCGAGGCTCTGGTGCAACAGAGATAGGCAATAGAGTTACCACCTGGTGAAGTTGAATTTTCTAATCGTATGAATTAGCCTAATTATCGGAAAGTTTTTTTCCCTAAACCATGAAGCGTAAGTGATGGGCTTATGCTGTGCGGAAATGCTTGCATGCACAGTGAATTATTTATGCAAAATCGTCTTCTCAGTGGATCTAAGAAGTCGTCCTTGAGTTTTTTTTAATTCAATTTAAGGAAGAGCATTGGTAAAGTGTCGGACCCACGTGTGGTTTCTTCTGAACTGAAGTTCATTGGCCACTGAAGTATTTCGACTTCTTGTTTTCTCTTTTCTTCACTTTTATTTCCTTCTTTTCTAATCTCTTCTCTTCGATTCTTCTTACATAACGTAATTTGATAGAATGGTTCAACATGTGAAGCTTTAACTTTTCTGTTAGCTCCGAAATGTCATCGGCAGAAGAATATTCCATGACGGTCCCAGTGGATTTGGTAAAGAGAACCAGCGGTTTAGCCATTGATATTGGTTAGTTGACTTTTATTGTGTAATTATAATAACAATAATAATAATAATAATAATAATAATAATAATAATAATAATAATAATAATGATGATAATGATAATGATAATGATAATAATAATAGTAATAATAATAGTAATAGTAATAGTAGTAGTAGTAGTAATAATAATAATAATAATAATAATAATAATAATAATAATAATAATAATAATAATAATAATAATAATAATAATAATAATAGTAATAATAATAATAATAATAATTGTAATTGTAATTGTTACCAAAAACTTGTATAGCGCCACTCAAATCAGCGGCGCTTTCAACCCGCATCAATACCGGCACCGGCAAAAAGGAAAGTTTTCAGGCGTCTACGGAACTGGAGAGGAGAGAGGGCAAGAAGCTCTTGGCGGAGAAACAAGGGGAGACAGTTCCAAGCAGAGGGGCCAACATAGGCGAAACTTCTGGATTGTAATAATAATAATAATAATAATAATAATAATAATAATAATAATAATAATAATAATCCCGAGGGATCATATGTACCTCGGGAAAAAAATTATAATAATAATAATCGTGTTTACTGACAAGCTCACTGAAAAACCGCAGTAAGTAACATTGAAGCATATGACAATACTATTATCAAGATCTTATGGAACACACGTCATTGCAGCCTGTTAAGCGCCCGCTCATTTTACTGCTGCCCCCTAGGGAGTGGAAGGCTGAATCGACCTATAGGAAGCTTACGGGTATCGAGCCGCGTCTTTCAAGATCTCATGTTCTTCGAGCAAGAGTGTTACAATTCATCTATCTCCCTACCCTCCCTATTTAAAACTCGTGTAAAGATCGAGAACATCTTGGAAGCAGCTAATACGTGTTTTAAATCTAAAGAAAGTGCATAGGCCCTAATTACACGTTCAAATCAAACACAATCATTCTGTAGATTGTTTTTAATAACCAATACTGATAAATACACATAACCAAGGATGTCAAACAAACTATGCTATTAACATGGATAATAGTATAAATTACCATAAGCCAAAATGGAAATGGATTAAATGGCAATAGATTCAAGTCTTACGGAGAACTTTTAGACTCGTCTCGTATTAAAACGAAGGTCTTTTTTGTTTGAGAAAATGCGCAAACAATTTCATGGACGACAACATCAGTCTTAGATATATAGGTTATCTTCACACCAGATGCAGAACACCAGATGCCCCTGCATAAGTCGATGAAGCTAACCGTGGGTCAAAGGTGCCTTAAGAGGTCAAGCCAAAGCAATATCATCTATAGACTGTTTCTTTGTCTCGTGTTTATCCACTTAAAAAATATATAGTAATCTATTACAATATACCACGTGTCGACATTTCGTGCTTCAAATCAATCAAATCGTTTACTGGAACATCTTTGCGCGAGGTTACATACATATACTGTTAAACCCGTATGAACTGCTTCGACAAGTTGATGAAGGTTACCTAGGTTATCTAGTTGTCCTTGCCCCGTTCTTATCACCAAGATCATTAGGCCTACTTGAGTTGGATAATAAAATAACCAAATTGCATGCAGATGCCATGTCTTAAGTTTATACTTCTTTGATAAGCAGATCATAGGTATTAGAAAAGGCAAGTGCTGTTTCGACTTAGTTTTAGACACAGTTAAACTATTCAGATTTCTAGTGTTCTTATTTGTGGGTCACGGTCACCCAGTGATTGAATTGTCGGGGGGTTGGGAGGGTTCAACCCCCCAGTTCATTTTTCAACCCCTCCAGTTAATTCCTAAAAATTACCTTGGGGGGTTAGGCTAAACCCTCCCAATGCAGTTTTCAGTGGTTCAATATATTGTGTATCTTCCTTTCGCGTGCACTCAAATAATTATTCTGCTGCTGCTATACGATTGTGTGCACTCAAGGTCACTTGAGGTCAAATGCGTCCTCAGTGCGCCAGCAATAAGACAAGATAGCACATGGCCACAACATAATTATGGCAGGCTCAGCCCCTTCGCTATCTACCTAACCACATACAGAGCTACTGGCACTACCGGTAGGGTCATGACCCGAGTATACAGCCTCTGGACTGACGTCGGCCTACCCCAGCCTCGGCAGATTCCAGCCTCGGAAGACCCCAGCATCCGCAGACCCCAGCCAGAAAGAAATAATTAATCACTAGATATTATACGCTGATGTGTACGCCACATATTCAGAGATATGCAGCTTTCTGTTATTTTTGCCTTTGTCACTCTATCTCTATATCTACTAGATATTTAGGCATACGTACATGCATAGATAGACATGGAATATATATGCATATATAAACACGTATATATGTATATATCTATATTATGTCAAACTGAAATTCGTAAAATCAGTACGACCTCTGTTGGATTCGTTAGACTTATAATCTTATAAATTCAATTGCCAAGTAAAAATGAGTTTACGGAAGTTTGGATTTTCGTGCAAAAAGCGATTTGCTTATTGTGAAGAATGTCATGGAGAACCTGAAACAACTAAATTCAGACGATGTGACAGTGAAGCCGAGAATGCTGATGAATCAAAACGTGGTTAGTGTGAATGAGTAGGCCTAATCATGCACTTACCGAGATTACAATAATAGGTTAGAATCTAGCTTGAACGAAGTGCTAACGTAAATCACTGGTTGATACTGAGTTATAGACTTGATTTCTTATTTTATAGGGATGCTCGATAGTGTAGTAGTTAGCACGTGGGATTGTCAATCGAGAGTTCGAGAGTTCAAATCCCCGAGTCTGGCCCGAGAGGGCAGAAATTTGGTCCGAGATTTCTGTTCTATCTGCACCCCCTAGCCAACTCGGCTATGATGAGTACACTGACCGTAAACTGTCAGTGGGAAGATGAGACGGCGAGGGAGAGGACTGGCCACCCGCCCTCTTAGGCCGAGGCCAAGAAAATGAACTCACTAACACTTCATACCCATGGCTGCCTCAGAGCTAGCTTAAGAGATTGCTCTTCTGCTTCTTTCTTATTTTTATTAGTTATGTGTAAATTGGCACATAAATGGCACATAAATAAACTCGATGGGAATTTACTAATGTGCTTAAAATTGTCAATTTCGACAAGTAACTGAAATTATGAGTTAATTTAAATTTATGAATGATATGATACTGAATATGTGATTATTTATATTTCAATCGACTTTTTTTATATATTGTACATAGACTGGAACCCTGGGCAAAGCTACAGGCTTGCCAAGGAGAGCTGAATTATCTAGTCATAGTTCTAAATTATCAGCTTACTTAATGAAAACTGTTGCTTTGTTTTTCTGTTTTCATTCATACCACTTCAGTGTTGTTTAAGTCATAATTTTTTGCTAGAGCTATTAATCTTCTGAAAATAAAAATAAACCTCAAGAGTATTCCCATAAGCACTGTATTCTTCACTATTCGATTTTTTTACACAGTTAAGAATCAAGTACGTACACCCACTACAATTTCACACGTAGGCCCTATAACAGTTTCAAGTTCTTATATAAATATATATATATATCGTTTATTCAAAAATCAAGTGACAAACCGCATTAGGAAATTCATTAAGAAATTCTGTTCGGGACATCCGGACATGAAAGAATTTTTCAACCCCCCAGTTCAAATTTGACAATTCAAACCCTGCGGTCACCGACTGTTTAGAGCGTTGGCCTCGTAATTTTTTAAAAGAGAGGAGTTAAATGCGTTGCATGTGGGTAATTATTACAGAAAGGCTAACTAACTGAATTTCTGCTACTAGGCACTCCTCATTTACTTAAAATTGATTGGCTTAAATCTTTAAAACTGGGTGACTCAATTGTTGAGCTGAAAGACGCTGCTCGTAACTTAGGCGTTGCTTTTAATTCTACTTTGTTTCTCACTGACCATGTAAATCTATTTGTAAGTCGTCCTAATTATATGCACATTCGTGACATATGACCTATGTGCTTAATTAAATCTTTGCACTGGCTTCAAATTCTGCAAAAGACTGGTTTCAAAGTGTGGCTTATAAATTATAAAACTTTGAACCCTGACCAGCCACAGTACTGCGTACGAAGATTTCATGTTTACTAGAAATGACTGTCGAGAAATTTTTAAATTTTGTAGTCGATGTTTCTTATCTTATTTGTTTATTCAGGTGGATCTGTGGTAAAATTCGTTTACCGAAGTCAAGACAACTTGAAAGAGGCTGAAAACAATGTAAGTTCGTTTACAAGTGTGATTTAAAATACAGTTAGCCGCAGTCTTGGGATAAATAGTCACCCTAACTATTAGTTAGGGTGACTATTTAAATTGAATAGTCAATAGAACCCGTAGGAAATTATTGAAATAGTATTTAAAGTAGTAAATAACTGTAGGCTTTTGCGAATACCACATGACTACTAAAAAAACTATTTATTCGAACTTTGGATGACAAACTGCTGCTACGAGGAATTCACTGTCGTCAACAACGTTAATTAATTCTTCGCAAACTGGTGGTTTACTATTTGCTTTGCAATAAACAGTAAACAGGCACATGTTATTTCAATAAGTTTTTTTAACATAACTATTTTAAATATTGAAATAAACAGTAATGCACTATTTAAATAGTATTTGCTAGTTAATTACTTCCAAACACTGTCTAGACGATGCAGCATTAATGTACCGAAGATGCGCATCGCCCCATTAATAACATTGTAATTGTAATTGTAATTGAACATTTATATAGCGCCACTCAAATCAGCGGCGCTCTCGACCCGCATCACTGCCAAAACCGGCAAAAACATTGGGCTATGTGCAACGAACTTTTAACTTTCTGCGTCAGGAGAAAATTCACAAGAATCCAGTAGGCATATTTTGAAGTACGCCCCGTTTTAATCTATGAAAAAATCTTCTGAAGAACATATAGAAAGATCGCAAATTTATTTACACACCTGTTCATGAACTTTCTAAAGCGTACTCGAGAAGGTTGGCTCAGGCTGAAACACCACGGTGACACAATGTTCAAATGCATAGTGCCGTGGTTTAGTTCATCTGAAGAGCGGCTATAACACTTTAGCATTACAAAATACAAAGTCAGGTTACCATTTTGAAAATCAGAAATTGCTTTGATACTCTTAGTGTTGTGTGAACAATTACCATAATTTGTTTTCATCCTGCCTTGCTCTCAAGCACCTTGCATTCATTTCCTCATACTTGGTGGTAACCATTCTTCGTGAATTATTACTGTCCTTAATAAAATCGTGCGCCATGCATTACAGACGAGATAATGTCGTGCATGTTGGAGATTTGCATGACAAAGTTTACGATTTGATTGGGGGCCGAAAATTGTTGTTGCATACTTTAAACCTCTCCACAAACTCTTATTTATTACAGTCTGCTGGCCACACCGCTCATCTCCAGCTTGTAACATTTCCGAAAAGTAAACTCCCCGAGGCGTTGGCGTATATCAAAGAACGCGCTCTAATGACCGGAAACTGCAACAAAGAACAATCCGAAATACTTGCCACTGGATTCGGCTGCACAGAATTTGAAAGAGCCATCTGCAGCGCCCTAAATAAAAGGTAGGCATACACACTATCTAGACATTATTTATCTAAGTAGCACGTTGGCCTGTTGTCTCGGAGACCAAGCACAGACACGCGCTCGCAAGATAGTCTTTCCTCTGACTATGCCTCTGACTGTGCTCATTCATACTACTGTAAGTATTCGAAGGTGACTGGAATGCCGAAGTATGAAAATAATTATCCAACTTTTTATATCACAACACTAATTCAATCAAAGATATGATGAAACATACTCACTGAAACCTACGCAAATGAATTCATAATAAGCATGAGTCGTATACTAGCCCTATAGTGACACACTGAAAACGCTGAATGGTTTATGTCATGTGCTTCAAATACACTACGACTACATGAAATGAATGAAGAGATTGTCGAGTGTACTTTTCGGTTGTGGGGCCATCCATCTGGAATGGTCTTCCGCTGGAGCTACGTCTAAAGCCACCATCTTTCTTAGTTCTACACATCGCTTAAATCTTTATTCTTTAGCCGTGACTATGCTGAGAGCGCCCTTCAGTAGGTATATACCTTGAAGGGATGCTATGCAAATTCTCAGAACAAATGAATGAATGTTGAGCGACTTTCCACTGACTACGATTATATGCTTAAATAAATGATTGTATTCTGCGAAATTTTCCTTTGAATTCTTTGGCGATACAGGATAAAGAATGTCACCGAATTCGAATGCTTAGTCAAAGCATTCACACATCTCGCTTCTCAGTTGTCTCGCGAGGACTTCTTAGAACCTCGTGACGAAATCGCAGCTAAGGAAGCAGAGAATGAGGTAAATGAAGAATTAGCCATTCTAGCCAATCTTCAGGAGCAAAATGTTTTCAATGCCTTTGAAGGCCTTAACATCGAAGGCTACGATTGTCAGCCTCCTCTCAGCAAAACCAGTGAAAGAAACCAACAATATACACCGCTTGATAAGCGCGAAGACATCTATCCATTTCTCATGGTAATGATTGGCTCTGGAAGCGTTTACCTTCAGGTAAGGGATGCATGTGATTATTTGAAATATTGTATAATATTATATGATATTGTGTTACATGCAAATAGTTGCTACCTTTTTACCTGGCTTATCCAGCGTAGGTATTGCTTCATCTCAAGGGACCAGTGTTTAATTTAGTCCCTCTGTTCTGAGGGGGAAACAAGGTTTGTCGGGAGGACCAAGAAGGGCGACCTTTTGGGGGAAATTTCATCCGTCAATTTCATCTGTGTTTTCGAACGTCGAAAGATTTTTTGAATTTCATCTTTAAAAAAAATTGATGACTTTTTTGGTAATTCATCCCACTTTCGTGACTTTTTTCAGAAACTTAAAACTTTAACAACCTTTTTTAGGAATTCATCTCTCACATCTTTTGTTCTCTTATTTTATTCTTTTATTACTCGTTTACTCGTCTCTAGGGGGAGCGCAACATGTATCCCGGGAGGGGGATTTCCCCACCAAAAGAGGTGTTCACTTTAAAATATTGCTGGCCGCTGGGGGTGGGGAAACATAAATCCTGGGGGGGTGAATTTCCCCCCTCAAAAGGTGTCTAGATTAAACACTGTCAAGGGACTGACCTTCTAGATATTAAGCTGATCGTGGCTTGGTTTTGATGTGCCATCGGTTAATGCATTGTGCATTAAAAGTCTGTACTAGAGAAGTTACTAATTAATAAATGTGAGCAGGTTTTACGTTGCCAAGGGAAATGTCTATTACAAAATAGAAGTGAGTAAGTCAGCTTTCTTAGCGAGAGATATCACATAAAATAACTGTGATTTAGAATTTGCAGCGATGTTGTATCGGTTACATATTCCTCAGTGTTCAAACATCTGTGCAAACGCAACTACAGATGTAAATAATGTGATATTTAGCAAAGTATTGACCGGAGCCACGTACCACTGCGGCATGCTGCTTGCTGCCAAGGGAGATTAAATTTTCGCAGAACTGGACTTCGCTAATGACGGATGTCTGTAACAGATTCACTTATCTGGAGCGTTAGACTTGTACAGAATCTAAAGTTCACACACCGGTAATATTTATCCTATTTATTTATGTTTCTGTTTCTAGGTAAATAAAGATAAGTCGTTCAAGATTCTGGAGGTTTGTGAGCGCGGTGGAAGAACTTTCCACGGAATAGGAACACTCTTAACAGGATGCAAGGTACTGATTCATTTTCTGCGTATTAATTAATTATTAATCATATTAATTCATTGAGATTACCAACTTAGTGCGCAACGAAATGTCTAGATCTAATCCAACCATTTCTATGGAGCCAGGGGCGTCTATCCCCCCTAAGTCATTGGAGCAACGTCTTTTTCCCCCTCTTCTTCCCCCTCCCGTTCCTTCCCCCCTAAATAGTGGCACACACACTGACAGATCTCCCTCCTATTTCTTTGATGGAGTATTTTCTCCAAGGTTTCTATGGTGTAGACGCCCCTGCATGGAGCCCAACAATACATGTAGTTCTGGAACAACTGAGAGGCTCTCCCAGCGCAACCTCGGAGAAAGTTAACAGCTTCCAAGGCGTTGAAAGTCTATCTGCTGGTCTATTACGTACGTTTCGCCCTATTAGTAGGTGTAAAAAATCGGCGTATTAATGCATAATGCAGTGACGGGTTTAATTTACCTAATCAGTGAGCACTTGCAGCACTATGCTGTATAATATAATGATACATAAGTCAATAGTCCGTGGCTGATGGTAAACTTGGTGGCATTTTTACTATTCGCTTCGCATTCCACTGAACTTCCGTATCATTCGATTGCAACTATATGAGTGGCTCTATCTCGTGATTTTCCCTTTTTCAATTGTTGTTGTGTGGATTATGATTGTTGATAAAAGGAATATGAAGAGTTGCTGGATTTTGCGTCCCGTGGAAATGAAAAGAACGTTAGCATATGTAGCAACGACTTTCAACTATCAGAAACTACAGATAATAGCGAGAAAAACATGTATGCTAGCTGTTCTCTCTACAAGGAACCCAGAGTGATCTATAGCTTCGGAAAGGCCGCCGGCGCTGCAAAAGGTGGTTTTCTGCTTAATTCTTACATTCTTTCTGTTTCATCGGCTTCTGCATGCCAATTCATGTTTTAAAACTGGATTATAAGCAACTGCTAGTTTAGCAGTAGACCTATAGCGAGTTTGTTTACTCGTTGTAACTATAGTCTGATTATTCATATGGGATTAACTCACTGATTAGCTACGTTGTAAGAGCGGGAGTTCATCGTGATAGAAGCACCTTCGACGCAAGCATCCAGCTCTTTTGTTTACACGCTCGTGAGCACTGTCGTAAACTTGTCCAAAATATTGGGGGGGGGGATTTGGTTATGCATTCTACACTTGTTGCATTGGGTGTACACTGTACAATCCATCTCAATTATTGGGGGCACGTGTCCCTGCTGCCCCCCAGCGTCTACGCCTATGCTCTTGAGAAATTGAAACTGCAGACATACTTACAAAACGTTGTCTCCACAAAGTTTTCCGGTCAGAATGATAAAATATATTTAAAAGATGAAGCAGCGACATCAACAAATTATCTGGAATTTAAACACAGATATGAGAAATGCGTAATTATTCATCTTGTCACCTTGTGCTGTCAACTCCTGGAGCTCTAGCGATCGCCACGACACACATTCTCCATTGCTTCCTATTCGAAGTCAGGTCCCTTAGTGCGTAATTATTAGTTGCTTAAAAATAGCTTAAGCCTGCTAAATATAAGGGGTTCCTAAAATAGGCTACTCTTTAAATAGTCCAAATACATAAGTACTTACTTCTAAATTTTTACTTATGATGAGACGTCTAGTTTTAGACACAGTTAAACGATTTTCTATGGACTATGGTCGCATAGGAATCGCCTATAATTATATGACATTTATTGTTTGCTAAGCAGAAGATTTTCGGCCTGAAGACTTGGCGACATCGTGGCTAAACGAATTTATCCGAGAATTGTCTCACTCTTTGATTCTCGTGTGCGAAGCCACTCAAATCAAACGGATATTCATCTGCGGCGGGTTTTGCAATCATCCATTAGTACGTCGAACCCTAACCAAAGAACTAGTGAAGAAAATTGTCTACATAAACGCTGCTGATTGCAAAAAGGTACCGCCTACTCACTTATCAAATACTGTGTACTTTATAATCGGTGGGATAGAGCCTACCTATGTTTGGGCATTTTACCAAGTTCGTGTGCTAGGAATAATTATTATTGCACTGTTTAGCCTACCTACTGTATGCAAAAGAGCAATAATGAGTTTAAACTTTTTAGTGCTTTTGCAGAATGATCCAGAAATATTCATGCATGATTTATAAAAAATATAAAATGTAAATGTTCGAAGTCACTTGAGTACATTTTAGATCAGCGGCATAAAACTCGAGGTTCACCTGCAACCAAAATAGCATCCCAATCGATATTGAGAATTTTATGTAATGCATTACAGCCTTAGGTGATCATTTGCAATGCAATACATGGCAATGCAAAGCTCTGACATTTCTTAGTCACACAACAGAAACTTGAATGAACGACACGTTGACTTTTTGGATTCTTGTAATGTTATCCACTTTAAATTGGTGATTCAATTAGCTCCATAAATCGTATAAAGATCCATTTACACAGCAAGCATCGTTGCAGCATTAATTACTATGCTACATAGGTCATGGGTATCAGTTCAAATTCACCTCCTGAACTTGACTTTTTTTAAATATTACCTTGCTATAGCACAGCATGTCGTGTGGCTGTCTCAGCTATATCAAGTAACTTACGAGGTAGCGGTTAAAGGAGTATTTGCAGTCCCGCTTAAAGAAAGCTTCCTTCGCAAGAGGACACTAAAATATCAGTATTCGTGTGGACAACCTGGTTGAGCTTGTTTGCATTTATTCGGTAAATTCGAGTCTTGTTTGAGCACGTGCTTATCTGTTGGTTTTTGTCATAATTACAGGAAGGACAGATTCAGTTCGACTTTGTTAAAGCTGGACATCACTTGGGAGCCATTGGAGCGTTGATTATTCAGCTTGAACAATCAGTGCAAGAAATCAAACTTAACCTGTAGACTTCTCTAAGACTTCCGACGACTGATTAATTAAGACTATAATTTTATGACAGAAGTAATTCCTGGAACACTTAGTTATCAAATCTTCACCTGCATACTAACTTTTTGCACTTTCGTTTTAAATTCATGTTCACTGTTAAGGAAAACAATAAATTTATAGATTTACGTACAACATGGTTCATCTTCTCTATAAAATTTGTGACTGAGTAACACGTATGATGCTGCATTTAAGAAAATGTGCAAATACCAAGTGTACATTACTTAACACTAACTATGAGTGTGCACTAAATGTATTGATTCATTCAGAAATTTAATATAGCGCATCTTCAAGAAACCTATTCAGAAGCGCTCCCAGCCCAGCCACGGCAACAGAGATTAGACCTGAGAAGCTTGTAAAAAAAAGCAGATGTGTTACCCATGGGAATTAGGCGAATCTCTAATGGAAGACCATTCCAAGTGGAGGCCCAGCAATAGAGAAAGTCCGGCATTGCCTAATTGTGGAGCGAGTCCGAGGGACTAAAAGTTCTCCCAGGTTCTTCCATTAGTGTGAAAAACTAATTCCTCTCGACGTTAAAGAGTTAAGAATTTCTATCAAGTATCAGCATCAGTTATTTAAACCATGTAATAAAATATTGTAATATGACGAAATGTAGTGATCATCTGACTCAGAACTGGAGCACAAAGATCTTTCATGTATTCCTGGCCAGTGCCAGCCAATTCAGATCGTCCACATAGGAGGACCTTTAATTGAATCCGTTCCTTCACAAGAAGCCAGTGCAGCGCTTCTCTCATATATTTAGGTATGTGCGAGTATTTTGGCTGATTGGCCACCACACGAGCAGCACACTTTAGGATCGACTGGAGCTAACGTACTCTGAACTTTGGCAGTCCTGCTAGAATAGAGTCACAGTAGTCCGTCAGTATGAATGAGTGAACCTACATTGAACGGAAGGTTACGCCGTATGACCTGTGTCTGACGCAAGTGATAGAAGCAGATTCTGCTAAGAGTGATATTGATAATTGAAAAGAACCGGTGTAAAGACTTCAAGCTACCCCCTCTGAAATCGATTTAACAATTACATTACCCCAGGGGGTAGCCTAAAAGCGATTTCAAGTTACCCCTGCGCTGTTCACATTACCTCCTATCTGATTTAGCTCAAATGATAAATTCTCATGCTTACAACTCATGATACGTTTATTGAATAAAACACGTGAAACACAACATATCGAAAGCTAGTCTCGATATCTGAAAAAATGTAAAAAGTCACAGAAATGTTAATTATATTAAAACCACTCATACACTAGTTCAAAGTGCCTGAGGCAGGCCTGTTACATACAAACACATAAGATATGCAAAGATTTAACCTAGTTGAGGTAATTGTGATCTACAGAGAAAGATAGCTTATCGTACATCATGCACTAGAAGGGTAATGAGAGTTTAATGATAAATATTAACAATTATTATCATTTTATGAGATAATCGAAAATGGGCCCCATTCATTTAAGGGGAATACCGGGGGTATTGTGAAGTGGGTGTAGTCTGAAATTGCTACACCGGTCCGCGGTAATTCACCGTCCAATAGAATAGTACAATCATTTTACGGACAAAGAGTTCTGAGCTCCAGTCAGGGAATTCCAACGCAAGTTGATCAACTTCGTTGATCTTAGATCGTGTCTGGCGTGTACTCCGTTTTGACCTGGCTCAATTGAAGCCGATTTCACAACATCTATGCTTGTACTTTCGCGATTATGGCTCGAGTTTACGACACACAGGCATGCGAATCAGATGGATCGAAAGTTGAATGAAAGCAGAACATCGTCACCATACCGGTGACACCGCTCTCCAAGAGATAATTTATTAATTTTTTTACCTTCACTATTACGGTACAGAACCTTGAAAGTAAAGATGAAAAAAGTAAAATTTAAAATTTACTACTGTAGCACACTGTACAGTAAATATTAATGCTTACAATGGTAAATAACTAAATATTTTTTGGTGACACTGAACGTCATGGGCATCATATGCGTCACTACCTCTTCAATAAATTCTATTATCGCAAAATTATTTCTAAATTAGGAATACAATTTTCATTAACCCGGTATGCTTGCATCATAACATTCACTATTTTTAGGGTCAAGTATCTAATGTTAACCATTATTGAATAATATTATTTAAAGTTTTGAATAATATTATTATTGAATAATATTATTTAAAGTTATTTCGTCAGCAAAATTTGGTATAGTGCATACAATTTAATATTTTATTTTAATAGGATAAAAATTGTAATTTCGTTTATCACTGCTACGCCCAGTAACCAATCGGTCGCCGAACGGTACCGGCCGCCGACCGCAGTTTGAGTAGTATTGGTGTGGAGTATAATATTATAAGAAAGGGGCCCAATTAAAATGACTGATGGAATGTATGTCTGTTTGTATGTGTGTGCGTATGTATGTACGTTTGCATGTGGGTACATATGTCCGTCTCTCAGTATGTAAGTTTGTATGTTTGTATGTATGTATAGGCTTACGTGTGTTTGTATGTAGGCATTGTTGTATCTGGCCACTTGAGAAGATCTGTTAAGTCTGCTTTAGTTGTGGCAATATTCTGGAAGGTATGTTAGGCAGACCGTGACAGTAGAAGGTGTGTTAGGCCTGTTATGGTTGACCGCGCTTAGATGGTGCGTTAGAACATCGGCTTTCTGTCAGAAAACGAACTCAGTATAAGCTAGGAACCTTATATATATTCTAAGCGAGCTTAGCATTTAGGTTTTGATCTGACGAGACCATGTTTCTATGTTAGCAAAGCCCAGGCTCCGTTAGTAGGTTTACTTGTACAGGATAGTCGAGAACAGTGACTCCTATTAGATTTGGACGTCGTTGCTATCTGTCTCGCGTCTGATTCGAGTTGCTTTTGGATGTAAAAGCCGCTTCTGGTTGAAATGTTCTGCCTTTGGTGAAGCTGCTTTTGCTGAAGCCACAGTGTTCTGTTCGAGTTTCCATTCTGTTCCTGTTGAAGGTATAATTTGTCGGGTATTATTACTTCTGAATAATATACTTTTATCCTAATCCAAACGAGAATCTTAATTTTTTTTGTGGGCCTCTAAAATAATGTATATATATGTAGGTAGGCAGGTAGATGGGTCGGTAGGTAGGCTATATCAATCAATCAATCAATCAATCAATCAATCAATCAATCAATCAATCAATCAATCAATCAATCAATTTTATTGTTCACTGCCTCATTTCCAAGTAAACAATGTTTACATATTGTTTACATACAGTTTCAGTGACAAAGGGTAATACCCTAAGGAACCTAAGGTTCCGCTAACAAGGTAGCCCTAATACAAGTGTGTAACAGTCAGTCTAATTTATGCAATGATTAGCAATTACAAATCGTTTTGACAATATTTATATTTCACACAGAATTTAAATATGAAACATGACCATCAATGTTGTTTATTTAAAAAATTTCTTTAGTTTGTTTGGCAGCGAAACATTTCTATTGACCAGTTCTACAATCAGGAGCTTACAAGCACTTTACTCGATTCAACAGCAGAGAAACTTGCATTTCTGGACATTTATACAACATTTTAAGGCACATTAAAAAGAATCATTCAAATTCACACGAATTTTAGTCGAAGTTAAACCGGCGACGTCACATTATGCAATTGGCTGCTTCACCCAAGGTGTCATTTTAACACAATTCTGACTCAAATAGGCCTACACGTAGCCTTAGTTCAGGCATGTCGTAAGCTCGCTTTTATATGAGGCCTCGTGTGTGATGCGACACAATTAAATCAGATAATTAAATGTGGATGACTTATTAAACTCTAATAAGACATCCGTGGCAGCTACAGACCCTACAGGTTTGAAACTCATTCTGATTAAAATGAGGTCACTTTTAAAATAATATAATTTTCAATTTGCAACCATGTAGTATAGGCCTATCAGATATTGGCTTATGATACCATTATTAGTATGGCACTGCCATTATCCAGTTAATGGGGTGAACATATCCTGGAGTGAATATCCGTGGAGTGAGTATAATTGCAGTATTAGCATATTTCTCATTTTGGTTAAGGAAACAACTCGGTCCGGATGTGTCCAGTATGGAAATTTAAATTGAGCTAACCACGGAATAAAGGGCAATACAAAGCAAGGTGTCGCTACTCGGCTCGCTACACAACAGAGTAAGTAAGTACAGTGGTGACGTGATTGTGTAGCGCAGTGCTGTCCAACCTTTTTGACACCGAAAATCTTTTCTTGAAGCCGAGGGCCGCACCAGTAAACTCAAGGGCAACGACTAAAATTTGTTGAAAATTATTAACTGTGGAGAAGTTTAATGCGTCGTGGGAACAGGATTTTGTGTTAACACTGTCAAATGATTAACCAAATTACGAATGAATAGCTAAGACTTTGTCTTGTACTTCATTTTTTTACACAAATTACAAAAATTTAGCGAGCTCGGGCGGACCATTTAAAATCAACCCGCGGGCCTCACGTTGGACACGGGTGTAGCACGGGTGTAGGCCTAGCGGTATGTTCTGTGCCTTGTAACCGGAGGGTGGCAGGTTCGAATCTACCTCAAGCCACTGCGTAGCGATCTTGGATAAGTTGCTTAAACACAATTGTTCAGCGCTCGGGCCCAGCGTGTGGCCTTCGAGTGGTGGTTTAGAACAGCATTCGAGAATATGACATCAATAACATGAGGCCTATTCTACGACTACTGGAACAGCTGTATACTCAATTTTATGGTAGTTATTTGTGCCTCTGCAATTGATTTTTTTGCTGAAACCAAAATGATTTATAATCGTAATCTTAATCTCCAAACTTCTAAGGCGCCACTCGATGACCAAGCACAGGGCACCAGCCTTTTCATGAGCGCTGCGTAAAATCAGAGGGCGTTTCCAAAGAAATCCGAGTCCGGTTACCATAGGGGCAGGTCAAGAGAGGAGGCAGAGCAGCTGTTAAGGCGGATCTCGTTTAGGGCGAGCAGAATTGCTTGACTGCAGTTTAGCTTAGCGAAGAATTGGAGGCCGGAGAATCAAATGAGTCAGAGTAGCAGTTCTTGAAAAGGCGAGACTCAATTATGAGTGGAAAACCAGGGGGTGATAGATCTATAGGAGCATGAGGAGGAAGATGGAGGATGGATTGGAACGATAATGGAGGAACCGAGAATCTGCGGAACTGGGAGGGGAGATCGTTCCAGAGGCGTGGTGATGTGTTGAATATGACTCGGTTGGAGAACTTGAGATGAGTAGGCCCTAATGACCTGGGTCGGGAAAAAGACTGAGATAGGAGGAAGATCGGGTGTAGCGGGTTGCCTGTGTGACGTTCGTCGCTCGAGATCAACTAACCCTTCATCAGACGTGGTACCAATTTGTGTCGGTCTTACCCGAGACGCTGCTTCGTCGTCGGGCTGGGTTCGGCTCCAGCCAACTGACCTTCTGGAGTCGCCCGGGTCACTATCCTGTCTACTTCTGCTGTAGACGAGCGGTTCCCTGTCTCCGCTCTCAGTGCCCATTTCTCCAAGAGGAGGTCCCGAGGGTATCGCTTGTATGCGAACAGTGTCGCTGTCAAGCTCCATCTCACTTTCGGACTCTGCCACTGCCGCGGTCGCCGGGTGGGCAACGTCCTCGTCCTCAGGATGGCCGTCCTTTAGAACAGGGTTCGCTCTCTTGCCGGCAGGAGTCCTCAGCTTCCTGTGAGATCTCTTAGTCAAAGACTTCCTCTTTTTCTCCACCTTAACCGAACCCTCACGTACCATCCTGCATCTCATGACTCCCGAGTTATCGTCAATAGGGGAAAACTCTGAACGTTCTCTTGTCCGAGAGGACAAGGTGTACATCTGACGAGTCGTCACGTCGTGCCGTCTCAAACACGCGAACATCTTGCGATAATATATACACGCGTAATATTAACGCGGTATACTGGTCTCACGACACTCTCTTCTGATAGGACAGGTTCTAGGTCTAAAACCTCCCTAACCGCACGCAGAACTGTATTCCGACCGGCGCACGAGGTGGGCCCTACTTCGCACTTCGGTCAGTTCTCGGAACTACGTGTTTCGATCACCAAGTTATTTGCTCTGAATAACGACTGGTTTGAATACAAGATTTTCCTGATTCTATCGTTTTCCTGGTCTTACCGCACTGTAATCAGTTGTCGGGCGGTCTTTTCCCGTACTGCGGTCTTTCGGTAACAGTGGTCTTTCCCAGTAACTATTTTTAGTTACCGGGCGATGGAGCCCCTCCAACGCTCCACCGGCGTGTCAGCCATCCAAGTGTCACAATCCAAATGTAACGCTGACCCCGTAAGGTTACCAGAATGTCCTGAATTTTGTTCCCAAGAATTTCCGAATTTTGGTTTCCTAACGAAGGTCACACTTACTCCCACAGGTAACCGGACAAGCCTCGCTCGCCTCTCAGTTAACCAGTGGATGGTCCCAACTCGGTTTCGAGTATTATCAGAATTTCCGAAATTTGGCTACCTTAAGAAGGTCACACTTACTCCCATGGGTTACCGGACAAGCTCCGATCGCGGAGTTCTTCAAAACCCAAGAGGGAATTTCCTACCTGTCGCCAAATTTACCCTTATTATCGTTTTTGTACTAAATTGGTTTTTTCAGGTATCCCGACGGTCACTTCACCGAGTGCCGAAGTCGCGTAAAACTCTCCCAGCCGAAGACGCCGAAGTCGCGTAAAACTCTCCCGGCCGAGTACGCCGAAAGTGCGTAGAACTTCCCCTGTGTCGAGTACGCCGAAATCGCGTAAAACTCTTCTCAGTGGATAAAACCAAACACTGTCGGATCTTGGAGTTCTTCGAACTCCAAGAGGGATTTCCTTGCCCGACGCCAAATTCACCCTGGTTTTTGATCTCACACTGAATTGGTTTTCCTGTGTATCAACGGTATCCTTCCCCGAGTATTACTCAGCCGTAGATTTCCCGCAATCGGGATCTAGACCGCTTCGCGATCAACGGAGGGATCCAACCCGCCGGATCGGCGCTGTCGGCCCGTCTCCCAACAGTGAACTTCTTTAGCTGTACTCGGGATCGCCTGATTATATTATTCGGACGCCCCTTTCGTCCGTAACTATTTTTGTACTAACCGGAAACTCGCACTCTGACTCTGTCGTAACCAAAATCACTCGCCTACCACACTGAGTGCAGTATATTTGAATCGGTAACTGAATCGCTAACCAACAACGCTGTTTAACAGTATTGCTATGTATGAAGGGTCGAACCAACTCTTCACGTATAAAGCAGCACACCGTGAGGCAGGCTCTACTTATCCCTCACCACACTATACCTTGGCTTAAAATATATAATCGATCTTCCCTATCACAGTCGTTGCTGGACAGTCGCCTATTGAAATTAAATAAAAATTAAATGATCGATACTGGGCTTCCGCATGTAAAATTAAGAGAAACGATGCTGTTCCCTTCGCATGTAAACTTAAAGAAAACGATGCTATTCGCATAAAATAAATCCTCCCACATACGCACTGTGACCTTGACCGCCACACTCTCCCCACCTTACTTAGATGCGGAGCATCTCTGCCAAAATCGGGGACCTTAATCAAACGTGACAGGAACATCCCCAACCCAGATCCACTTAGAGAGCAAGGAACCAAATGCACCTTTGGTTATAGGGCGGTATATCAGCAATCTCAGCACCCTGCACGTACGCCAAACAACGATGAGAACCGTGATAGCGACAGCCTATTTAATGATGCTTTCGATCCGAACCACCACCCTACTGGCAACCTGTCGTACCTGACAAATCGCCAACCTTAACAGGCCCTCTATCATGAACCTGGGCTCTACCGGACCCCAAGGGCCAGGAGAACTAAAGGAGAGAAAAGTCGCCCACTGTCTCCCGATCTGGTAACCATCGTCGATCAGTCACACCCGGTACCACTTCAAAATCGTGAAAGCAAAATAAAAGCGGACAACAGTTTGTACTGCCCCGCCTCGATCCGATAACCTTTTTATTTTGCTAAAATATATATATATATATTTTTTTTTTTTTTTTCTTCACATATCTTAACTAGTACAAGTTATCATATTTACGCACATGATCTAAGTCCTAACATATGCTTCTATCGCATGATGATCTATCCTAAGTGGCTCACTAAGGTAGCGCACTAAAGCATCATGAAACGGTAACCAAGGAAATCGCATTGCCCCGAATTTCCTTAACACTCGTTGTTTCGAGCACTATACTGTCGAAAAGAAACTCTGTCATCACAAGGAAACGGAAACATGGTTCTCCAATAGTTCGCTTGTAGAACCAACGCAATGAAGCGTTCTAGTACTGGAATCTTTACTCGTTTCAGTTCTAACCACTAATCCAATGTTTAACCGAAAACATATCATCAAAAGGAAACTTAAACAGTCATTCACTGACAATCTGTAAAACCAACGCAATTAAGCGTTGCTGGTAGCACAGGTACGGTATGCTCCCAGATACCGCTCAAAAGAATTACTCTCATCAAAAGGGCAACTGAAACATGGGTCTCGAATAGTCAATGAAACCAACGCAATTAAGCGTTCATCTAGTTTGTCCTAGATACACGTCTGCTTCAGAAGGTCACTAACAAGGACTTCTACAGTCGTAGTCATCCATCCAAGCGAGGTCTTCGTCTCGTCCGTCGTCCAGGTGGCAATTCTGGATCAGCGGTCTCGTCTGGATTCTCTGAAGGTTCCTCTGGTTCATGTTCTGCATTAGGATCTTGAGCCAGGACTGGCCAGTCTACTGTAGGTAACTCAAGATTTCTGTCCCGTATCGATCTCGTGTTGGATCACCGAAGTGAATCCGTTATCACTTTCGTTAAGGGAAAACGTTGCGCTGTACGTTAGCACAAGTTTTCGTAACCTGATTCGCTCTTCTTCCGAAATGTCTGCTGGCACTTCTTCCCATAGTCGTTTTAGGGTCTGTTCGGCAAGTGGGTTGAGCGTCTGCTCCGCCACACTGGCCGTTGTACTAATCTTCGATCCAAACCGGTCAATCGTACTTTGCTGCTTTCCTCGGCGTTCCTCCGGATAACCTGGGCCCATAGGCTTCTCCGGATTTTCGCTTCGGTAAGGCTCATCATACGATTCCGTTCTGGCTCGATTAACTGTCACATCGACTACGTTCACTCGCTCCAACGGACATTCAGTCCGTTTCTTGACTAGCGAATCTCTGTCTCCAACATTCAACATCCTGATCCACACTTCCGTGTCTCTTCCTGTCACCAACGTACGTCCGATTATCAAATCTTTTGATAATTCCATTGGAATGGTCGTCCAATCTTCGTTATCTTTTTGGAAATGCGGGTATACTACCCAAGCTGGAACGTCAACTTCGCTCCTTGGAGGAACTATTATGTCCTCTTGCACAATAACCCTCCGGCACATGGACTCGGTAACGACCTCTTTCAGAGGGATCTTCTCGCTCCCAAGGAAAACGCATCGACTTGCGAAGTCCCATCTTGCCTGATTGGCTTCCAGCCAAGATAACCCCAAGATCACTTCTGTCACTTGGTCTGTAACTAGACAGGGTACAGGGTACACCTGCTTTCCGATCCGAATCTTAAGGTTAGTTTCACCATCCACCTTAATCTGACTTCCATTAGCGGCTAGGAGTCGCTGTTCTGACGGTACTAGCACAGCGTCTAGCACGAAACGTCGTGGCACAAGTGACATTTCACTTCCAGAATCAAGTAGACAGTGTATACGTTTTCCTGCCAGTCTCGCAACTACGTAGGCCACCCTACTGCCTTTGACCAGTCGGTTTTGGGTTTCCTCTTGTATCGGTTCAGCCTTTGTAGGTTCACTGGTACCGGTTGCACCATTCGTCTCAGCGTTTCTCTGAGGACAATATCGCCTCATGTGTCCTTTTCGTTTGCACAAGTAGCATTCGATATCCGGGTTACGCAACCGTGTGGGCGGATAAATCCGTCGCCATCCCACATTCGGTTCGGTTGTCCTCTGATCTCCCACAGCTAGATCAGAACTGTTCTCCCTTTCATAAGGTTTTCTCGGAATGATGCCCAAATTCTGATTTATTGTCACTCGATCAAGTTCTCTTGAAAGATTTTTAATCTTTCGCTCGAGATCTTCTAGACGACGAGACTGTTGCCCCTCAGTGCTCGAGTCTTTTCGGTCTTCCATGGTAACTTTAACTCTCGCGTGTCTCCGGTCTAAATCACCACCTTGTGTCGAAGATCGACCATAGGCATCCAACCTCACCGCATGTTTATACGCCGCTTCGAGGTTAACTGGTTCTCGCTCGCGCACCTTCTGCCCCAAATCTTGGTTTGCCAGTGCATCAATGAAAGCGTCACAAGCGACCGTCTCGACGATATCACTTGTTGGTCCTGGGTATGCCAAAGCCATTAGCCTTCGTACTTCCTGCACTACACTACTCAGCGTTTCTCCGTGAGCCTGCCGGTAAGTGCGAAGTTTCATCCGATATAGGCTAGTTTGGTCATCAGACCCGTACCGGGCCTTAAGCCGCTCAACAAGTTCTCGCCAAGACACGTCCCTCTGTGCACCCATGTCCCACAACAGCTGCGAAGCGGGACCCGTTAGGGCACACATTAACTGGTCTGCTTTTTCCTGATCACTCCACCGGTTGCACCGTGCACAAACTTCGAACTTTGCTAGAAAGGCTGCGATCGCTGACTTGCCGTCGTACTTCTCTAGCTTGATTCGTATACCGCGATCCGATCGGTCTTCGCCTCTTGTCCGTGTAACAAGTGATCTTCCGACACTCTTCTTGGGATTTCCTCTCCGGTTGTCCCCATCGTTACTCCTGGAATCGTTTTCCTCGTCTGTCCTCACCACTGACCGGTGCCGACTCTGTCCCCTCAGAGTACCCAACGTCTTCCCTGTACGCCACTTAGAATACATCGTAGTCATCTCTCGGTCGTCTGACGTTGCACTGTCTTCATCAGAGATGTACTCAGCCGGTCTCTGACCTTTTCTACGAGGCTCACCACCTGCGTAGTCTTTGGACTCCGATCGTTTATATTTATTGCGAGAGCTCTGAGAGTTTCCGTTGACGAACGTAACTCTTCTGTCTTCTTCGCGAATATCTCTTCTTCCTGACTCTGGCGGTCTGTCAGATTCGTCGTACCTAAGACAATTACGACTTCTCGAATCTGGTTTGTGCCCTTTAGAGTACCGCTCGTGGGTCTCATCCCAGGCCAAATGATCTCTGTCTCTTCCCATGTTCGATTCTCTCTCGGTTTCTCTATCAAGTGCCTGTTTTAAACCGCGTCTCTCGTACTCTGGTAGACGTTCCTTACCATACGTCTCCCTTTCAGTTTTCTCATAACTCTCGTGTCTTCCTCGTTGGCGGAGGTTTTTCCTGTCAAAGACTCCGGTTCTCATGGCCTCTTCTGGACCAACACTATCGGCGTCTGAATCCGAAGAACTCACTGACGAACGTAATTTCGCCTCAACTCTTCCTCTTGTCAACAGACGCTGTCGACTCGATTGCCTTGCCGTTTTTCCGTGTGACTCTCTCCCGCTGTCCTCGGGAAGATAGCGGCTACGTAACTTTTCCGAAGTTTCCGAAAGCGAAACTTCCTCGCGTGTCTCTGTGTTACCTCGGCTCCGTGCCGGCTCTTCGATCTGCAGCTTCCCTCGGCGATCCATCTGGTAACCTGGGCCCGTAGGCTTCCCCGATGTCTCGCGTCGGTAAGACTTCGTATGCTGAGCAGCAGGAACAGACAGTTCTTCAAGTTTCGAACTCATCATTGCCACACTCTGTCGCAGGTAAGACATCTCCGCTTGCCAATCTACCTCGTCGGTCACAGGTCTTGGGCGACCTTCTTCCATGTTGGTAAACGGTACTCGATTACCTTCGTTTCGCTGATGCGCCACGATGACACCACTCGTTTTCTGCACTACGGCGTCACCCCGCGGTTTCAGGCCTGTCTCAATGTCTCTTGGCCTATCACAAGCCTGTCTCAACTGTACAGGTTGCCTGCCCCGTACAATACTAGGTACTTGAACCTGCACAAGGTTCCCCGATCTATTGTCGAACGTTCTCTCATGTATTATACGCGGAACTCTATTGTCGTCGAGTGGTTTGGACCTGTCAAACCTACTCTCACCAACGGTCTCTCGCCAGTGTGTGAATGTCTCGTTATTCACATCGTTCCGTACTACCTCAGTAGTCTTTGGAACGGTTATCAACCATCCGTTATCCTCATGGAAACCTCTTTCACGCCCACTGCGGGTTCCAGCTTCCGTTTCAAATGCACTGGTTTCGTCAGGTGCACCCGTTTCATCAAGCAACCTTCGTTTGCTTTTCCGTTTACGTAACTTTGGACGCGCGCCTCCGTGCTCACTATGGGGCACTTCATCCGACTCGTCCTCGGTATCTTCCTGACCTTGCCTGGTTCTGTAACAAGAAAACGCTAGAACCCCACTTCTGGTACCAGTTTGTGACGTTCGTCGCTCGAGATCAACTAACCCTTCATCAGACGTGGTACCAATTTGTGTCGGTCTTACCCGAGACGCTGCTTCGTCGTCGGGCTGGGTTCGGCTCCAGCCAACTGACCTTCTGGAGTCGCCCGGGTCACTATCCTGTCTACTTCTGCTGTAGACGAGCGGTTCCCTGTCTCCGCTCTCAGTGCCCATTTCTCCAAGAGGAGGTCCCGAGGGTATCGCTTGTATGCGAACAGTGTCGCTGTCAAGCTCCATCTCACTTTCGGACTCTGCCACTGCCGCGGTCGCCGGGTGGGCAACGTCCTCGTCCTCAGGATGGCCGTCCTTTAGAACAGGGTTCGCTCTCTTGCCGGCAGGAGTCCTCAGCTTCCTGTGAGATCTCTTAGTCAAAGACTTCCTCTTTTTCTCCACCTTAACCGAACCCTCACGTACCATCCTGCATCTCATGACTCCCGAGTTATCGTCAATAGGGGAAAACTCTGAACGTTCTCTTGTCCGAGAGGACAAGGTGTACATCTGACGAGTCGTCACGTCGTGCCGTCTCAAACACGCGAACATCTTGCGATAATATATACACGCGTAATATTAACGCGGTATACTGGTCTCACGACACTCTCTTCTGATAGGACAGGTTCTAGGTCTAAAACCTCCCTAACCGCACGCAGAACTGTATTCCGACCGGCGCACGAGGTGGGCCCTACTTCGCACTTCGGTCAGTTCTCGGAACTACGTGTTTCGATCACCAAGTTATTTGCTCTGAATAACGACTGGTTTGAATACAAGATTTTCCTGATTCTATCGTTTTCCTGGTCTTACCGCACTGTAATCAGTTGTCGGGCGGTCTTTTCCCGTACTGCGGTCTTTCGGTAACAGTGGTCTTTCCCAGTAACTATTTTTAGTTACCGGGCGATGGAGCCCCTCCAACGCTCCACCGGCGTGTCAGCCATCCAAGTGTCACAATCCAAATGTAACGCTGACCCCGTAAGGTTACCAGAATGTCCTGAATTTTGTTCCCAAGAATTTCCGAATTTTGGTTTCCTAACGAAGGTCACACTTACTCCCACAGGTAACCGGACAAGCCTCGCTCGCCTCTCAGTTAACCAGTGGATGGTCCCAACTCGGTTTCGAGTATTATCAGAATTTCCGAAATTTGGCTACCTTAAGAAGGTCACACTTACTCCCATGGGTTACCGGACAAGCTCCGATCGCGGAGTTCTTCAAAACCCAAGAGGGAATTTCCTACCTGTCGCCAAATTTACCCTTATTATCGTTTTTGTACTAAATTGGTTTTTTCAGGTATCCCGACGGTCACTTCACCGAGTGCCGAAGTCGCGTAAAACTCTCCCAGCCGAAGACGCCGAAGTCGCGTAAAACTCTCCCGGCCGAGTACGCCGAAAGTGCGTAGAACTTCCCCTGTGTCGAGTACGCCGAAATCGCGTAAAACTCTTCTCAGTGGATAAAACCAAACACTGTCGGATCTTGGAGTTCTTCGAACTCCAAGAGGGATTTCCTTGCCCGACGCCAAATTCACCCTGGTTTTTGATCTCACACTGAATTGGTTTTCCTGTGTATCAACGGTATCCTTCCCCGAGTATTACTCAGCCGTAGATTTCCCGCAATCGGGATCTAGACCGCTTCGCGATCAACGGAGGGATCCAACCCGCCGGATCGGCGCTGTCGGCCCGTCTCCCAACAGTGAACTTCTTTAGCTGTACTCGGGATCGCCTGATTATATTATTCGGACGCCCCTTTCGTCCGTAACTATTTTTGTACTAACCGGAAACTCGCACTCTGACTCTGTCGTAACCAAAATCACTCGCCTACCACACTGAGTGCAGTATATTTGAATCGGTAACTGAATCGCTAACCAACAACGCTGTTTAACAGTATTGCTATGTATGAAGGGTCGAACCAACTCTTCACGTATAAAGCAGCACACCGTGAGGCAGGCTCTACTTATCCCTCACCACACTATACCTTGGCTTAAAATATATAATCGATCTTCCCTATCACAGTCGTTGCTGGACAGTCGCCTATTGAAATTAAATAAAAATTAAATGATCGATACTGGGCTTCCGCATGTAAAATTAAGAGAAACGATGCTGTTCCCTTCGCATGTAAACTTAAAGAAAACGATGCTATTCGCATAAAATAAATCCTCCCACATACGCACTGTGACCTTGACCGCCACACCTGCATGGTGAAGAGATCACGGAGGTGTTCGGGTTGGGAATATTGTAGGGAGTGGTAGGTTTGTGATAGGACTTTGAAGTGGATTCGCTCTGGGATTTTTAACCAATGGAGTGATTTGAGGATGGGAGTGAGATGATAATACGTCTATTTCTATCTATAATGAAACGTTTGCGAAACGCAACAGCGAAACCGAGCCGTAATTTATTGATATCAGACTTGGTGTAATGAGTCTAATGGCGAAGCAGAAAATAATAATCCTGTTTGCATAATCCAACTGTAGTCAGTAGCTGCATATTGCTCTATTCATAAGGGGTCAGAGAAAAATAGCTGCGTGCAGGCTGCAAGCTAAAGCCTAACAGACCTTACGCCTATCAGGCAATAGCAGGGCATTCACACGTGGTGGCTAACGATGACGTACGGCGTTGAAAACGTTCACTGACCTACTTCGTCAAAAGTAGACTGCAGTTTAGCTTAGTGAGATAGGTAGGCGTCAGTTGTTTGTCTGCTGCTCCTGCTGTGCGGGGCAACTCGTACAGGCGAATGCGTGAAATGTTTAAGGTTTATACGGCATACAGTAGTTTTCCCCACATAGAGTAGCCTAGAGTTCACGTTTGCACGGAGTTCATGAAATAGAGGTAAGTAGCTTATAAGAATTAGTTATATATTATATGATATATAATGTAAGCAGTCAGACTAATTCAGGGAGCCCGAAGAAGCGAACATACCTCCCCTATTTTCAAGACTTGGAACCTGCTAGATATAAAGCAAATAGGTTTCGCCCAAATAGGAGACCTCCTTTTTCGTTATGAGCGCAATCTACTACCTGCCTCATTCGTGGGATACTTCACTCTCACTTCCCAAATTCATGACCATTTTACTAGCAAAGCCACTTCGTATCGACCAGGAAAAGCGCGCACTAACACGCGAGAATTTTGCATTAGAACAGCTGGACCACTACTTTGGGATACCATTCCAATAGAAATCCGCTCCTCCTCTACCAGATATCAGTTTTAAAAACGTTTACGCCTATTTATTATGCATTCCTAGAATTCGTCTTAACTAGACTCCTCCTCTTATAGGTTCTGTTACAGCTACGCGCACTGGCCCTTGAGTTCCTTAGTTAAGGTTGAGATAAGATTAGTTAAGTTTTGTTCCATTTCTTTCTACCTCTCAGAGCCCACCCCCCATCCCGTTTAATGCCCAGACTATTTTTAAAATCTTTTTTCTAGTCACGTCGGGAAGGATTACTTATATGCCATACACTGAACTATGTTACATAACCTGTCGGGTGTCCCCGCCTAGTGGGATAATTATCCCTTTGGGGCCGCCCATTGGTTCCATCACCGACTGTTCTGTCTCACCTAATTTAATGTAGCAGTAATAAATGTTTCTAAATTGTTATACTTATGTAATTTTACTGATTGGTTGCAATAAAAAAATATTGATTGATTGATTGATATGTATATATTTGCATACACATACAAATTAGTTTAAAATATATTATTTTAGGAGGTTGCAACTTGTAGGGAGTGAAGGGACCTTAACTCTTTAAGATCAGAATATATTCCAATGATATAGCCTACTGTAGAAGAAAGATTTTCTCATTTGGTGTTGCTTTCAAGACTTTCCTGTATGTTAACAACTACAGATCAAGCATTAAGCGCAAGACCGTGATCCTGCTTTCAGAATAAATTGAATAATTACCTCAACTGAATCAACTAGCGGCACTAGCCTATGTCTATTATGTACTAGGGTATGAAACTTTTGCACCAATGTTATAAGAAGCAAAATATAAGCCTGCATAAGTAAACAACTAAACGAAATGACCAACAAACAAATGAATGACATAATGCTCCTTTTATAATCTTCGTTTAATATTTTCAAACTGACAATAACGCAGTATGATTACAAATCAGTATGAACGGATGATCACAAGTTATTACAGGAGTCGAATTTAACTGTATACGGCAGCCTTGCAAAGGCGCCCATCACGTCCTACATCTCATTTTCACAAACGCGCCATCTCGCGAATTGATAGGCTGAGTGGACCTTGGGAGGGTTACGGGAGGCGATCCCGCTACCTCTTGCACTTCACGCCAGTGATGTTACCACTACTCTATGGACCCCCCCCCCCAATGGACCCCGCAATGGACCCCCGCAATTTACTTCAATTGCGGCTTTTCGTGACCGTTCATGTATTCCTCACAAACCTAAATCATATATATATATGTAATTATGTATATATATATATATGTCTAGTTCAGTGAGAAAATTATGTCGAGTGTGAAAGAATAATGCTCGACCAACGAACTATTTACCGGGTATGACAGCTAATGCAGGCCTATGTTCCAAACGGTTAGGTCATCGATCTATAATGGTGTTTCAGTAGAAACACACATCATGCTCTATGAATTATTGGTATTTTACGAGGGTTACTTCCTCCTTTGCTATGAGCGGTATCAGGTGTTTCATCCCCCGATGGAGTTGCGTCCTATCAGTTAAACTCGTCCTGGTTGCGGGTCGAAACAATCTGTCTTCGGGACAGGTCCCTCGCCCACGATACGGGGTAGGGGTCCAGGCATCCTATCTGCCTGAGAAGAACCAGTAGAAGATCTGTGACAAGGCTATATCCTCTTATTATCTGACGTATACGCAGTGGCGGCGCGTGGGGGGTGCAAAGGGGTGCGGTCGCAACGGGCGGCCACTTGAGGGGGCGGCACTTTGACTACTTGGAATATTTTTTTCGGTGCTTTCTGTGGTCACTATAGTGTTTCATTTTGAGTTATCAGGGCCTATTACGTGGGGGGGGGAGGAAGCAGACTGCTTCCAATTTGTGTCCTCCCCCCTAATAAAATGGATGTTGCTGTTCAACTGACAATACTGACTCTGACTCAGCTGTTGCAATGCATCGGCTGTCAAATGAAATATTGCTTAGGTTACAGTGTCTAAGCAGTGTTATGTATAGTGTACCACTATTACTTGTTCTTCTTTAGCTATTGGCCATTATGTTCTGCTATTTTCTGTTGATGAAAGATGCAAAAAAAGTTTTAAAAATTGAAGAAAAGTATTGATAATCCTGTTAATTTAAAAAATCTAATTGGTCAATGCTACAATTATTGTCGTGTAGTGCAGTGAAAATGGGATTACCAGGTCTTGCAATATTCCTGCAAAATAATTGTCGGCTGGATAACACTGACTCTAATAGGCAGGGATGGAGCCTGTTACCGCTCCTTTACACCAGAAATATGCATACATAATGCAATCTTTAAAATCCCCATGAATTTGATGAACAGCGTCCCATATTGCCAAATTTTGTAACACGTGTCCCATATTTGGGAATTTTTATCTCATATTTATTACAGCCTGTCCCATAAAATTTTTACAGTGCACTGGGAGGCCTGCAGAAACTAATTTAACAGTTCAGTTGAAATAAAATGTATAGTTTTCCAAAACCAGTTTTCTTTCTCCAAAAACGCACTAAAACTCGCCTACGGCAATGTTGTCGCAATCGAAGGTCGCCCTGTCGTGTGTTTGCCGTGTGTTGATGTCGACCCTCGACTGCTTGTTCTTTTACTTGCACTTTTATTTAACGTGCCTAACTTTTCTATAGAAGATTCACGACGAACTTTGTTTAATTAATAAATGAATTTAATTAAAGAAACAAATATATACACTAACTCTACGGGAACTTCCACGTAGTATTAAAGCGTTTAGTTATTAAATCGGACTATCTCAAATGTTGCTTCGTACAGCCTAACTCCAGATCGTTCTTTCGCGTCAGTCTCTGAATCTGACGGACTATACTCTGCCGCCTGGCGCTGGTCGTCCTCTCGATGTTGATCGCTCGACCGATGTTCACGCGTCGCCCGCGTCAGTAGTACAAGTCCCGTATTCTCCTTTCCCTTCGGTTAAGTAGGAACTCCAGCGTGCATCAGTCAGCCCCCTCCCCACGTCATGCCATCGTCAATTAGTGTCAGATTGCTCTTCGCGCCGCGGATCGTCGCTCGCCTGCAGCGCGGGCGGTGTCTGGTTACACCATAGCCGCGAGGTGTCCTATTACACCTGGGCTGTGTGGTGTCCGATTACACCTCGGCCTCGCTGCTTTCATTGTTGGCCAAGTGGGTACTGGCTTTCGTCCGTCATCATTCCATCTCGACCAGCAACGACATCATTATCATGATGATGATGACCTCTCGTCGTTGTCGTCGATCTCCACACGCGACACCTCCCTTCCCGGGGAGGACAAAGCCAGTCATTGGTTCGCCTCCCGGCTGAGAATGATGTCGTTCCCTCCATCGATTTCCTCCAGACCATGTCCTCGTCGTTCCCATAAAATACAAAATATCAGCACAGTTAGAAATTATATTTACAGTTGTCGCGGTGCCTTACATGGTAGTCCGCCTTCTTCCTCAATCATAGTCTGGACAAAAGATCAGCGGGAATATTCAGCGCCCCAGGTCGATATTCAAAAGAACTATCGAAGTCCTGGAGTGCCAGAGCCCATCTCGCAAGTTTAGCACTTGTGGGCGTAGAAGCAGTTAGGAAAGTCAAGGGGTCGTGATCAGAATAGAGGGTGGTCCTTGACATAAAAATCCAATTCCTAAACTTCTTCAACGCAAAAATCACAGCATCCGCTTCGCGTTCCACAGTGGACCAACGCGCTTGCGTAGCATCTAATTTAGAACTGGCGAAATATATTGGCCGTTCTGCTCCATCGTCTTGAATTTGGAATACGCAGCAACCGACTGCTTTGTCTGAAGCGTCAGTCGATAGACCAAACTCTCTGCCGTAGTCAATTGTCTGCAAACGCACAGCGTTATTCAAATCGTGCATGAATTTATCTAGCGCCTTTTGGTGATCAGCTCGCCAGGGTATCTTAGCAGGCACCGATTTCTGGGTCGAGTCAGTGAGAATTCTGACTGACACTGTTCTGGCATGATTATCTAGACAGGTCAAGAGTAATCTGCTATGAAGGTCGTCCGGGACAACGCAAGAGTCGAACAACCTTTCACAATGCACAAAGAAACCAGGGATTTGTGCATGGTCGCTTGGGAATCTTGGCAAGAGTCCTCGCAAGCTTTCGCTATATGTCTTCATTCGTTCTACGACCGAATGCCTTAAGTTATAGTCCCTTTCGTCTCTGAGTCTCCTCTCTGCGTCCCTTTCCTCTCGGACTTCCCTCTCTCTCTTCTCTGCCTCCTCCTTTTCTTCTCTCCTCCGCTTCTCCTCCTGAAGCCTTAATTTCTCTGCTTCCTCTTTCTCTTCTCTCCTCAATCTTTCCGCTTCCTCTTTCTCTCTCCTCCGTTTCTCCTCCTGAAGCCTTAATTTCTCTGCTTCCTCTTTCTCTTCTCTCCTCCGTTTCTCCTCCTGAAGCCTTAATTTCTCTGCTTCCTCTTTCTCTTCTCTCCTCTGCTTCTCCTCCTGAAGTCTGAGCTTCTCAGCCTGCTTTTCCTCTAGCATTCTGAGTCTCTCTGTTTCCTCCTTCTCTTCTCTCCTCCGTTTCTCCTCCTGAAGCCTTAATTTCTCTGCTTCTTCTTTCTCTTCTTTCCTCCGTCTCTCCTCCTGAAGCCTTAATTTCTCTGCTTTCTCTTTCTCTTCTCTCCTCTGCTTCTCCTCCTGAAGCCTTAATATTTCAGCCTCCTCTTTCTCTTCTCTCCTCTGCTTCTCTTCAAGCAGCCTGAGCTTCTCAACCTGCTCATCTTCTCTCCTCCACTTCTCCTCAAGCTCTCTGAGTCTTTCTTCTCTCCTCAGCCTCTCTTCTTTCTCTTCCTCTCTTCTCTTTTTCTCTTTCTCTCTTCTCTCCGCTTCCTCTCTCGCTTCTTTTCTCAGTCTTTCTTCTCTCCTTTCTTCGATCCGCCTGCGTTCCTCTTTTATGCTTCTCATCACCGTTCTCTCCGCTGCCTCTCTCTGGTATATTGTTAGTTCTAACATGACCCGCCGCATTTGCCTTGCCGAGCTCATACTGCTACCTGGGCTACCTGTGCTTACTTTCTCACTTACTTCTGGCGGGGTCTCCTTTCCAGAAACAATTATTTCAGCACTAGCCTCTTGGAGCTGGTCCATCCTCATGGAACCCAATTCCTCCTCTCCTAGTCCCATCTTTATCAGATATGCGACTAGTCTGTGACGGGGTATGTTCAGCACCTTCACTCTTTTCCCTATCGACAACTTATCCATCTTCCAACAGTCCGCTCACTAATAGAAAAAGATAAGTAAGTTAGAGGCGAGTCACCGTTGGTCAGAAATCAAAGTAAACAACGTCCTAAAATTCTACCAAAATACAACAAGAACAGAACTGAGCAAAAGGAGCTACGCAAAAGCCTCGGCTATTCGCACGCCAATCCTCATCCAGACCTCAACCGCAACCTCACAGATTACCACGACTACCAGTAAGGACTTACCCTCTGATACGTCGAGCGAGCTCCGTCTTTTGGTATCTTGGCTGATCCGCTGTCCTCCGTTGCCACTCCCGTCCGTCGTTGCTAGCGATGGTCGGTCGTCCGTTGGCGCTCTTGTTCCTCGTCCTTGCCTGTTGCTGTCGGTTCCTTCGAGTCCTTCGTCTTCGGAGTCCGGCACTCGATTTCTCCAGTTGCGAAGGGTTGTATTCGCCGCTGGTCCCGATCTGTTGAGATTCCTCTTTTCCGTTTCCGGTTCCGCTTTTCGTCGTGACGTCTTCCGTCGAAAATCCTGTCGACTGCGCCAATGTCGCAATCGAAGGTTTCCAGTCTATTGTTTGCCGTGTGTTGATGTCGACCCTCGACTGCTTGTTCTTTTACTTGCACTTTTATTTAACGTGCCTAACTTTTCTATAGAAGATTCACGACGAACTTTGTTTAATTAATAAATGAATTTAATTAAAGAAACAAATATATACACTAACTCTACGGGAACTTCCACGTAGTATTAAAGCGTTTAGTTATTAAATCGGACTATCTCAAATGTTGCTTCGTACAGCCTAACTCCAGATCGTTCTTTCGCGTCAGTCTCTGAATCTGACGGACTATACTCTGCCGCCTGGCGCTGGTCGTCCTCTCGATGTTGATCGCTCGACCGATGTTCACGCGTCGCCCGCGTCAGTAGTACAAGTCCCGTATTCTCCTTTCCCTTCGGTTAAGTAGGAACTCCAGCGTGCATCAGTCAGCCCCCTCCCCACGTCATGCCATCGTCAATTAGTGTCAGATTGCTCTTCGCGCCGCGGATCGTCGCTCGCCTGCAGCGCGGGCGGTGTCTGGTTACACCATAGCCGCGAGGTGTCCTATTACACCTGGGCTGTGTGGTGTCCGATTACACCTCGGCCTCGCTGCTTTCATTGTTGGCCAAGTGGGTACTGGCTTTCGTCCGTCATCATTCCATCTCGACCAGCAACGACATCATTATCATGATGATGATGACCTCTCGTCGTTGTCGTCGATCTCCACACGCGACAAATGTAGAAATCCAAAATTTTTCAGAGGGAGGACTCCCGGTCACCCGCTTCAAGGAGAGGGGAGGGGAAGGGAGGGAATGGCACAGGAGGGGGAAAGGAAGGGAAAAGGGGAAGGAATAAAGGGTAAGGAAGGGGATGGGATGGGAAGGGACGGGATAAGGGTTGGGGAGGGAGGGGTTAGGGAGGGTAGTGGAGGAAGAGAAGGGAAGGGGAGAGTATAGGGGTCTACAGTAGGGATGATTGCTTCCAGCTTACAGGGGGGATAGCAGGCCCTGGGAGTTATTACGTAATTCGTTGCCAGAAATTTCAATGAAATTTTAATATCATAATTCAGTGAACTGTAAATCTTCACTGTTCATGCGAGTTTAAACGTATTTCTTAGTTTTAAATTGATTTAGATCATTTTAAGCCTATAGTTTCTAGCAGCGGCGTAGCTAGGATATTTTGAGCCCGGGGACGAACTATGAATTTGGCGCCCCCACCCCGTTTTACTATTTCACATTTTCCAAAAAATAGAATGGCAATTTAAATTTTAATTAATTAAAATATGAAAAATACAGATAGTACATGCATGTTGCACCTTATTGCTGATGTGGCGCCAAAATCATACATGAGAACTGGTTTTTAAGTAATATGGATATAACTGGATATATTTGGAGCTCCAAAATTAAATCATATAAATTTATCTGCGATAAATTAGTTAAAACTGCATCAAAATTAAGAGTAAAATTATTTATCTTAACCCTCATTTTGGCGTCCCTTCCCTTGGCGCCCGGAGACACATGTACCCCCCGCACCCCTATCCTCTGGTTTCTAGAAATAGTGATTGCGCTTGATTATATTGATAATGTAGTAATACTTTTGATGCACACCAGTCCTCTCCTTCTATAGCCACATCTTCAACCTACCGCACTCCCGTTTCATGCACATTCGTGACCTCCGACGCATCCGGCTCATGCTCGACCTTAAAACTGCCTCCATCACTGGTACCTCTATTGTCAGTGGCGGCGATCTTGTTTGACAGGTGAGTGGGACATTTTTGAATTGATCTGGTCAAAAAAGAGTTTTGAACTGATCTGGTCAAAAAAGAGGTAAAAAATATATCGCCGTGAACTGATCTGGTAAAAAAAAAGGTAAAATTTGTTTCGCGCTACGCGCGAAAAAATTTGATGACCTTTTTTGGGGGGTTGCTTAAAAAAGGTGGGGGGACCGGCGCATGGCGTGTACCCCCCACTGTTAAAGATGGGGCTTGTCCTCCTCGACCTCCCATGATCGCCGCCCATGTCTATTGTTCATTCAAAGCTTGATTAATACAGTTCCCTCTTCCTGAATCTTGAATCAACCCAAATCAAACGTCTGCAAATTATTCAAATCTCACTAGCCAGAGCTGTCACTAGAACGCCCAAACATCATCTTATCACTCCCATCCTCAAATCATTCCATTCGTTAAAAATTCCAGAGAGTCCACTTCATTATATTACACTAACCTGCAACTTTCAACAATATTCCGGCCCAAGTACCTCAGTGAAATCCCAGAGCGAATCCACTTCAAAGTCCTATCACTATCCTACAACATCCTACAATATTCCCAGCTCAAGTACATTCGTGATCTCTTCACCATTCAGACAACGCGCTCCACCCGATCATCGTCCTATCTCAGTCTTTCTCGACGGCCATTCGCTACTCATCTCAAGTTCTCCTACCCAGCCATATTCAACACAGCACCACATCTATGGATTGATCTCCCCTCTGAATTCCGCAGCTTCTCAGTTCCTCCATCATCATTACAACCCGTCCTTCGTTCTCCTCCTCATGGTCCTCTATAACCATCTGGCTTTCCACTCAAAACTGAAATCTCACCTTTTCAAGTACTACCCTGACTCATCTGATCCTCCGCCTTCAAATTCTTCTCGCAATAAACGACACCCGCCTTGACAGCTGCTCTGCACCTTCTCTTGATATGGCCCCTTGTTAACTCTGTATCTTCTCTTGATATGGCCCCTTGTTAACTCTGCATCTTCTCTGGATATGGCCCCTTGTTAACTCGGGTCTCTTTTGAACTACTTTCTGAGGACCCACTCTAATTTGATTTGGCCTTCTGGAATCCGGACTCGGACCTCTTTTTGACTACTCTCTAAAAAAACTTCCTCTGATTTGATTTGCTAATGCTAAAAGTACTTTAAGTGCGCAGTACACCTTTGAAAAATTTACGCGCCGCCACTGCGTCTACGAAATTCACCCGAGGAGTCATGACCTTACTTGATCAGGGAAACTAGTTACAAGAAGAAGGGAACTTCTAAATCAGTATGTAAGAGTAATTTGTTGAAGGAAAATGAATTTCAGATACAGATAGGCCTAATTAAAAATATACTAATAAAATATAAAAACGAAACCCATTACGAACATGCCGCAATGAAGTAAACTTCTCATACTGAAATTCAGAGGAAACAATCAGCCACGCAGTGATTCGAGCAAGACGCGTTCTCCTGCCCGTAATGCCGCAATTTCAGAATCCCAGGTTTATATAGCCTTTCCCCACGTGGGTAGGGTCACGTGGTCCATCCATGGTTTCAGACAAGGAAGCAAAAGATGGGATACCAATCTGGTAGAATCGATCGAAAAGAAAAACTAACGTATTTAGTCAACATCTAGCTCATTGTCTATCCATGACGAGAAATACTTCTTCTGTTAATAAGCTATTGCCCATCCGGATCGTTATAGCTCATCACTGCAGAATTGAAACAGGGACTTCGAGTCTTGATGTGACACCGTTTCAACCAACTCCTATTAATTAAGCAGCTAATTGCAAGATTTGTTTTCAACATCATAGAGGATTACAATTACATCTCGATAGGGAGAATTTTTATTGGCCTTACAATTTTCAGTTCTCATCTAATATGCTCTGTCACAATTTTTCATCTAATATGCTCTGTCACAATTTTTGTTGCAGGATCGACAATACATAATCTATTCGTTGCATCGTCTTCATGTGCAACTATTATTACTTCGAAAATGTCAGTCAAGGGCGAATATTCAATAGCAGTTCCCGTGGACCTGGTGAAGAAAACAAGCGGATTATCTATTGATATCGGTTAGATGATGATATCCTTGAAATCTTTTATGTAACATGCGTGCATGGAACTTTTCTAGTATGTGAATCCAAGAGATTTTCTTTGAAAGTTGTACACATTTCTATATAGATCATTTTTATCTCTGCCAAATACTAAGCTACAACTTCATAATTGCTATTGAACAATTAACTTCGATTTGTAACTTAAGGTGTTTCTCTGAAGAGATCACCGCCTACTATAGCCTAAGCTTTATCATCAACGCAGGAGACTGCCAGGAGTCGATGACTACATCTAATTAACTTTCCCATTAGAACTTCAGCGCTTTTGGCTAAATCCAAACTTATCCACACCAAATTTAAAATGTTGTTGGTCTCGCCTCAGATTTTCGAGTGTCTGTCAAGGAGTCTGGGTCCCCAGCGCCAAGGTTCTTAAACTATATCAAACTGCCTATCTTTCTGGAACAAGGTCTTTTCCAGATTTAGATATGAGACTTATCACTGTTGAATTAATTATGAGTCATTGTGGATTATGGTGCAGTTTATGAATCCTCAATTTCACCTAAATGCAGTTCCAAAGAGTTGGAAAGAAAGACGTCAATGCTCGCTTGTGCTGTTGTTGGGTGCAATTGTCAGAGTGTACTTGTAGTAGCTGACTATTACATTTTGAATTTAGAATTAAATAATCAGTGAAATGGACTTGACTTCCGTTCTGGACTTGTATTTTTCTTCTTCAAAAGGAACATTCTAGATGAAGCTCAAAGCTGATATTATGAGCCTACAAATTCCGGCATGTGAGACAGACGAGCAACTATTTAAGTGTGCAGTATTTGCCGAGGCGAATATTTCCGAATAGTGCCAAAAACGGGATATTTGGCCGAGGCAAATGTCCGAGGCGATTTCCGGCTGACCCCTAGTATTTGATGTGCATTTATATAACAAATATTTGTAAAGCTATTTGAAGTCAATTGGAGCAGTTGATTATAGTTGATTACTTTTATAATTGCAAGCCTAATTGGAGGTTAATTGTTGGCTTTCCTACTTTGATGTGCCTGTATTTAATAACATTGTGTATGAACAATAGTCTTGTGAGCGAAATGCCTATGAGCGATAATCACATGAGCGATAGTATTAGAACCAAATTATGATTCATTTGAGGGCTTTATTTCTGCGAATGCTTGTGACAATAATAAAATATTAGCTACAGTAGTTGATTGGACTAAACACCAGGGGTTAGCTTGTGAAACGAAGACAGATTGAAGGATGAAATATTTGATCTATGATCACCCCCATATGTGAAAATGATTTACATGTTAGAAAACGCTGGATTCAATCATCACGTCCAAACCATGCACTGACTTAGCAACATCTCCAGCTTTGCATAAGTAGGTCAAAGTAGGCCTATATTGATCTATTTTGTGGCAACGGTAATTTGAACCCACGAGAAGAAATCCCATAATTGAGGGGTTCATAGCGTGCTGTTTCAAGCCGACAGCTTCATGTAAAGCGTGGTAGTCTAACTATACCTTGCGTTTTAAATGTTGCTTTATAGCTATGCAGTTTAGTCGCATACATGATACACCGGTGTTAACTATGCAGTTTAGTCGTATACGTGATACACCGGTGTTAATTCATTTGTTCAGGTGGATCTATGGCAAAGTTTCTATACCGAAGCAAAGACAATTTGAAAGAAGCTGAAACCAGGGTAAGTCCCTTGGCGGATTATATACTTTCAGTGCTGTTCGTATACAGTCATGCTCGCATATACTCTGCTGCAAGGGAACTCTGAAAATGATGTTTCAGCAGAGCACCCGCAATTCCTCATAAATTATGGCATGCAATACTCAGTCATTAAAGACCCTAGCAACATGCCACTGTTGTCTATTGTGGCAGGGCGCCAAAGAGTAACCGAAATGAGCAACATAGAGGGAATAGGAACTGCATGTTATTCTGAAAGAAAATGCATTGTTAATCATGCATTTTGAATTTTGATTCATTTTTGCACTTTTTTGTTTATTCATCCATTTGGAAGTTTCTAGGAAACTTAAAATTCAAGCGTGTGTCCAATTTAGCTGCCTCTGGGTGAATAATCACGTTATATATGCATTTTACAACGATTTTAAAAGCAAGATTTAAAAAGCTGTATTTTTCTCTTGTTTTGATAGAAACCATCATCAAAGACAGATATTCAAAATTTGAATTAAATTTCTTTCTTTTGTAGGCAATTCAGGTTGCGCTAAGCAACGGTATTGTCAGATTACATGTTGCCTCGGTTTAATTTATGTTAAAATTCAATTTTTTAGGCCTATGTCAAATTTAGTATGAATGTCAGAATTTAAAAGACGCTCACCTGTCAAGAACTTATGCGTGAAATGTAACTACCGCATAAGCATACCATGCACAGTGACGTAGCCAGACTTAAATTCAATAGGAGGCAACTACGGGAGACATCCAGGTGTAGTAGGGGTGCGGAGGTATAACCCACGGAAAATTTTTGAAATCAAAAAGCAAGAGGAGAATGTGGCTACGCCTATGACCATGCATAACATGGACAACTTAGACTGGAGTGTGCAGTCTTTGTTCAGCGCAGTTTTGGCCTACGTACGTAGGCTTAAACCAACTGCAGTCTTAAATTACATGGCAAGGAATTTTGTCGTCATTTTTTCAACTGCATGTGTGATTTGTAATCTTTTACCGTAAACTACATAACAATTTAATTGCAGACGGATAGTCAAAACGGTCATCTGCAGCTTGTGTCATTTCCGAAAAGTAAACTCTCCGATGCTCTGGCGTATATCAAGCAACACGCACAAATCACTCGAAACGGGACCAATGATCTTCCTGAAATATTTGCCACAGGATACGGCTGCATGGAATTTGAGAAAACGATCAATGAAACACTAAATATAAGGTAGATTTATACAGGGGCGGCGCCAGACAATTTTTGTAACCAGGGCAAAGCCAGGTCAGTCATACAAGTAGCCAGTGCATGGGCTGATTTATGCATGCCCCGAACATATTCTTCGCAGGGCAAATATTCTGGCAGGGCAACGACAAGGGCAAAGGCTTTTTACCAGGGCATTTGCCCTGACTCGCCCTGGTGTAGCGCCGCCCCTGGATTTATATGATGATGTTTAGTACGGTCTTTAACAACCCTGGTGTAGAACCTACTGCTAGGATTACTAGAGTACTAGGATATCATTAAGATTAATTAGGCCTGTCAAGTTCAATTCAATGAAGAGTCAAGACGATTAACAGAACAGCATGTTTGCATCAGTATAGAGACATCGAAATGTAAGTTGCATAGTTTGGCATGGCATGACATATCATAACAATCTAAAGTTACATAACTTAGCAAAACAACATAACACGAAGGAACTTGGCGTTGTATAGCATAGTACCCGGAGTCAGTCGCTAAGGGTTACCGACTGACTTGATGAGTTAGCGACTAACTTAGCGACTCAGTCGACTAAGTCACACGCTTATCGACTGACTAAGTCGCTTAGACTTATCGACTGACTTAGCGACTTGCTATCGACTTCTCAGGTAATCAGGTATGTCTATTGGCCATACCTGATTACCTAACAATATAATGCATTTTACCGCATATACTGTACCGCTTTATACTGACCGTGCCATCATTTCCGTGGAATTAGATGGAACTCATTTGGGCTCTATACGGGATCAATATGAGAATATTGGCTCCGTTCCATGTGGGCATGCTAACAGAGGACAGACCGATGACTGTCAAAATTAATTTAATGTGAATTCGTTAAATTGAGCGCTTGCTAAATCGAATGAATCGAGGAGGATTTATAGCAGCACCCGATCTTACTGCCGACCAGTTGTCCCAAACTGCTGATGCGTGCCTCTTTCAGGCAGTAGGCCTAGCAGAAAACGAGAATCATGTACTCCGGCACTTATTCCTCCTTCTTCGTAATCATTAACACTATCTTCGCAATAGAATGCATAAATTAACTTGACCAAAAAAGACAACGACAACTATATCCCCCGTATTCTCTATAAGAACTCTTATTAATGGAGCAAACTCTTTCTCTTATAATGTACCAGGTTGCGGCATGTCAGCTTGTTTTCCTCAACAAACGAATACTGTATTGCATATTGTGTTGTAAGTGTTGCTCATGTCCTGCTGCTGATGTCTTCGACAAATCGAAATTTGGAAACCGCGATTAAAATAACAAGCAAAATATTAAGTGAACGAAGTCGCTAGCAGTCGATAGCTTAGCGACTGGTTTCGACTTGAGGGCTTAGCGGCGGCGGCGGATGGCGGCGGCGCCGGGGACTAGTATAGCATAGCTTGGCATAACTTAATTATCATGGCAAAGCACAACACAGCGTTTTTAAAACTGATTCAGACTACATCTGATATACTTTAAACCAGTGCACGTTATACTACTCAGCGGCGAAGAAGTAGAATGGCACCAGCGTCTGGCATCACAATACGTCCACAAAGCAAGGTGATATAAAGTTGATAGCAGGCTTCTCGCAGTCGGAAGGCATGCTCATCCCGATAGACAGTTAGCTGTTGGTTGGATAGAATATCATCGCAACAGACGATATCTCGTTGGTTTGCAGATATTATGAATCAGTGAAGGACAAAAACAATATAGTCCAATCACTGTGTAGGCATGTCTATTCAATTTTAATAACCACAGAGACGGAATTAACATAAGCGGCCTCTAGGCCAAGTTTTTCTGTCGTCCCTATAGGCCTAATATTTATGCTCCAAAGTTTTAACTTTTAATTTTTATTTCAGAAAACAACACACAATTCAGAACAAACCATTCGTAGAATCAGTTGTCTTTTGTCTCAACTGTCTTAAATCTACTGGCTAATGCTTTGTTTTCCGGTAGACTTGGGTACTATAACTCCTCATTGATATGAATAAGGAAAATCTGCACATGCTTCAAAACTCTCTTGCAGGAGCCATGACAAAGACCCCTAGATATCCTCACAATACGACCATATTGCGTTCATTGCACGGGCTGCCTACTGAGCAAATAATCCATTTCATAGTCTGCCTTACAGTTCATAAAGTACTACATTTTAGCCAACAGGCTGTCCAGACTCGTCCGTCATGCAAATAAGATACTGCACTCGATCCCTAGATGTTGTGACTCCTGTCGGTCGCTGGTCCAAAACTTCTTAGTTCAGTTCGTTTTGTTAATTCTCTGACCTTATTCAGGTCTTAACTCGACCTCATCTCTTTCAACTTGCTTACCCACCGTTGCTCGTCTTCTTAATTTTGTCTGGTATATCGGATTTCTGCCTGCTTCTCCAACGAAGCATACGTTTAAATCCAGATTTAACTCGAATCCACCATCGGATTGCGGCATTCTAAAAGCCTTTGGATTAGAATGGATTGAGACCAGTAAGAACGACAAAGCTTCAGAATGTATATAGACAATACATATACAGTAGGCCTAGTCATTAGTATCGTATCACTTTAATTGTGTACCAATTTAGTGTGGTCTTGCTCGCAGTTTTAAATTAAATATAATGTTCAATTTATAATTTTTTAATATTGAAGTTTGGTCGACCTCTGGAATGTGTCGCTTCTAAGGATCGTTTCTTCTTACAGTAAATTCGCCATTGAATAAACTATGAATATTATTGTCTACATACAGTACAAGTTTATTAAAGCATTTAACTAATTGCGGGCATAATAAGTGGCTAACAAATAATTACATATAAATCAATTAATATTGTTAGACTGTTTCTTTTCATTTACTGTTGATGCAGGCTAAAAAATGTCACCGAATTTGAATTGCTTGTCAAAGCATTCACGCATTTCGCTTCCGAGTTGCCTCGCAAAGACCTTCTGGAACCTCACGATGAAAGAGAAACCAGAAAACAGGAGGAGCGAATTAAAAAAATATTGGCAGCGTTGCCTCAATTTCAAGAACTAACAGAACAAGCGGGCATCGACTCTCCGCCACCTGTTGACGATAGCATGCATACAGTTGAGCCACTGGATAAATCCGAGCAAATATACCCATGCCTCATGGCAATGTTTGGATCTGGAACGGTTTACCTGCAGGTAAGATTGTAATCACCAGATGCATAGCGAATTTACACATATGCAGGAGGAATATGTAGAAATGTTATGTGTATATAATTATATATCTACTAGAGTTTTTGCCCGTCATATATGACGGGGTGAGAAAGAAAATGAATGGATTGATAGGAAAAGAAAAGAATTTGCTCATTGGAATGCTTGATTATAGGTCGCATTGCGAGTCAGACGAGTCGGATTGATAGACAAACAGCGGTTAGTAAGTCTGTCTCTGCCTGCGTCCCTCCAGCCCTGGATCAAACAATAAAGTATTTGCCCAGTATCGATGTTTAGACTTATCAGTCTTCGCCTCGTCAATATTTGCTTATCATTCCCCTCCCCCTCCCGTCAGATCGTGTGCCATAATGAGGGAGTGATACCGGGATAGATGGAGGGAGGGAGGGAGGGAGGGAGGGAGGGAGGGAGGGAGGGGAGGGAGGGACGGAGGGAGGGAGGGAGGGAGGGAGGGAGGGAGGGAGGGAGGGAGGGAGGGAGGGAGGGAGGGAGGGAGGGAGGGAGGGAGGGAGGGACAGACTTGGTTAGCAGCGCCCGTGTGACATTGCGTCCGTCTTCGCCCAGCACAGGCCTTAGGGAGGTCGGCGTATGGCCTCTCAGACATGGTTAGCAGCGCTAGGCCATCAGTCACATTCCATACATTCCACAGCTTTAATCGTGAGACACACAGATCTGGGACACTATATAAGAAATACATTTTGTATAACGCCTGTTAGGAAGTTCCCAAAGGCGCTTTTAAATACAGTTTCTTTTTCAATAAGCACCTGTGTTTGGCAGGCTTCAAAAACTTAGCTTTGTTGGCAATGAAAAAATCTGAAAGTACGATTATGCTGTATTCTCTGATAATTAAAGACATGGGTTCCAGTGCATCAAAGCTGAAGAGTTTCAAAAAGAAACCTGACAACGAAAAATTTCATTCTCTGCTGAACGTGTTTTCAATGGTTTTGTCCCGTATCTCGTTGTGAGTGGGAAAAGACACGGAACCAACGAAAGCGCCCACAGCACACGAATGACGCCCATTGACGGCCGTCCCAAGGTGACCGTTAGGCTAACCGTGTCACACTGGAAGGTACCTTACCTTCCTATATTGGATACGATGTAGGCCTACAGTCCAAGGCTCTCAGTAACGAACTGTAGATACCGTCTATTGCAAAACAGAAACCATCTTTTTCAAATGATTTATACTCTTTCTTTGTTACCATGTATTAGTCTGGCTACAGTTCGATCGTTATAATAGTAGCAAAGCTGACTATCATTTTGGCTTGTATAACTACATCTGAGCTACTTTATTACCAGGTTGACGAAAATAAGTCCTTCAAAGTCCTTGACCTGATGCAGCGCGGAGGCACCTCATTCCACGGAGTGGGCGCTTTATTGACAGGTGTTACCGTACGTACTTTAACAACTCTTGACTCACTTTGCATGACCTTAACTAGGCTAACTAAGTATCATTACACTGAAATCTTGTCCTACCTGAACAATGCAATGAGGAATTACGGATAAGACTATGAATGAGTTAAGGTCACGTTCACAGTGCAGTTCTAAATCTGAATAACGTGGTTATACTGTGGATAAATAAGTCGATCCCTGATCCTTCATGCATAGACGTTGCTACGTAGCTCAAGCCTACATGTGATTAGGTTACAACATTATGGTATAACACGCCCGCAAAAGTCACGACAAACATCGAGTCGTGGCTGCGTGCGAGCGCGTAGCAGCATCATGATGTTCCCATTCAGGGGCGCCCGCAGCGTGACGCACTGCACGCACGTGCGTCCACCCACTAAATCCATTCCACACAAGGAATAGGCATCGCATCGATATTTTTGAAAGCAATTGAATCACCTACATAAGATGCAAAACAGAACATTCATAAATTATTTTTAATCAAGAGTAGAAATAAATGCTCACAGAAAACAGTATTTTGTTAAACGGCATACTAAAGCATTTAGATGTTATCTAAAATGAATTTTTTTTGTTGTGCGTCCACTTTTTTAAGCCTACGAGCGCCCCTGTTCCCATTCACATCTTCGCTTAGACCAACAGTAGCAGTAGCTTATCAATATAATAGCTTAAGAATAGAAGTTAGATGCAGGAACCATTCAATTATCTGCTAATGATATTCTCAAGGTGATGTTTGGCGTTTCAGTTTCTGGAGAAGAAACAATTTTTACTTAATGGAGTTTCGTAATAGTGAGCGGTTACTTTACATTACCTTTTTGCCAAAATACGTTTACTGTCGTTGAAAGGACTTTGACGAATTGATGGAGTTGGCTTCCCGTGGCGATGAAAAGAACGTGAGCTTGTACTCGGACGACCTTTTACCTGCTGCCTTTAGTGACGACGCGGATACAATATACGCCAAGTGCGCTGGCTTCAAGGAACCCCTGCTAGTCTACAGTTTTGGAAAAGCAACTCGAACTACGAGAGGTCGTTCTGCTACGATAATTACTTACATTTGACAACTATAATTGAGCCTGCATAATATTGTATGTATATATATATATATATGTATTTACTACGCATTATGTATGCATGTATGTATGCGTGTTTGTATGTATGTGTATGTATTGTGTATATATATATATATATATATATATATATATATATATATATATATATATATATATGTGTGTGTGTGTATCTTGCAGTATATGTACTTATTTATGTGATGTAATATGTATGCATATATATGTTAGCATATATAACATGTGCATGCATATGCGTAAGTACGATGTACACATGTTTCGTGGAAGATATTTTCATAGGGAAACCTGATATGTGTGCAGGCACATTGCGCCTCAGGTTATGTCTGAGATATGGTGCAGCAAGTCATTTACACTTGACAGAGCCCAAAGACTTGATAGTGATTTCTGTGAAATAAACAATACTCGAATTTTAAGACACGATTAGTCATAATAGAATCTGTTTCAACGATGTACAGAATGATGTGAATATGCCTCCTCTAGTCTGTTGCAACAATGTACAGAATGACGTAAATATGCCTCCTTTAGTCTGTTGCAACAATGTACAGTATGATGTAAATATGCCTCCTTTAGTCTGTTGCAACAATGTACAGTATGATGTAAATATGCCTCCTCTAGTCTGTTGCAACAATGTACAGAATGACGTAAATATGCCTCCTTTAGTCTGTTGCAACAATGTACAGTATGATGTAAATATGCCTCCTTTAGTCTGTTGCAACAATGTACAGTATGATGTAAATATGCCTCCTTTAGTCTGTTGCAACAATGTTCAGAATGACGTAAATATGCCTCCTTTAGTCTGTTGCAACAATGTAATGTTCAGAATGATGTAAATATGCCTCCTTTAGTCTGTTGCAACAATGTACAGTATGATGTAAATATGCCTCCTTTAGTCTGTTGCAACAATGTTCAGAATGACGTAAATATGCCTCCTTTAGTCTGTTGCAACAATGTAATGTTCAGAATGATGTAAATATGCCTCCTTTAGTCTGTTGCAATAATGTGATGTTCAGAATAATGTAAATATGCATCCTCTAGTCTGTTGCAATAATGTAATGTTCAGAATGATGTAAATATGTCTCCTTTAGTCTGTTGCAATAATGTGATGTTCAGAATAATGTAAATATGCATCCTCTAGTCTGTTGCAACAATGTAATGTTCAGAATGATGTAAATATGCCTCCTTTAGTCTGTTGCAATAATGTGATGTTCAGAATAATGTAAATATGCCTCCTTTAGTCTGTTGCAATAATGTAATGTTCAGAATGATGTAAATATGCCTCCTTTAGTCTGTTGCAATAATGTGATGTTCAGAATAATGTAAATATGCATCCTCTAGTCTGTTGCAATAATGTAATGTTCAGAATGATGTAAATATGTCTCCTTTAGTCTGTTGCAATAATGTAATGTTCAGAATAATGTAAATATGCATCCTCTAGTCTGTTGCAATAATGTAATGTTCAGAATGATGTAAATATGCATCCTCTAGTCTGTTGCAATAATGTAATGTTCAGAATGATGTAAATATGCATCCTCTAGTCTGTTGCAATAATGTAATGTTCAGAATGATGTAAATATGCCTCCTTTAGTCCTACTTTATTTCTGTACAACAGAGAATTTCACTGCTGAAGATCTGGCAATATCTTGGCTCAACAACTTTGCGCGGGACATCAGCGAGTCGTTGATCCTTTGGTGCCGAGTCACTGGACTGAGACGGTTGTTCATCTGTGGCGGATTCTGTAGCAATGCACTAGTACGCCGTTGCCTCACAAAAGAACTGATCAACAAAACTTTCCTTCTGGACGTACAATCTCCTCATAAGGTACCCATTAGACTACTTATTTATACGTCTGTTGAAGTAAGTAAAAGGTAAAGTATAGGTTTCATTTCCCTAAACGATACTTAGGGGTAGGGGCGTCTACACCATGGAAACCTTGGAGCAAATGTTCCATCCAAGCAGTGGGGAGGGGAGATCTGTCAGTGTGTGTGCCATCAGTAACGGGGTGGGGGGAGGGGAAGGGAGGTAGGGGAAATTGCTCCAATGACTTCGGGGGATAGACGCCCCTGCTTAGCGGAGGTGCTTATTTCCTTTTCGTAGGCCCTTGAGCTGGTAATGGACGAATCCCGAGGTACTGGACACGGCACCAGCACATCGCAGGACTAGAGTCTAGTGACTAGACTCTAGTCACAATGTCTAATCTATGAGACTTTGAGACTTTGAGATTTTGGAGGATTCTGGCAATGTGACATTCTAGAAACTACTCTCAAAGTAACGATATGGTATTCGATACTTCTTGAAACTTGTGGCGGAATTTTCACCACGGATAAACCGTGGTGAATTTTGCAACAGCAGGACGAAGATTACTAAGAAGGATTCTTCGTGTATTATATCTAGGCATGACAACATAAAGCGGTCAATGGATATTTTCACTTTCCACCTATCTGACAGCTTTGTGCACAGCATGTAGGCTTCTGAAGTTAAGTTTTATGCTGTCAAATTTCTCTAGAAAACTGTATAGTAGGCTTTCACCAATTTTACTTACATGTAGGTAAATTTTTCTTATTCTTCTTTCTTTCCTTTTGAATTCCTGTTAGGTGTTTTATCAGTGAATAGCTGCAATACGTTACAAGTTGTACGTCTGATTACATATTATTACAGGATGGACGTATTAAATTTGATTTCCTCAAACCTGAACTTCATCTGGGAACAATTGGAGCATTGATCGTCCAGCTTGAAACGTTAACGCAAGAAACGAGTAAAGCAAAAGTCTGAACGATGTTCTCTCTGTTTCTGTATCTCTGTTTAATTTTAGGCATGTAAGCTATTACTTTTTCAGAAAAGACAATAGGACTCTAACATTTCAAGAGACTAGCCTGGTTGTCATGCGGAACGACTCCGTCTTCCAACAAGTCTTCGTTTCTTCTTCGTTCTCTATGTACCGTTGAATAAATCGAGCTATGTGAACAAATTTGTGTTGCCCTTTGTGGAAGTGATATTTTGAATAGTATAGACCCCCTATGTATTGTTTTGACGAGATATTCTTTTTCCCGGTGCGTCTGAGATCGAGTTGCGGAGTTTCTTGCGAAACTGAATTCATATCGTGATGAATAGTTAGGCAAGTTGTTCAATTATTGGTTTAAATTCTGAATGATTGTGTGTCCCAAAGAGAGACATTTCTGTATCTGTTATATATTATAACTGACAAGTAATTGAATTTCTAATTTCTCAAGAAACCCAACTAGCATCTTAAGACCATGCGATTGCGTGTAAATAAAAAGACAGGCTTGGCGCTGTTCGTATAGGCGCGCTATAAGCATAACGACCAATCGCAGAGACACGAGTCTGGTGTTCTGCATCGTTTTTATTATTTCCCTTCCATAGTTTTGAAGGAATAAAGCAATGGCTTGTTAAACTGTCTTTTGTGTTAGACGTAGTGGGATAGTTTAAGCGTAAACGTGGGGTTCATCTTTCACTGAAGTTTCAGTGCAGCATAGCATATTTCTGATGTCTTAGAACTATCTACGAGTTATAATAGACCCTATGCCACGATCCACATATCTGCCTTGGTCGGTTTAACCCCTTCTGCAGCGACTTCTTAGCCCAATTTCATGGCCACTATCATCAATCCCACCTGTTAGAGTAGCTAACTAATGTGGGGCGTGGTGGCTCAGTGGTAAGTTCGGTGCCTTGTGACCGGAGGGTTGCAGGTTCGAATCCCACTCTAGCCGCTGCGTACGGACCTTGGGCAAGTCCTTCACTCGCAATTGCTCGTGGCGCTTCGGCGTGAAAATTCCGGCACAGTATCAAATGCTGTAGTCGGGAGCGCCTCTGAGTAGTATTTGACTTCGAGAGGCGCTATAGAAATATCCGGAATAAAGAATAGACACCTATAAGCGTTGATCACTTGTTTGTCTAGTTAAGCTCAGTTTGACTGATTGACCATACACCAGGTGCTACAGTCAATGTTGCGTCATGTTGGTCAAACTAGACCTCTGAGCGTGACAGACAAATGCATTTACTATTCTGCCTCCAAACCACTCCTATTACATCTGTAAGCAGGTGAAAATGATCTAGCCTGCCATTAAGGCATTCTGTTTCAAACGATACAAGGGAATCATTCACTTTTTTCAGTTTGAAATATATGTGCAGTTTCTTTACCATACCATATCCAACTGTACTTGGTGTGGATAAATGAATCTGGCAAATGGTTGGAGCGTTTGATATTAAAAGAAAGTGGGTTTGTATAATCTGACCTTCCTCTGGCAGAAGGTTTTACTGAAGAAGATAGCATCATTTACCTCCTCGCTTGAAAGTATCAACACTTGTCTGCAGTGACGGGACAAATCGGCTGGATTTCTGAAAGTTATTTTCCACGTTTACGTTTTCGATGATGATTGTGTTCGGCACTATTATGCCACATTGCACTGCACCTCACCACTGCAGCAGTTCTAGAAAATATGACAACGACGATAATGATGATGCTGGAGGTGGTGGTCGTTGTGATAATAATAATCACGATGATGAAGACTGTGAAAGAATTCACCCTAGGAACTCCTATGTCTCTTGGCCATTCTGATCCCCCCGCAAACAGAACTTGTTAGTCACAAGGTAGTTAACGTAGTTTTCAGTTTATTCTTTCACCCTAGTTTATGTGGTAAATAATAGTTTGTTAAATCTACGGCTCAGCAGTTTACTATGAGTTGCATTCTAGTTACCCTAATCAATGTTGCATGTTACACATAATTTAAGATGTATGTTTGCCTTAGCCAGATATTTGAAGAATGATGAGGAGCCACAAATGGCAATGACTTGCGCATAATTAATAAAATGCGTGTGATTTAAACTTAACAAAAAGAAAGTTTTTGTTAAATCTATAGTCGTATTTTTGCTTTGTAAAGAGGATTAGGCTACTGTAATTTAGGTTGTGAAAACAAAATCATCCGTTGAAAATATTGTGACGAACGAATAATAAGAAAATTCTAATCTTGTCTGGATTGCATTAGGTCGCCTATTCATACGTGTTTTGTAGATCGAGTCGATAAGAGGTTGTCCCATTGTTTATTTGCACCGCTGAAATGGGCCATATTACTGTGGGCGCTTCATGTGTTTGTTTAAAAATGGGATTTTGTAGTTACTCGGTTTCTGAACTTTCAAGTGTCTCAGCTTTGTGTTGTCTTGGTCGTAGTTGGAAAGAGACAAGTCCATTGAATCTTGTTCCAAGTAGTCTTCGCTAAGCCATAACTTTCGCCTAAACTTTATAGTCATATGTGCCGTCCACTTGTTCTTCAGTAGTTTGAAAGGGTACGACGGTGAAATCTTAGGAAATAGAAACAATAGAAAGGGGTTCAGAATGTTTTAGGTGCAGGTCCTAGAAGACCTAGATGGTCTCACACTCACAGTGATCTGAAATTGGTTTGTCACTAGAGCAAACAATTCTGTTTGCAGCTATATGATGTTACTTCTAAGTTCTATGCTATTGCTGCAGCAATTGCTTGATCTTCGTTTAACTTGCTTTTGTGATTATAGTCGTGCTTATAATAGCTCTGAGATAAGATTTGTGGCAAATATGTCATCAACTCGCCTTTTGACGGAAAGTAACACTTAAGAAACGTTAGGGTTACGAGGGGCCGTCAGAATTTTTTATAATAATGATGGTCAAAAGTCTGCCCGTACATGGCCTGGCAGCTTTGGTAATATGTTTCCGTAGCCTGTTTGGTAGAGTTAAGCGAGAAACTTCGAGCAAGACCAGAGAATTGCCTGCCATTTAGCCGTCAGTTCAGATACCTGAGGGTGCATTCGAGCTGGAGTTTAGAGGAATGTGAATATCCGCCGTGAAACCCGACCGCCCAAGAAGTTATATAATCGAATAATCTGCTGTGGGTTTTGTAGAGGTGCTTATGAGATCCAGGGCATTGTTGATTACGGGATCCATGAGGGCACCATCTTTGTTGTGTAGGAGTCCATCGTGACCAGTCTTACACATATTACGTATTTCTTGCGCAGTAGTCGAAAACAAGGAGGAGAAGAACGTTGGCCAGACAGCCGGTCAAGGTCTTCATTTGAACAAACTTGCCATGTTGATGAAAGATGCCAGGCATGGTTTGCTGTAACAGGGTCATAACAGGATAAAGAGAAATACTGAACTAAACAGACCGCGCGAATCAATGGGCAACTACACATAGGCAACAGATGTTGTGTCTGGCGGTAAACGTTAGGCCTACATTAAAAGTGCGTACAAACTCCAAGACACGTCAACAAAAACCGAAAATACGCAGACCTATTAAAGTCTCGCTTTTCGGGACAAAAGAGACTTTGGAAAAGCTTATCCGTGGAAAAGAGATTCAAACACGAATTTAAAATCAAACGCATCTCTCGGTGGATGTAAGAAGCTGCCATCTTATCTGAACAGCCGCTTCACATTAATAATATAAACCAACCGAATTGTCATGAAGTCATTCATAAAGTCAACTTTTTGTTACGCTCCTCTCATTGGCCGCCTCCAACTAATGAATATTCATGAACAATGACGTCACTGTTTAAAAATGGCGACATTCCAACGGAGATTTTTCACATTTAATTGAACGTAAATTTTAATATACCGTAAAGGGCTGTACTTTTAAACTAACGGCTTAAAACGGTCTTAAGCTAATTTACTTAGGTGACGAACATGCTGAAACGAACGAGCTTAACTTGTTTAAAGGGGATAATTTAATTAGGCCGCGCATGCAATGGAGCGCAAACAAATATAACTCGGACAACGTTTATTAAATTGCAATATGCAAAGGCCCAAAGAGGGGACAATCCTCAAGGAAAAATTCAAAACAACGAAAACGCGTAACATTGTTCACAATGAGATTTTCACAAATTTTTAAACTATGAAGGTCATAATAAATTTCACACACATTAGAAAATAAATTTTCAAATTGTTTTTAAACCGTCTTAGGACGGGCAATAATCTAGTGAAGTAATAATTATAATGATGATGATGGATATAAAATAATTATGATGATGTTAATAATAATGATAATAATAATAATAATAATAATAATAATAATAATAATAATATTATTATTATTATTATTATTATTATTATTATTATTATTATTATTATTATTATCATTATCATTTGCTGTAAAATTATATAACCCAGTATGACATAGCAGCAGTACTGTAGATGGAGCTTAGCAATTGCGTATTGTAATTGTAATTGTAATTGTAATTGTAATTACGACAATTTTTATAGCATCGTTGGTAGCAAGCTACTTCTAGGGTGCTTCACACGAACGCACGTACACTATCTACAGTCAGCGCAAAGCTAATGTTCGGAGGTTTTGCCTAGCAAGTAAATGACTTGTTCAAGGATAATGTATCCTTTTAATACATGTTGCAAGGTGAACGCTCAACCGGTCACATAAATTATTCTGCAACAAAGCTTGAGTTCCAGAAATTTGCTTCAGTTATTTGTTTGTCCGTGACCTATGTTGTCTTATGGCCTACATCATTCAAGTCTCGACGAGATTTGACAAAAATCGACCGAAAACGCAAATGTTAAAGCCTGAAAAAAAGAGCCAGAAAATAATTTAGTGCAATTGGAAATCACTAGGTGAATGCGTTCATTAAATCATCATCACGTCTATCGTTGATGCAATGGCGTGCTTATATGTATTAAAATAAAGGATGTTTTACTCAAATCGACAGCGCTATTAAATAGATAAGACCTTAAATAGTCAGTCCAAAGTGCCACGTGTACTGCGCCTACATAAACAGAGCCGAAAGCCACGTTTTCTCATTGGAGACATTTGTGACGAGGTAAAATTCTACGCAGTTCAGCTCTCTTACATTTGTGTAAGAATCTATAGTGATTAAACTGACCGTCAATGCACTGTATTTGCAGCATATTCTACAGTAGGGCCCATGTTTAGTCTACTATAGGCCCAATTTAAATGCTGCTTTTAGGATCTATAATCTATACATTTTATAGGATCTGTATAGATCCGATTTATAGGATCTATAAGTTAAGAGAGCTAATTACAAATTTGGTCCTAGATTAAGACTCACTAGTCTTGATCTAGGACAATTTTTTAACGAAATGAGTTGTCTTGGGTAAGCAATTTTGATCAACATTGGTAAATAGGCCTATCTGCATACGTACTACAATCAGCTCCTTAAACTGCATTTACTTAATTCGCATCCTTTGTACATGTATATGGTAAACATCGTAACATCTTTGCCCTTCCCAGAAAGAACGTCTTCAGTTTTAGCCTGAAATTACGATTCTTTATTACTATGAAGTGCTTTAATGAACATAAAGTAACACCTTATTTTTCGATATTGTAGAGGTCTTGGAAAAAAGGAACAATGGCAGTTGCAGAATACTCCCTAACGGTTCCTGTCGATTTCGTGAAGAGGACAAATGGATTGGCCATCGATATCGGTTGGTTCTATTTATTTCCAAATTATCATGAAAACCAGTTCGCTGCTAATAAATAAGTAATAGCATAGGTATTTAACAGTACCTTTAAGAGCGTTCGCCTTGCAGTACCGCGTGAAGACTGGAGCATGCTCTGACAGGGTCAATGTGCAATGTCGTAGATAAGCGTTAGCTTTACGCTCATCTTTATGATGCTCGTATAGCATCAGTTGATTACGTAATGAGAAACCTTATAGCAGCACGTATGTTCAATCCTATAACATCAGAAATCCATCCCTCATTAGAACTATTTTTCCAAGTACTAATGCCCGCAGGTACACGATTAGAGTCACGGGCCCTTCAGCTTGGAATACACTGCAATCCGCACAATATCCAATTTTCACTTATTTAAAAGAAAAGTTCACTTATGGTTAATAGCTCATAATTCTGATCCAGGTTGATCTGGTCGTTGTTGGGATTTGCTTCTTAGAGAGACTGACTGTTATAGTTATTGGGTTAACATTGTCACTTGTCTAACCTGCTAAACGGGTGTCTTGAGGTAACCTAGTTAGTAACTTCTCCTATAGTGCAATGGGTTGTCTGATTCATTGACGCTTTGTGAAACTTGCTTCGTCGAGGCATTGGTGTAACTTGCATCATTGATACATTGTATATATTTTAAATATACTGTGAGATGCATTTAATGGTGCTAAAATTATTCTTCCTTAAAAACATGGGCAGTTATATTCTATAATAGATGCAATTGTGTAACTTGCTCAATGACTGTGTTATCGCTACATGTCCTAAAGATACAATGGTGTAACCTACTGTGGATGCAATGGTAATTATCTTATTTAGAGATGCATTGGTGTGATCTATTTTGCAATGAAGTATTTTACTTCTTAGTTGTATTAGGTGTTTCATTAAGGGTTTTATTGGGTAACTTCCATCTTATTGCATATTGGGGGTGCACTGTATAATACATTTTAGGAATGTATTGGCATGGCCCATTTTTAGAGATTAAATGATGTAAACTTGGATGTAAAAGGGGGTAATCTTTTCCTCTGTTGCTTGTGTAATCTATTTAATATATTCACGAGACAACCTGATACACTGAAGAATTTAATTTTACTGAGAACTTATGACGTGATCTTTTCCATAGAAATAATGTGTTACTTGTCCCCTTGATGCACTGGTGCATAGGCGTAATTTGTGAGGGGTACGAGGGGTACCCGTACCCCCACTTTTCGGACTGAGAGGTACCGTACCCCCACTTTTTGAACAATGCCAATGAATATTTTATTATTGTGCCTTCCCAGAGATCGCAGTCTCAGCCTTGTTTCGTGTATGTAGAAATTGGTACCCCCACTTTTAAGACCAAAGTTGCGTCCCTGCACTGGTGTAGTCTAGTTCACTGCTGCTTTGGTATGGACTACTCTGCGAATGTTTTGATGGGGCTTGATCCGTGGTACTCTAAGTAAAACATTCCATTCCTGTAATTCAGTTTCATTTGCATTGGTACAACTCTCTCTCTGCTGATAAGTTCGGTAATTTGTTTACTGGAAGCACTAGGTAACGATACGTTGGTAGCACTGATGGTGTACAATGGGCAAAAAAGGCGTTGTGCTTTCTATTCTATTGTTGTAATTGATTTCCTAGTTGCATTGGCACAACTTACTCTACGGATGGGTCATGCAGAACTATCATGTAATTTATTCATTAGTTGCATTTATAGTGTTAATCAAGTCTTTGTATAATTTCATGCTATAGACTTGTGTAATATATGCCACGAACGCATTGTATGTTATGTGTTTGTATGCGTTGTGTGTCTATGTATGTGAGAGAGTATGTTTGTAGGCAAGCATGTTTATATGTAAGGCTGCATATGTATGAGTGTTTCCAGGAGTGTAAGTAGGCTGTAGTGATTGGGTGCAGGTGTAGGCCTATATAAGCGTGTACTTGGGCGTGTGGGAATATGGGTATGAAAGTATGTAAGTGGGTGACTGCTCATGAATACGCTGCGGTTTCCTTGAAGATTAATCCACAAAATTATTATAAATGTACACCGGATTAAACTCAGGTGGTGCTATCTGGGCGGTAGTTAAGTACTAGGCCTGGTTAAGAACAATGAAACCATTGTACAACGATAGTTATACTTACAGACTTTAGTTAAAACTGAGTAATCACTGTATTATGAAAGATGGCTGATTGACTGCTTTCTACTTACTGTAGGCCTACTACTACCCAGGTGGCCCCGGTAGCGGGGTCATTTGACCCCTTTTGGGCCTTCTGTGTAGCCAGATTTTGGACTATAATAATTGTATGTTTTGCTTGGCACCCCGTCAAAAGAGCGCCCGACAAAAGAGCGCCGACAAAAGAGCGCCGACATAAGAGCGCCGACATAAGAGCGCCGACAAGAAGTGTAAGGTGTCCAGGCAAATGGTTCACGAATAAATGGTTCACGACAAATGTTTCACGACAAATGGTACACGACAAATGGTTCACTGACGAAAGGTTCACGCTCTTTCAGCTTCTGGTGTGAGCTCTATATTATCATCGCTCATCCAGCTTCTAGTTTGAGTATGTTTTCACCGATAATCCAGCTTCTAGTTTTAGCTATATATTTTCATCACTCATCCAGCTTCTAGTCTGAGCTATATTTTCATTGATAATGCAGCTTCTAGTGTGAGCTATATTTTCATCGCTCATCCAGCTTCTAGTTTGAGTATGTTTTCATCGATAATCCAGCTTCTAGTTTTAGCTATATTTTCATCGCTCATAGAGCTTCTAGTTTGAGTAGGCTTATGTTTTTATCGATAATCCAGCTTCTAGTTTGAGCTATATTTTCATCGACAATAAAACTCAAACTAGAAGCTGGAAGAGCGATGAAAATATAGCTGAAACTAGAGCTGGATTCTCGATGGTTATTTAAAATATTAATTATTTATCGTGAACCATTTGTCAGTGAACCATTTGTCCGTGAACCATTCGTCGGTGAACCATTTGTCTTGGAACCGAAGTGTAATAATACAAATTTATTGTATTTAATGGAATGCATTGAAAAAAGATAAAGATTTATTAACGGAATGCAGCGAAAAAGATTACAAAGCAAATCATGTTTTCTTCCGTTCCGAATACCATGATTCTGTTCGCGTCATCCGCGCGATTTAATGGTTATGTCGGCGCTCAACTATGTAACATAAAACAGACTAAATACTTGTTTATTTCCCATACCAGTTGATACAACGTAATTGGTAACAATCATTGATAAATGTTTAAGTGATTATATAATCTCTCAGCTGTCCCTCAACCTTGAATTCTAATACAAGTTTCGGTATTGAACACTCGATATAGGGGCCTAAAGTCCGGCGCTCTTATGTCGGCGCTCTTTTGTCGGCGCTCTTTTGTCGGCGCTCTTTTGTCGGTCGCTCTTTTGACGGGTCACCGTTTTGCTTTATTTGTGAAATGTTTGGTTACCGAAATAAAATAAATCAAATCAAATCACAAGAACATCACAACAGAACATGAAAACATATAGGGCCTACTTAACAACAGAACACTCTAACTTTAACAGGCGTGGTATCACGTTTGAAGAAGCCCCATGTGTTTACTAATATGAAGACAACTGTTTATGTTCTAAGACGTTTAAAAATACAGAAAAGCGAATTGAATTTATCGAACTTTAGTAGCAACTAGTTCATGCTATCTCAATCCTGCTTATCATGCGCATGTTTCGCTCTCATCGCGCTTCGTCCTTCGGTCCAGTGACCCAGGACTTATTCACTGACAACACACTGTGACCTTTGCATCTCGTAAATTCTGTACGCTGGAAAACGGCAATAGTAGGCCTGACAGGACACATACATCGCTGTTGAAGTCTGTCCAATGAGTACAAAAATGAGACAGCATTGTTGTAAGCTTAACTCTCTCGTACAATACGTGTTGCTGTTGATCTTCCTGTGCCTGTGTATTTAAGACACCGTGGCCTTGGAAGAGGTGATGTTACACTGGCCTAGTTAGCTACATTTGATAGAGGCTACACTAGGCTGCGTCCGATGCACCCTTATTTAGAATATTTAAATATCGGGTTAGCACGGTCCGTACACGGGAATCTTAAATGGCGTGGTGCCCATTAAAACGGGCAGCAGTGGTGAAGGATCTCACCCGATCAGTTCATTGAAAAATGAGCAGGGTCGAGGCCATACGGTCGTTATATAAAAGGCGTGTATATTTACATTTTACATTTTACGATGCGATGTGCCGCATTCACGAACATTTTGTCCAGTGAATTTATCACATGATGTTGTTTTGTATAACGTAATGTAATGTGATGTGACGAAACATACATAGAGCTGAAGTAAATCCTATATGTGATATTCTGATTATTTCATAGACTTTGTGTTTGCTAAGTGTGTTCATGCACATCAAGCCATAATTAGATTAGATAATTAAAGGCATTTGTTTATGGTAATCAGGTGGCTCTTTGGTGAAGATTGTTTATCGCAGTAAAGGAAATTTGGAAGAAGCGGAAAGCAATGTAAGTTGTTACATCCGAAGCATGTTTCGACATTTGTTATAGGCCTAGTAATGCGCACAATGCTTATGACAGGACAACTAAGTCATTTAAAATTAAGAAAAGTAGGAAATGTTTGAAAAATATTTCTAGTGGTTTCCGCAATTTAACATTTCTGATTCAAATTGTTAATATGCTGTGTTTTCCATTCCATCTAGTACCATAGGCACTTTTTTTTACCGCTACTGATAGTACTATTAATTGCTTCGTAACATGAGAACTCAAGGACAGATTTCCAATCATGCATAATGAAATTACGTTTTACTCAAGAACTTCTTTACGTTCCATGTTAATTGCAGACCAACGGCGTTGAGGGTCACCTGCAGTTGGTCTCTTTTCCAAAGACCAAACTGAAAGATGCCCTTGAATACATCCAACAACGTGCAAAGATAACACGAAATGGGACAGAAAGACCGCCAGAAATTTTTACGACTGGAATTGGTTGTGCAGAGCTTGCAAAAACTCTCTGTGAAACCTTGAAAATACGGTAACTTTGAAAATGTTTCGCTCAACGTGTAATCCAATAATCAAAGAGATTCCATTGACACCGACAAAAACTACATATGCTATAAGTAAAAAAGAAGCTGGCTGGCTTTCAAACTTTCTCTACAATACACATTTAAAAGAAAACGACTGTAGTTTTTAATGTAAAAAATAAATGATGTTGTCTGACAGACACTGATTCTGCATGTACTCTAGCTTTATGGGCAGAAGACCATTAGTAAAATTTAAGGCATGATAAGTGCTCTTATCAGTCCATCAGAACCAATTTTTCCAACTAAGTGTATCTTCCATGAAGTTTGAATTTATAATTTATAATATCTCTTGCAAATCCAGGTTGAACAGCATCTCGGAGTTTGACTGCTTTGTGAAGGCATTCATCTATCTCGCTTCGCAGTTGTCTCGCAAAGACCTTCTAGAGCCGCGTGACTTGGAAGTGGCGAGAGAGGCTGAATCAGAAATGGTGGAGATATTGGGCATATTTACAAATATGCAAGAACATGATCTAACAGAAGGTTTTCATAGACTGCATTTCAACATAAACGACTGTCAGCAACTTACCAGAGACGAGAAATGCTCAAGAGGTGATCCGCTGGCAGAATGTGAGGACATCTATCCATGCATTCTAGCAATGTGTGGATCTGGAATCGGATATATGCAGGTAATATTTTATTAGTTTACGTGGATCTATTTCCGCTAATCTTAAGTGATGGAGATCTGCTGGTCTTTCAATTATGCGTACCTTGTAGTGAAGCGGAAAGCCACTGTGCATCATGTTGGTTCACGTGTTGCTTCAGAAACGTAACTGTCACGCCAAGATAATATCAAGTAAAATATTTACGTGTAATATTAAATCTAGTAAGGTTTGTCAAATTGATTAGCGTGTTGGGTCTCTAATCCAACGACATGTAATGATCTTCGGCAATATTCTCTGGACACGTGGCTGACAATGGTACGATCATGATGCTGATTACATTGTTGCTGATGATATTGAGGATGATTATGATGGTCTGCCAAGTATGATCTAGCAGTATTGTGAATACATCAGTAGTTTCATTGAGAGTAAGATGCCAATAAACACAAACTAATAACAAATGCTTCGGATGCTGACATGTGGTTGTCTTTATAGATAAATGCAGACAAATCATTTGAGATTCTTGATCTGTCCGGTCGAGGTGGCAGAGCTCTTCACGGTTTGGGGACACTTCTAACTGGCTGCAAGGTATATCTTCTGTAAACTGTATAAATTCTTTTATCAACAACATTAACTTATTCTGTATAGGTCTATGCTGTTTTTGTGTAGTTCCACCATTTAATATCTCAAAGTAAATGTTAATGAATTGCTCAAAGAACACTGTACTGATTTTCCCCACTTTTTGACTGCAACTATTATTCTTCCCCGAACGCAATTTATCGAGTTAGAGCTGCAACGCTATTCGTTAGGAACCTCCAAAGTATCTTAAGTTTGTAGTAAGTCCTACTACACCTCATTTAAAAGGTCCTTTCATCGAAACAGGTTTTCCAAAGGACTTAGGCACTGCGTGTGAAAGTTTAATCGACGAAACGAGAGTCCCAAAGAGCTTATTCTACAAGGAACCAGAGTTCTGACTTCAATTTAAGCTTTGGGCATTGTGATTATGCGTTAGTAAGCTTAATCGGTGTCGTGTAGGCATCTGGGATTTATGTATTGCATTATTTAAATTATCTTTTAATATATTTCAAATTTTATCTGAGGACTGATGTCTCAGTTGATTTATGTAATGTAAAAATATGATACTGATACACAGGGCCTATTCTATATGAACATTGAATATTAACTAGTTAGGCCTATAGCAGTGGTCATTCTAAAACACTCTCTGTTTTATCGTCTGAAGAATTTCGAAGATTTTCTGGAGTTGGCTTCTAGTGGAGACCCAAGCAAAGTCGACATCTATTCGAACGATGTGGTTTTGGGGGACTGTTCCGGAAATGGTGAAGAAATCATATGTGTCAGGAACGCCGAAATGAAACATTCAACAGCTTTCTTCAACTTCGGAAAGGCAGCTGGAGCCAAGAGAGGTTGGTGGGCAAGAAACTGTGGCGCATTAGCTAATCAACTATATGAAATCATACCCATGGTTAACCAAACATGAGCATAGTGCTTTCTTAAGAGGGATATCAGAAACCACCATTACTTGAATTTGTAGCATTAGAATATTATAGCCCAGGTTTCCTATACGTTGGGCTAGGACGTGATATAGAAACACGTAAGCAAGAGACAGGCGGAAGGCGATGGAATGGCGAATCCTTTAGAAATTTGGGTAATAGAGCTTCTAAGAGTATAAACTAAGGCTACAACTGGGACCTAAACTTTGCAAGTAGTATGATTTTCATAGATAGTTAGCTAATAAGTTTCGCTTGAAGAGTTTCGCCTTGACATCCCTTGTGGTCTTTTCTATTCATTGGCACGTAAATTTTTTTTATAGACTTGACTTTTGACTTTTGTTTATTCACACGAACACGGGATTTCATGAAGAACGATAGAAAAGACAGCTAACCAAATAAAACTCTCCATAAATTGAATTTTGAAGAAAATGCACAACTGCACATACCACAAATTTACGACGTCATATTTGATCATGGGTGTTGAGACCGGCCGATTAGAGTTGTAACATTGTTCTGTTGTCCAGGGCTGTAGTGGTAAAATTAGAGGTGAGTACACGCTACCGGTTAGTTTTCCGAGACAAATTAGGGGTGAGTATACGCTACAGTATTTTGTGAGTATACGCTAGAGTATTTTAATATATAAATAAATAAAAATATTTTGTGAGGTGAGTATGCGGTCTCTAGAGGTGAGTACACGCTGTATACCCGCGTATACCCTCGACTACAGCCCTGCTGTTGTCAACTGACAAGATGTAGAATTATATCTCGGATCGAATCCCATTACACCTCGTTACACTACATTACCAGTTTGTGCCTATGAAATGTTGCACCAATGAACTCCAAAAGTTCTATTTAGTAGATTTAAAACGCAGTGCTATGCAGCAACCACGTTACTATTTTTAAGTTAAGAACAGAAGCACCTACGCGAGTGTCTGAACCTTATGCTTCATCAAGACTACTCTATGGCAGTAATTTAAATTGATGTATGTCACACAGAGGAATTCCGACCGGAAGATCTGGCGATCGCCTGGGTGGACTACTTTGTCTTAGATCTCGTTCAATGCCTGACGCTTATCGCTCAAGTCAACGGAATCAGACGAATTTTCTTTTGCGGCAGTCTGTGCAACAGTCTCTTCGTACGCAGAGCTCTGACCAAGGAAATGACAAAAAAAATAATTTGTCAAAACGCATTCGATTCTCGGAAGGTAAAATTTCGACATGAATTCTTTCTATTAGCCTTTCCAGTTCTTTAAGGTATCTAGCAAAATGATCAGCAAATGATGGCAAAGACCTGTCCTGGATGTCGGTTCGGAACAGTCCGGTTTCCGGTTGCTTTTTGTCAGGGAAATCTTCTGGTCCCTTGTTGCCTTACGTCAACACGAGTGTGCCGTGCACTCTCATACATGTACCTTAACTCGTCCATTTACAACAAGCCTTCCGTTAATATTCGAGCTGTCCCTTTTGAACTCTACTCAAGTAACTTTTTCTAGCTATGCTAAGACTCAGATGTTAAGATCCCTTAGGCAGCCTTAGCACTTTTAGGTGTTCCTCAATTATGTTTATAAAAGTCCAGATAAATACAAACAAACATCAAACATACATTCCTTGCCCGTAATGAGTAATTACATAATGGCATTTTAAAAATAATTTTCAACCCAGTACTAAATACAGGTTCAAATTCTCTTTTAACTGATTACTTAATTTAGAAGCTTAAGTTTTCTCTATTCGAGGAGGTTTCAGAGGCTTTAAGAAAATTCCTTTATGTTACATTCCTATGAAAAATGTCCTTCATCCCATCTGAGACGATGCTGGAGTTGGTTAGAAAATTTTTGTCTGTGTCAATGGAACTCATAATCTCAGGATTTCAGCAAGGCCCAGAAAACTAATTCGCAGAACTAACTTATTAATTAGCCCAGTCACTTTGACATTAGCATCAGTATAATTCACTATTTTTAGTTACTGAAGCCTCCTTCGTCAACTAGAAAACAGATCACAATTCAACTAAACGCATGTCACAATTTCTCTCTTTGAAAATATTTTTGCAGTGGAGTTGAAGTATGTTCAAACCTCTTTGAAATACTGGCATTAATTCGTTTTTTAATAATAATTTTTCAGGTTGGATGCACCAAATTTGATTTTCTGAAGCCTGGGTCTCATCTTGGAGCACTGGGCGCCTTAATCACGGAGCTGGAAAAACTGACTGGAGACATTAACGGTTACATTTCACATGAATAAAGGCTCAGTACACGCGTTATGAGCATGTGTATTTCTTCGTTAGAGAGCATTTTGCTTAACTTGTTCCAATTATTTGCTGACACACGGTAGTTTAACGAGTTCTATTAATTATCAGACGCATATAAACAGAACAATTGAGTAATATCATAATTTTATAATTTATTCAGGATCATGTTTATGTTCGTCTGGCACGGGCACAACGTTTAAAAGATATGACTGATACAGAGGCATATTTAAATCACCGTACTTCGTAAGTTATCTTCTAAAAGTTAAAACGAAACTGACTGGAGAATATCAACCGACTTACCTCAGTCTTCAATAGCATTGTTACTCGTGAGCCTACATCATCTGAAGAATTCATACAATATAGCCGACAAACTGTAGCTGAATATTATGCATTATGCAGCTCCAACTGCATGAGACTGAACTAACATGGCGTGAGTTAAAGTGTGTAAGCCAATTTTGCATCTGTTGCGTAGCGAATCAAGGCAGACGCAGTTTAAGCTTTCGTGGCTACATTTCAAGTTTTATCTAACGGTAATATAGCTGTTTCCTTGCTTTTGAACGCAGTTGACCTTAGCTAAGTTGTTCGTGATATTTGCACTTGCAATTGCTTGTTTTAAAAATGGCAACGCATTGCGTTATTTTATTGTAACGTAAAAGTGTCCTTTCCTAGCTGATTCCTCGTTTCAAATCAAAAAGTTTCACACGCAATAAATCTGATTTTGTACCGATTATTTGTTCAGTTATTGTGCTTAACTATTCTGCAAATAATCTGGTGGTAAAGACGTCTGTCTCTCAAAATAGGTTTGAGGTTGGCAATTGTTTGAAAGCCGAACTAATAATGGTTAAACAATGTACCTAGTTACAAGTTATTGTTTCAATTAACACTTCGATCCAAATGTTACGAATCTGTAACCCAATAATCAATTTAAATGTATTTATAATCATAATAGAAAGATCAAGCATGTATCTTGTTTTTGTCAAACTTTCTGACTTTGTATCACCACAAAATTCAACCTTATTGAGAATGTTTGACTAAATGACACTTCAAGGACACAGTTCAACCATTGAGGTACATGTAACTACGTCGATTGTAGGGCCCTATTTAGTCTACTTAACGTTGTCTTTCTGTTTGGTGGCAAATTCTATGGTCCTGCTCCTTGCTATAGGATGACCGAAGTTTAATTTTGTCAGAACATCTTATCCACTGTAATCCAACTTATCCAAGGTTGAGCAAGTGGTCTACTCAAACACTCTGGGGAATGATTCATTGTGGCTTAGATGGTTCCCCGGTGGTTCACTTCCTCTGGATAGCGAGCGACATGCCTAAAAAGCAGTCTTCGATTTCGGAGAATGACCGAGACCCGAGACCATCGCTCTTCTTCTGATCGCTAAGCTGCTCACGTGGTCAGAGTATGCATTGCGGAAGATCCTCTTGTGGCACCACGTGTCGAAGGTATCGATCTTCTCATTTGGGGTCTCAGTGTTTGACCAACTCTCGCAACTGTAGAGGAGTGCTGGCACCGCGTATAGTCGTAGTTTAGGATTCATCTCAATTGTAGAGCTCCAAATGTTTTACCAGGACACCATGCACGACGATCTGATAATAACAATTCGGCGCTTGATCTTATGTGATTACTAGCTGGTTTACCCGGCGTTGCCCGGATTTCGGAGGTTTTGGGCCGGGACACCATAGTAGCGGTCAAAAGGGGGGGCGCGAAGCTGCTTAATCCGGCGTTTTGGGTGTTTCAATCCCTCTAGCGAATAAGCAACAAAAAACTGCTTAACCCGGCGGGTTTAGTTCAGTGAAAGTTTCAATTCCTCTAGCGAATCCGTACTGTAGCTGTTTAACCCGGCGGCGCCATCTGGCGAGTGAAAATAGGTTGAGTGTAAGTTTTTTTACCAGCTAAAAATGCATTGCCCGGGTAGGTTTTGGCCCGGGAGACCATGGTAGCGGTGAAAGGGGGGGACGCGAAGCCTCACACTGGGTGTGTAATGCCCACCCCGAGACAGTAGTGAAGGTTTCGAGTGAAAAGCTCGAAAACTGTAGAAATGCATCCCGGTCAAACATTGCTGTGACAGACAGACAGACAGACAGATTCTTCTTTTTATTTATATAGATAACTCTTTAGAAATTGAAGTGTTCTATATATTGACCTGAAATGAGGCATAATTTATAAGTCTAATAAAGTGTCAACATCTGATTGCAAGGTTATACCAACAGATACACAGAGTGTTCTATATATTGACCTAAAATGAGGCATAATTTATAAGTCTAATAAAGTGTGAACAGCTGATTGCAAGGTTATACCAACAGACACACAGAGATTATATGAACACTGAGTATACTCTAACATACTTTGGGTGCTATCTCACTATCAACGTAAGTAAGGCTTCAAAAATCTTCAACTTTTCACTTGCGGCTGTTGACAATAAGTCCAATAACTGACCAGGTTGATGATCTGAAGTGGGCCGGACCTTCATCTTGGCAGCCATATATGCCCGCTGTGAACATTATAGCCAGTCAGATGTTTCTGGTTTCATTGCACATGGAAAACGGTGTCAGTATAGAAAGCGCGAATTAGTTCGACAATCGTGGCAGAAAGGCCGGAGTTACGAAGAAAGCACCTTCTAATGTGCTTTACAATGTCAACTAGTACACGAGTTCACAAAAATATATAGCTCTTTTGAAACTGTAGTGTCCTATAAACTGACCTAAAATGGGCATAATTTATAAGTCTAATACAGCGACAACAGCTCCTTTATACACACAGACACACAGAGGCCATGTATTTATATATGTATGACATTGTATGTATGTATGTATGTATGTATGTATGTATGTATGTATGTATGTATGTATATATGTATGTATGTATGTATGTATGTATGTATGTATGTATGTATGTATGTATGTATGTATGTATGTATGTATGTATGTATGTATGTATGTATGTATGTATGTATGTATGTATGTATGTATGTATGTATGTATGTATGTACGCTCCCACACCTCCCTTACAGAAATTGTCAACCGTGAACTAAACTTAATCAGTAACTGGTTTCTAGCCAATAGACTTACATTAAATGTAGACAAAACCAATTTTATAAACTTTAGATCACATAGAAAAATTAAACCAGTAAACTGGGCCTTAAATCTGGAAGGAAAACCCATCTCCCAAGTTGACTCGACCAAGTTCCTGGGGGTGTTTCTCGACCAACATTTGACGTGGAAAACCCACATTAACTACATTTCTCTAAAAATAGCTAAAAACATAGGAATAATTTCAAGAATCTCGTATCTGCTTCCAAAATCGATTAGGCTAAACTTATACTACTCTCTAATTTTCCCATATTTAAACTATTGTGACGTAATTTGGTCCTCGAACTATGAATCCAGACTCCATAAATTAATAATCCTCCAAAAGAAGGCCATTAGGATAATTTTGGGAATCAGCAGAGACGCCCATACCTCCCCCATCTTCAGGAACCTGTAATTGCCAAACCTAAAACAAATAAGAAGTTTGCAAACAGTTGAATTCATTTATCGATACGAACACAATCTGTTACCAGCCTCATTTGCGGGGTACTTCACCCTTGGTTCTCAGATTCATGATCATTTCACTAGGAGCGCCACATCGTACCGCCCAGCGAAAGTGAGAACTAACACTAGAGAATTCAGTATTAGAACTGCCGGACCATTACTCTGGAACTCCATTCCACTGGAAATTCGAAAATCCAAAACCCGACATGAATTTAAAAAAAAGCTACGCACCTTTCTCCTTTGAGTATAACAATTCCCAGCTTAAAACATAAAATTAAAAGTAATAAATTGCCTCATTTATGATCTAAGTACATCAACTTATGCCTGGTTGCACGACGCACTGGTCCTCGAGCCTTTTAGTTAAGACATATTAGATAAGTTTAGTTAAGCTATCTACCTGTACTAATTTTTGCCTCCTTGTTGCGTACTCCTCTATAACCTGTTTATTGTTTAGGCTCCCACTTGCATTTAGCCACTTCGAAAAAGCATAGCTTCCTCTGCCATTCATTGTACCCATGATACTTGACTCAGTTGGGTGTCTCCACCTACGGGATGCCAATCCCTTAGGAGCCACCCATTGCTCCCGCTAATAACTCATACACCACCACTTGTAATATGACCACCTAGTGTCATTGCCGTTGAAAACTTTCCTTCACTACTTGCATTAAGAATCTCTAGTCTCTTTTTTTCTACTCACAATTGCGTTGCTGTTATTGATTGTCACTTATGTATCCTTGTGAGTTGTTACCGGTTGCAATAAAAAATTATTGAATTGAATTGAATTGAATGTATGTATGTATGTATGCATGTATGTATGTATGTATGTATGCATGTATGTATGTATGCATGTATGTATGTATGTATGTATGTATGTATGTATGTATGTACAAAAGGATTGGATGGCATTGATCCGTACCTAGCTCTGCCTTGTATACCGCAAATTGCTCATCCTTTGTCGGAAATTATAAATTGCTCCTTAACTAATGGAATTGTCCCAGACTTGTTAAAGGAGGCTAAAGTAATACCTGTCTTTAAAAAGGGAAATGTACAGCAGCTCTCCAACTACAGACCAATTTCTGTGCTACCATTCTTTGCCAAGTTTTTAGAAAAAATAATGTATTCTAGACTTAATTCATTTGTAACTAGGCCTACTCTAAATCTGATTCACCCATCCCAGCATGGATTCCAAGCAGGTCACTCCACATATATGGCATTGATAGACATGGAAGATAAAATCTCAAAAGCACTAGATAACAATGATTACTCGGTAGGTATTTTCATAGATTTGGCCAAAGCATTCGACACTGTCGACCATAAAATATTATTATATAAATTAGAGAATTATGGAATTCGAGGAATTCAGTTAAAATGGTTCAAAAGCTATCTAGAGGGACGGGTGCAGAAAGTAAGTTGCAATGGCATGTTATCGGAACCTGGCTTTATTACATCGGGGGTTCCCCAAGGGTCGAACCTAGGACCTCTCCTCTTCTTACTATTCATTAATGACCTTGCTAGAGTCTCTTCGACCATCCATTTTATATTATTTGCAGACGACACGACTATCTACTATTCAAATAGCTCATGGGAAGCCCTTGTAGAAGTAATAAATGGGGAATTGGATAAGGTAAATAAATGGTTTTTAGCAAATAAATTAACCCTTAATACAGACAAAACGAACTACATTAGCTTTAAATCGCACAGGAAAATTAAACCGACAATAGGGAATATAGCACTAGATGGGGTCACTGTTGCGAGAGCTGAATCCGTAAAATTTCTCGGTGTGATTATAGATCAACATCTTACTTGGAAATCGCACATTGACTACATTGCTTCAAAGGTGGCAAAAAATATTGGGATAATTTCTAGAGTTGCCAGGGTTCTTCCCAAAGATATCAAATTAAATCTCTATTACTCCTTGATATTTCCCTACTTGAGTTACTGCAGTATCATTTGGGCCTCAAACTATGAATCACGCCTCCACAAGTTACAAATATTGCAAAAAAAGCCGTAAGAATGATAAGCAACTCCTCATTTAGATCCCATACCTTGCCTATATTTAAAGACCTCAAGCTACTTAAATTAAAAGAAATACGCATCTTTCAAATTGGAATACTATTCTATAGATATGTAAATAATGCCCTCCCAGTTTCATTCGCTGGTTACTTTACGCTGGTGCATGAATACAGCACAAGGTCAGCCTCTTTATTTCGCCCAGCCAAGGCACGCACTAATGTGAGATTCTTTTCTATAAAATCTATGGGTCCATCCATTTGGAATTCAATACCCCTTGACATAAGATTAAGCAATAGTATGTTTCTGTTTAAAAAGAAACTGCACTACTTTCTCGTATCCTCCGATACAAGTTGAAAAAGCCTTAGCATACGAGTTGAAACAGCCTTAGCATATGATTAGCTAAAATGGAATGTCCTAGCCGAATGTCACACTGGAGACGGAAGCAATAGTTAAGGTTAGATAAGATAGTTAAGGCTCACCTGAGTATATAATATGAATCGTCAAAAATACATCAGTCCTACTCCATCAACTTAAATAATGTGCATTGTCATAGTGGCATCCCTGCATTAGTGGGAGTAATATCCCTTAGGGGATGCCATTTGCTGTTGATGACAGTCCTATGTTTTTTTTAACCAGGTACTAAAGACAATATTATGTTAATATGAGTAAAGTACTCTTAACGACTTCGAAATGTTAGTTAAAAAATGATTCTGCATTTTCTTTTTGCATGTACTTTGACCAAGCATATACCGACGAGTACTTATGGTAATCATTCGCAGGATATGTCAAATACTGTCGTTGATGTCAATAAAGGATTTTGATTGATTGATTGATTGATGTAATATGCATCAGAGTACTTGTGTAGCGCATTTAGGTAACTCACAAGGGCGCTAGGTTATACACACTGACTTCTCTTACCAACGCAGGTTTCATAACTCCTGCCTTTGTCAAGAATAATAGTCTTAAACTTCGACTATTTTTAAGCTTATTATTATTAATGCTACTGCATTTATTAAGCGCCAGTATCTTATGACTAAGCATCAATTATGGCGCCGAGCAATTGTGGGCGGAGGATTCGTTTAACACGTGAGTGCACAAGGCCGTTTTTCCACGGATAACTTTAGATTGGCTAAGAAATTGTATAAATTGTTTCAGGACATCCTATAGTCACCAATTTGGCTTTGTATGATATATTTTGCGTCAGTATTCTCCCACACTGTACCACACAACTACTGCATATACCAAGGACACCGCAAAATAAGCGGCTGATGGTCATGCAGGCATATGGTTACTAGTCCAAAAATAAATTGGCCAATGCACGTTATGTGACATCGTTGGACTGCCAATTCAACGCTGAGTGTAATACAGTTTGATCTAATAATATTATAGTGTCTGCTGGGGTATTCCAGGTTATACAGGCCAAAACTACATTCGTACAATTGAATACATGTGAAAAGTCCCGAAATTGCACAACAGTACAAAAGAGTCCTAAAGTCCAAATAAAGGTTTCATTGTGAAATACCACAAATCAGATGATTGCAAATTTAATTTCGATTAACAAGAGCCAAATCCCGTTACAATATTCTAATCCCTTCTTTAGATATTACAATGAAAACACTGGGGTCCGCCCGGACCCCATCTTGACCATTCGTGTACCAAAAACCAACTTGAGCACTCAAGGGTTAAGGTCCAAACACAGGAAAGACTATTAAAAGTAAATTCAGTATTCACTGTACAAGATTTAGAATCGAAAAGTGATACGTGGAAGGATATCTTAGTGCAAGACTAGTATTATTGATGATCGCAGTAGTAAAAAATTCGTAACGATTCGGTCATCTTACTTAGGCAAGAGATAAGCAAAAGAATTTAAAATATGTTAACATTATATTGCAAACAGCTATGTGCTATACTTATAAATTCTACGCTATTATAGGTCAAAATACAGGACACTTTAGTTTCTAAGTAGCTATAAAAACAATGTCAAGTCAAGTGTAAACTCGGTAAATCATGAACTCAGTCACTGTTGCAATGATTGACATTGCGGCAGTACAACGCTTCTTAGAAGTAGCTCGCTAATAACGACGATTGTTAGCCTATTTGCTAGGGAGAGAGAAAACAGGTGGCTTAAGATTAAGAAAAAGTAATTTAATAGCGAATATGTACAACAGCAAACGAACTGATTACAGATTACAAGTGTCAGCCCAGCAGGTGACGAAAACAACACGGCAGAAACACACTTCATCGTCAAAAACACAACCGATGAAACCAGCCAGTCTCAGAGAGATTAAATGCACCTGGTTCCGAAAACACAGACGTTCTCCACACAGAGACACAACGTTGAGAGAAACCCTAACACACAACGACCCTACCAGTCGAAATATCAAGTCTCTCTCTAACACATGGCCTAACCACTTTTATATATATATATATATATATATATATATATATATATATATATATATATATATATATATTTTCCCACCAGAACACTCAGCGAACCATCCTTTTACCAGAGCGCCTGGTCCGTTTGCCCTTACATACAACAATATATTCAATGAACACCATTTGTTGTCAATTCAATATTTATCCTATAAGATATATGTAGTGAAAGCGAGGAAAACATGAACGATGATACGAACGATTAAAACTAAACGTGTAGCATAGTTTTATTCTGTGGCTGTATCTGTATGACACAGAACTGTGAACGTGTGCACTTCGATTGACCTTGTGTAGAGCTTAAAACTGGACACGTAAGCAAGGCAAGGTCAGACCAACAGTTTTCTGTAGCTTATAAATTACGCAGTTGATACGACCTTGCGTAGAGCTTAAAACTCGACAAGTAAACAGGGCAAGGTCAGATGAAACATGACGCACGCATTGGACTGTAGAGTTCAATTAGCAGTAGACGTGACCATGTCGACATAAACATATCAAGGATAATTATACCCAGACTACCCTATAGGCCAGAGAACTTAAAACTGGACAGGCAAACAGGCAAGGTCAGGTACCATTGGTAGCACTTGACCAATGGCGTGAATGTGCGCAGTAGAGCTGGCCATGACGACATAAACATGCTGATTTGGATTGACCCAGATGTAGGACTTGCATTGCGCAGTTCATGCATGTGGAAATAAACACGATAGAGGGCTTGCACAATATAAATTGCGCAGCTTTGAGGGTGCAGAAGGAAACACGAGAGAGGGCTTGAGCCTTGCGCAATGCAAATTGCGCAGCTTAAGACGTTGAAGAAAACACGAAGGAAAACGTGCATTATTGGGAAGTGGAGTCATGGAAGACCGACGCAAAAGAAAGAAGCCGAGACGGAGGGGGAGAAAGGGAGAGAAAGGATATAAGTTAAGGGAAAGGGAAGAACAGGGACTCTGAGAAACGGCAGCGAAAGACTCACCAAGAGAGAAGTTAGCCAGAAGGTTTCTCAGCCTCTCAGGGTACAGAGACGTTGTAATGACAGTCAAGTCTCGCTGTAATACATTGTTGAGAATCTATCATCGTATAATAAAATCGTAAAAAAAAGACGTCGTCGCGAACCACGCAGACAGGAAAATCCCTGAAAAGACACCTATAGCACCGCTGTCCATCATCCAACTGTTTTTTCATCAGATGATTGGAGCTAAGGTATCCAGTAGCACGCCAGTCATCTTTAAAAACATTATAATATAGATACGTATACGTAACACGTGCATCGTTTTCTTATAGTGCAACTCTATCTTATTGTTGGGAATCGCGTTAGTCAGGAAACTTTAAACGATTCGAATCATGTTGCCTTATCGACTTTGTGTGCGTTGAAGCGCAATCAGTTAAAAACCAATATGATGTAATATGGGTTTTAGAAAACCGGACTCTGACCATCTCGGACTACTCTGGAAAACCCCTCTGATTTGACGTAACGCTCGTGAATAGGCTTGGCCTTCGAGTGAAGTTTGGAGATTACGATTACGATTACATCTCTATTGCTACATAACACTTATAAATTATACGCTATTTTAAGGTCATTATATGGGACGCTTCAGTTGCTAAGGACGCTGTCCGATTGAATGACAGCGCCATTAGATTGTCAGTCATAGAGTTCCAAAGTATCATATGGCCTTCGTCTACATAAACAGTGGCAAGTTGCGATTTCTCATTTACGGACATCATGTACGGACAAATGCGACGAGGTAAATTCCTATGCAGTTCATTTGTTAGTTTTACAGATATATAGTGATTAAACCTATTTCAGCATAAATTTTACTGTACATTCCATATTTAGCCTACAAGATATAAAAGCTATAAGTAAAAGGAGCAAGGACGAGTCTTATTCTAGGACTAGGACTAACTGTTCTAAACGAACTGAGTTGTCTTGCGCAAGTAATTTTGAACTGCATCAGCAAATTACTCTGTCTGCATATATACTGTAATGTCAACTGCATTTGCTTTATATGTAAGCTTATAGGCTATAATACGCTTCGATATAGGATACTTCAGTTCCTGAATATCGATTACGATAGCGCACTTGCCTAAACCATACATATAAGAGTTGGTAACAAATTTCTTGGTGAATAAAGGTTCTTAACTTAAGAAGACACGTAACATCTGTTAGAAGACTGATTTCAAACGTATAATTGGGCTTTATCAAAACTCCTTGGAGGCTGAATCTACTTTGCATGACCTATTGGCTGTCATGCAAGTGGTTGCCATGATGTAGCCGAAGTTGAATATTGTTTAACATTTTAGCGACGAGCTGCATTGGTTTCCAGTCGCTTTTAGTACACTCTCAACGTTAAAGTTTTAATGTAGAACCATCCGAACTCGCAAGTGACACTGATTTTAATTTGAACGTAGAAAGCGAAGTGTATTCCTAAGAAATAGTCGACATAGTGTTGTAACGTTTAGCATTTGACATTTAAGTATTAAGCGTAAAAATGTTGGTATTAATTTTTAGAAGTAAATATTTCCTGAGGTACGTTTTGGCAGTTAAGTAAATTTAGTCTGTCTTTGACTGAATGACACCATTGCTTGCCAGCATTAGGCCTACCACTTTTATACCATTCTCGTCTTTAATGTAAAGGCTATCATAGGTATTGTAGATGTTAGGTTGTTTAGTGTTTAGAATAATTTTCAGGTACCCAGTGGTGTCATGGCGACTTTTACTAATGCCTGCATGATTCACATTCTTTGTTAGAGGCTAACTGTGCAACTAGAATAAGAACGTAAGGTGAACGAGTAACTAGTTTAAAAAAGTCATTTCTAGTAAGAACGTTTTGATATAATTTTAGGCTGAAATTACGATTGTAATTTATTGTAATTGTAATTACGACAATTTATACAGCATCGCCTGTAGAAAGCTGATTCTAGGTGCATCACACACACACAAAGACACATAAACACCTACACACACAAACACCCATACACATATAAACACCAACCCACTCACACACAAACACCCACACGCATACAAACAAACAAACACACACACACACAAACACCCACACACACACAAACACCCACACACACACAAACACCCACACACACACAAACACCCACACGCATACAAACACCCACACACATACAAACACCCCCCCCCCCCACACACCTAAGCACACAAACACACAGTGCAAATGCTAATGTTCGGAGTTACGTAGACCTAACAAGGATATTTTAAACTGTTCTTTAAAAACATGTGCTTTTGCTTCCTGATAGCTGCACGTTGGTCAACGACCCGAAAGGCTGTAGTTTTTGTTGCTGTCACGAGCAGTGCTTTTTTCAGCCGGCACCTGTTTTCGGCTACTAAAAATAATTTATTTATTTTAATAATAAAAACGATAATTTAGTTTTTTAATTTAATTTAAATGTTTTGAACTGTTTTCTGTGTTAGTTGAGACCCATCCCAACTCCCAATCTAGTTTTCTCTGGATTTTAACTCGCCCATAATTTTTCCGTTCCCGAACCTATTGTTCCGTTCTGGAACCTTTTTCTAAGAAATAAGCACTGGTCACGAATATATCAGCGGACTTTGATGATCGCAGCCGGGACCTATTAAAATCGTCCGATAGCGGCCTAGTTTGTCTACGAGGTAGCGTGGTGTTGTTGAGACATTTTATACATCAGGATGCAAAGTTTGAATTTGATCCGCTCGCCTCTTCTGGGCCACTGAAGCTGATCTTGTATCGCGGTTGTAATGTGGTCGAATTTTCTAATCGCATGACCAGACGAGTAGCATTAATAATATAAAGTAAAACCTGATGTTTTACAATTTTAGAGGTTTTGCAAAAAGAAAAAACGATGTCAGCAACAGAATACTCTCTAACGGTTCCTGTCGATTTGGTGAAGAGGACGAAAGGGTTGGCCATAGATATCGGTTGGTTCTATTTATTTTTAAATTAACTAGAACCGGGATCGAATTCTAATGTGCGTTGCAAATAAATTAGACATAGGCTACATGTAGCGCAGATATGCAGACTAGGGCCTACAATCCTACATGGTCATTGTGTAATGCCGTAAACCTGCATTCTCTTTACTCTCAGATGCTTAGCCGTTGTAGGGCCTAACTTTCTTTCAAGGCTACCCAAATGCCAGTAACAAATTTTTGAATCCAAACTTTGGCGGTTAAAAAAATTTCCGCTTAATTTATTTATGTCTAACGTATTGAAACGATGATAATAATCATTCAAAATTTGAGTTTTCAGTCGAAATATCGTTTAATTAAGGGGCTCATAAATATGCGAAACGATTTAGTTAAATGGAAACTGACTAGGCCTACGTTTTCCCAATTGAGTTGTTGAACTTCGTTAATATCACTCGAATTCGAACTAAGAAAGTTAACAACACCATATTGAATCAGAACATTTCAACGGAACATTACAACATAACACTATAGCTCAGAACATTACAACATAACGCTATAGCACATAATATTACAACATAACGCTATAGCACAGAACATTACAGCAAAGCATTAGAACAGAACAGAACATTACAACTGCACATTTTAACTACACCATAATGTACTGTAACACATACGTTTCAAGAAGACCCACGTGTTTCATGTTATGAATGTGTTTACAACGGTGAAGGATGTCTGTTTTCTCAGATGCTATAAAAATACAGAGATATGACTTGCTTTAATTGATCTTTAGTCCACGCTTTCTCTGTCCTTGAATGCTTATTATCTGCATTGTCGCAATCGGAGGTCGCCCGTCGTGTGTTTGCCGTGTGTTGATGTCAACCCTCGATTGCTTGTTCTTTTACTTGCACTTTTATTTAACGTGCCTAACTTTTCTATAGAAGATTCACGACGCACTTTGTTTAATTAATAAATGAATTTAATTAAAGAAACAAATATATGTACACTAACTCTACGGGAACTTCCACGTAGTATTAAAGCGTTTAGATATTAAATCGGACTATCTCAAATGTTGCTTCGTACAGCCTAACTACAGATCGTTCCTTCGCGTCAGTCTCTGAATCTGACGGACTATACTCTGCCGCCCCGCTGGTCGTTCCTCCCGATGTTTCTCGCTCGACCGATGTTCACACGTCGCGTTCGTCAGCAGTATAAGTCCCGTGTTCTCCGTTCCCTTCTGTTAAGTAGGAACTCCAGCGTGCATCAGTCAGCCCCCCTCCCCACGTCAAGCTATCGTCAATTAGTGTCAGATTGCTCCTCGATACGCGGGTCGTCGCTCGCCTGCAGCGCGGGCGGTGTCTGGTTACACCATAGCCGCGAGGTGTCCTATTACACCTTGGCTGTGTGGTGTCCGATTACACCTGGGCCTAGCTGCCTTCATTGTTGGCCAAGTGGGTACTGGCTTTCGTCCGTCATCATTCCATCTCGACCATCAACGAGATCATTATCATGATGATGATGACATCTCGTCGTTGTCGTCGATCTCCACACGCGACACCTCCCTTCCCGGGGGAGGACAAAGCCAGTCATTGGTTCGCCTCCCGGCTGAGAATGATGTCGTTCCCTCCGCCGATTTCCTCCAGACCATGTCCTCGTGGTTCCCATGAAAATACAAAATATCAGCACAGTTAGAAATATATTTACAGTTGTCGCGGTGCCTTACATGGTAGTCCGCCTTCTTCCTCAATCATAGTCTGGACAAAAGATCAGTGGGAATATTCAGCGCCCCAGGTCGATATTCAAAAGACATATCGAAGTCCTGGAGGGCCAGAGCCCCTTTCGCAAGTTTAGCACTTGTGGGCGTAGAAGCAGTTAGGAAAGTCAAGGGGGTGTGATCAGAATAGAGGGTGGTCCTTGACATAAAAATCCAATCCCTAAATTTCTTCCACGCAGAAATCACAGCATGCGCTTCGCGTTCCACAGTGGACCCACGCGCTTGCGTAGCATCTAATTTAGAACTGGCAAAACATGTTGGCCGTTCTGTTCCATCGTCTTGAATTTGGAATAAGCAGCAACCGACTGCTTCGTCTGAAGCATCAGTCGATAGACCAAACTCTCTGCCGTAGTCAATTGTCTGCAAACATACAGTGTTATTCAAATCGTGCGTAAGATTATCTAGCGCCTTTTGGTGATCAGCTCGCCAGGGTATCTTAACAGACACCGATTTCTGGGTCCAGTCAATGAGACTTCTGGCTGTCTCAGCCAGGTTAGGGATGAAGTTCCTAAAATAACTGAAGAAGCCCATTAATCTCCGTATGTCCTTTTTGGACTCGGGTTGACGGATTTTCCCTAGCCCTGCGATTTTCATAGGATCCGGTTCAATGCTCCCTGATCCGATCAGGTGACCTACAAACGTTGTTTGTCGCCTAGCAAACGAACTCTTCTTAATGTTAAGGGTCAGACCCGACTGTTGAATAGTCATTAAGTACTTCTCTAGGTGCTTCCTGTGATCCGGCCACGTCATCGAGTGTACTGCCATGTCACTATGTGAGGGAGTGATGATACCTAGGGCCAAAAGTTCGCGGATCTGCTTCTCCATCTCCGGTTTGAGCAGTGCCGGCACCTTATAGGCTCGCAAACTCTTCGGCCTGAACTCCGCGCTAACAGTGATTGTGTGTTCTAGGACGGGACAGAAACCTGGTTTGTCCGAGAACACATCTGGAAATCTGTCTAACAGACTAAACAGCTGTTTCCGCTCGGGTACCGTTAAGTGTGCAACGGTAATAGGGTCTACTTGTTCACTGGGCCGTGTCTGACTCGTGACGACGCTACCCACCGCTTCCACGTGACCGAAGTCTTCGTCCTTCTCGAACAGAATGGAGCAATTGTTAATCAATGCTTGCTGTATTCTTTCGTTATATTTGCGAATCCGATTTGCGTGTAGTAAGCGGCTTTTGCCCCCTATTTCCACGATGTATGTGTAGGGCGATTTCACCTGAGCGATGATGGCCGGGCCTTGCCATTGGCCCTCCTTCTTTGCTCCTCGCGCTTCCGGTGATTGGGTGATAACTTTGTCTATTCTCTCTTTAGGCAAGCACAGTTGTTTTACAGAATGCCCAGCTATTTTGTCTTTATGAAAGGGCAAATTGTCTTCAGTGAAGAAGCTCTTCGCCCCAATTTTCCCGTGGGCCAAGAATGGTGCTAGTGTCGAACATTGTGCTTGTTCAGCCGCCATCTTGTTTCTGCCTACTATTGTGTCTTCCTTGGGTGGGGGTGGTACCTCCGGATTGAAGAATGGCTCTTCATTATCCGTTTCTTCGGGACCGATTTCTCCTACACTCCCACTGTCTGCTTGAGCGACCGTGAAGTAATCCTCGCCTATCAGCGTCCTAAGTCCCTCTACCTCCTCCCCTCTCTCCTCTTCCTCACTCGTCTCGGTCCTTGCGACCGCCTGCGCTTCTGAAATTTGATCTATTTCAGGAGCGCTGGCCGCGTGACTCGAATGCAACGCTGTCTCGCGTAGCAAGTCGGCTGTAGTGGGCGTGATAATTAACGGTTCATTAAGGTCTTTAATGAGTGCCGCCCATATCCGAACATCAGGGGCGTAATTTACCTCCCCCTCCCTGTCCTCGCCGGCCTGAGACCCCTTTAGTCTCAGCCGCACCACGTCCACAATCATTGATTGACCGTTCAGCCCCTTCACCTCCATCTGCTTGACCACAGGTAGGTTGAGCGGCCTGATTAGTTCTGCTCGCGCACAATTGTATTCGGCCCCGCTATCTATTAGAGACGATGTCACAGGGAGCCCTGTAATATACACTTTCATGTACTCTCTTACATAAGTCTCCTCCACGTCAATGCAATCCGGGTTTGTCGGCAATGCATGCTGTTCTATCTCTTGTATCAATGGTGGTCCGTCTTGTCGCGTCTCGCTTTGTCTGTCTGCCTGTCTGTCTTGAGCTCTGGTCACGGTTGGCTGGACCGCACACGCGCTCACCTGCTTGCTTTTAATTTGTTTGTTCTTCGAGCACAGTTTAGCTCTGTGGTCTGGAGAAAAGCATAGGAAACAAAGGCCACGCTTTCTAATCTCGTCGGGGGTTGGACGTCCGTCTGTCCTGTTATTTGTCTGTGTCCCTCCCGGTCGGTCAGTCCACGTGTCCGTCTGTTTAGCTGTCGTCTGAGGAGGTGCTGGCGCTTTCGCGTAGCGTGCCTCCGTCTTACCCTCCTGAAGCCTTAATTTCTCTGCTTCCTCTTTCTCTTCTCTCCTCAATCTTTCCGCTTCCTCTTTCTCTCTCCTCCGTTTCTCCTCCTGAAGCCTTAATTTCTCTGCTTCCTCTTCCTCTTCTCTCCTCTGCTTCTCCTCCTGAAGCCTGAGCTTCTCAGCCTGCTTTTCCTCTAGCATTCTGAGTCTCTCTGTTTCCTCCTTTTCTTCTCTCCTCAACTTCTCCTGAAACCTTAATCTCTCAGCCCGCTTCTCCTCAAGCAGCCTGCTCTCCTCTCTACTTATCCTGAGCTTCTCAGCCTGCGTCTCCCCAAGGAGCCTGAGTCTCTCTCTTTTCTCTTTTAGTCTCCTCTCTCTCTCTTCTTCGATCCTTCTCTGCCTTTCCTTCTTCTCTTCCATTCTCCTCTCCGCTCTCTCCTCAAGCAGCCTGAGTCTCTTCTCCGCTTCCTCTCTCTCTTCTCTCCTCTGCTCCTCCGTTTCCCCTTTTTCTTCTTTCCTCAGTTTCTCCGCTTCCTCTCTCGCTTCTCTTCTCTGCCTTTCTTCTTCCTCTTCTAGTCTCCTCTCTCTCTCTTCTTCGATCCTTCTCTGCCTTTCCTCCTCCTCTTCTTTTCTCTTCTCCGCTCTCTCCACTTCCTTTCTCTCGTATTTTAATCGTTTGAGTTCGACTAGCTGCCTCTGCACTGTCGTGTTAATAATGCTATCTAGGCTACCTGCGCTTACTTCCTCACTTACTTCTGGCGGGGCCTCCCGTCCAGAAACAATTATTTCAGCGCTAGCCTCTCGGAGCTGGTTCATATTCATGGGATCCCATTCCTCCTCTCCTAGTCCCATCTTTATCAGATATGCGACTAGTCTGTGATGGGGTATGTTCCGCACCATCATTCTTTTCCATGCCGACAACTTATCCATATCCAACAGTCCGCTCACTAATAGAAAAAGATAAGTAAGTTAGAGGAGAGTCACCGTTGGTCAGAAATCAAAGAAAACAACGTCCTAAAATTCTACCACAAATACAACAAGAACAGAACTGAGCAAAAGGAGCTACGCAAAAGCCTCGGCTATTCGCACACCAATCCTCATCCAGACCTCAACCGCAACCTCACAGATTACCACGACTACCAGTAAGGACTTACCCTCTGATACGTCGAGCGTGTTCCGTCTTTTGGTATCTTGGCTGATCCGCTGTCCTCCGTTGCCACTCCCGTCCGTCGTTGCTAGCGATGGTCGGTCGTCCGTCGGCGCTCTTGTTCCTCGTCCTTGCCTGTTGCTGTCGGTTCCTTCGAGTCCTTCGTCTCCGGAGTCCGGCACTCGATTTCTCCAGTTGCGGAGGGTTGTATTCGCCGCTGGTCCCGATCTGTTGAGATTCCTCTTTCCGTTTCCGGTTCCGCTTTTCGTCGTGACGTCTTCGTTTGAAAATCCTGTCGACTGCGCCAATGTCGCAATCGGAGGTCGCCCTGTCGTGTGTTTGCCGTGTGTTGATGTCAACCCTCGATTGCTTGTTCTTTTACTTGCACTTTTATTTAACGTGCCTAACTTTTCTATAGAAGATTCACGACGCACTTTGTTTAATTAATAAATGAATTTAATTAAAGAAACAAATATATGTACACTAACTCTACGCGAACTTCCACGTAGTATTAAAGCGTTTAGATATTAAATCGGACTATCTCAAATGTTGCTTCGTACAGCCTAACTACAGATCGTTCCTTCGCGTCAGTCTCTGAATCTGACGGACTATACTCTGCCGCCCCGCTGGTCGTTCCTCCCGATGTTTCTCGCTCGACCGATGTTCACACGTCGCGTTCGTCAGCAGTATAAGTCCCGTGTTCTCCGTTCCCTTCTGTTAAGTAGGAACTCCAGCGTGCATCAGTCAGCCCCCCTCCCCACGTCAAGCTATCGTCAATTAGTGTCAGATTGCTCCTCGATACGCGGGTCGTCGCTCGCCTGCAGCGCGGGCGGTGTCTGGTTACACCATAGCCGCGAGGTGTCCTATTACACCTTGGCTGTGTGGTGTCCGATTACACCTGGGCCTAGCTGCCTTCATTGTTGGCCAAGTGGGTACTGGCTTTCGTCCGTCATCATTCCATCTCGACCATCAACGAGATCATTATCATGATGATGATGACATCTCGTCGTTGTCGTCGATCTCCACACGCGACATGCATGTAGCATCAGAGTTCGTCGTCCGGTCCAGTGGACTAGATCTGTTTCCCTGGCAATATGCTCGGTCTAGATAGACAAGCATGAGTTATAGATGTAGTAAGCTCTTGTACGTTAGAAATCGGAAATAGTAGGCCTGATGGTAAACAGACTTCGCTGTCAAGGGGTGTCAAGTGAGTACGCGAAGAAGCACTTTGATTCAAGCCTAATTTGCTCCTTACTACATCTGGTTGCTCTGTGCTTATAAATATTTACTGTATTTAGCCTACTGTGCCTGTGCATTTAGGACACCGTGCACTGGAAGGGACTAATGTCAACACGATGCGATGCGCGGCCTTCACTCATATATTTCTTTCACATTTGTTCCGCGTGTATTTTATAATTGTGATGTAGGGTTGCCACTCGTACCGATTTTGTTGAGACATTTTCGATTTCGAGGTAAATGTTCCGCGTCGCTACCTGACCTAGTCGGGACAGCAAACTGTCCCTACTTTCAAATTTGTGGTAATTTTTTTCCGAACTGACAGAATGTTGTGGTTTAAAAACAATTTCCCGTACCCTATTCGTTCAACAAAACTCTAACTTTATAAAGCAGCTTACGCAGGCGAAAAGATAGGCCTATATCATAAGCATGGTTTCATCTTTGGTGAAGGAAGAACAGTTAACAGGCTAGCTGTTCTTCTGTTCTGTTCAGCAAATTCTACAACTTTGCTTCAAAACAGAAACCGTTGTTGAAAGCTGTGAAGTAGTTTAAAATAAAGCTATAAATCAAAATCATGATGAATGCATAACTAAACTGTTTGATAACTTGATCGGATCGACAGAATCTGCATGACATTGTGTTCTTAAAGTTAAACTGTCTAAAAAGCCTCAGTCAGATAATTGCAGAAAACAAAATTGGAAGCTAACCATAAATCTGTATAAATAAAGAGAGCTTTCTCTGTGTGTGTGTCTGTCTGTCTGTTTGACCGGGCTAAACTTCTACAATTTCTCACCTTTTCACTCGAAACCTTGACTGCTGTGTCGGTCTCGGCATCGGACACCCAGTGGAGGGATTCGCGTCCCCCGTTTTCACCGTTACCATGGTAAAAATCCCCCAAAACTACCCAACCGAGCGTCCCTGCGCCTATTCCACTGCGAAGCGGTTCTATTTATGGCGCCGGTATTCCCCAACGTCATTAATAATGCGCATAACGACACCCAGCTCGCCTCTAGCGGTTCTATTTATGGCGTCGGTATTCCCCAACGTCATTAATAATGCGCGTAACGAACTTCTTCAAAATTCAAAATGTCATGACGATGGATTCGAACTATATTCATCGTTTTACAGCAAAATTTTAACGTATGTTCAAACACAAAGATCTACATTATTTCCAGTATATGAAACAACCAGTCTCCTCAAGGCCCTTTACTAAGGGCCCAAGGCCCTTTACTAAGGGCCAGGCTGACTACACACCGGCAGTGGGACTGCGAAGCAGTCAGTCCACGGCAGAGGTCGCTAGACGCCAAAAGGCGTCTACAAGACTGCGAAGCAGTCTCCACACAGGTCAAGGGCCTCGGCGACTGCTTCGCAGTCGCCGCCAGAGGGTGACTGCGTAGCAGTCAGTCAGAGGGCGACTGCGAGCAGTCAGTCCACGGCAGAGGTCGCTAGACCCCAGAAGGCGTATGTATACAAGACTGCGAAGCAGTCTCCGCTGTACGCCAGAAGGCGTCTACAAGACTGCGGAGCAGTCTCCGCCAGAGGTCGCCAGACGCCACAAGGGCCTCCAAGACTGCGAAGCAGTCGCCGCCAGAGGGCGACTGCGAAGCAGTCAGTCCACGGCACAGGTCGCTAGATGCCAGAAGGCGTCTACAAGACTGCGAAGCAGTCTCCGCCACAGGTCGCCAGACGCCACAAGGACCTCCAAGACTACGAAGCAATCGCCGCCAGAGGGCGACTGCCAAGATTGCCAAGCAGTCGTTGTTGTTGTTGTTGTTGTTGGTGGTGGTGGTGGTGCTGCTGGTGGTGGTGGTGGTGGTGGTGGTGGTGGTGGTGGTGGTCGTGGTGGTGGTCGTGGTCATGGTCATGGTGGTGGTGGTGTGAACCTTATAACCCCGGGCAACGCCGGGTAATCCAGCTAGTACTCTAATAAGTAATAATAAAATATATTTATACCTAACGCAATGATGACGTTTATTTTATGGACGACTTTATTGACGACATTTAATCACATCCTGACATCATTACAATGTTCAAAATCATAAATCTTAGCCTAGTCTTAATCGTCTTTTTAAAATTAAAATTGTTACTTTCCCCAAAAATTACTCGGTTGCGCGACTTGCGAATCTGGTCCCACATCGTGAGGTGTTTTACGATTTCGTCACTCCGAAATTGCGTCCCGACTTGCTAGTTTAGAAAGGTGGCAACTCCATGCTACGTGGTCAAATGTAATAAAATATGATGTGATGTGTCGAAGGATAGGCCTACAGGACATAGAAGTATATGTCAGACTGATTGTGTTACAAAGCCTGTTTGCTAAAACTGTGGTGTTCATGCACATTAACGATAACTAGAAAATTAGGTTATGTCGGAGACCGTAAGCGCCACACAATACGATCTGAACTGACGCGGTGCCATTTCAGAGAGACAGAGGTGGTTAATGGATTTCAGTGGATAAATTCATTGAAAAATCAGCCGGACGTACATTCCACATTTGCTGGAAATATTTGTTCCTATGAATGCATAAGAATACATTAGAATTACTCACAAAATGTTTCCACTCAGACTAACTTAAAATAGACAATAAGTCATCTCCCATTCTTAAGGGCAGTGACTACAGGTATCCTGCTTGTGCTGCTCAGGTGGTTCTGTGGTGAAGATTGTTTATCGAAGTAAAGAAAATCTGGAAGAAGCGAAAAGCAATGTAAGTTGTTACATCTGTAACCAGTGTTTAATCTAGACACCTTTTGGGAGGGAAATTTCTCCACCCAGGATTGCCGTTCCCCCCAGAGGCCAGCAATATTTCAATATAGACACCTTTGGGGGGGGGGGAAATTTTCCCCCGGATACATGTTGTGCTCCCCAGAGACGAGTAAAACGAGTAATGTAAGAATAAAATTACAGAATAAGTTTTGGTTTTCGAGAGATGCATTCCTTAAATAAGGTCGTGAAATTTTTCAGAATCCGAAAAAAGGTAGGTAAGTGGGATGAATTGCTAAAAAAAATCAACTTTTTGAAGATGAAATTCCCCAAAAACCATCGTTGGATGTTGGAACACGGAAAAAATTCCCCAAATTTCTTGCCCTTTTTGGTCCCCCTCGACAAACCTTGTTTCCTCCCTCAGAAGAGAGGGACTAGATTAAACACTGATCTGTAACATGTCTCCGCATAACATTCAGCATAGGCCTACTAATATGCACAATGCTTAGATCTGCCTAAATAGGTCACTTATAAATAAGTAAATATTAGCTCTTAGGTTCTGAACCTCAAGCAAAAAGTTAAGAACGTTAAGGGTGTCCGTAATTTTAATTGATGGCTTTAACAGCCAATATGCTCTATGCTTTTCATGCCACCTTGTTTAGTTTAGAATTTCTTTTGCTACTGATAGCAATTTGAGTTTGTAAGACATGAACCCAAGAACAAAATTGCTATTGTGCATAATCGAACCATGTTTTACTTACGAAATTCTTTCGTAATCGTAATTTTTAAATTTCTAAAGCGCTACTATAAAACTAAGCACAGATCACCAGCTCATTCACGTGCACTGACTTCTTTACGTTCCATGTAATTACAGACCATCGGCGTTGAGGGCCACTTGCAGCTGGTATCTTTTCCAAAGAACAAACTGTCAGAGGCTGTTGCATACATCCAACAACGTGCAAAGATAACTCGAAATGGGACAGGAGAGCAACCAGAAATTTTTACAACTGGAATTGGTTGTGCTCAGCTTGGAAAAGCTCTCCATGAAACCTTGAACTTGCGGTAACTACGGAGATATATTTTGGCTCCAAGTGTATTTGCTCTAATCATAATCTTATACTATAGGCAGAAACAATAGACTGATCCGATAAAAACAACACATTCACTAGAGCCAAAAAGCTCTAATGAAGCTCCAGCACTATTCAAACTTATGTATGGACACATTGGACAGGTGACCTGTCGCAAAAATCTTAAACAATGAATTCGTTTTACGCTAAGACCTATACGCAGTGTTTAGTTTTAAGTGGGTAGCTTTTTCTCGCCACTAATGCAAATTATCCATTGAATCTATGTGTTTATGATGCACAAGTGTTATTAGTTAACAACTGCTGTAATGCGATGTCTCATGCACACGACAACAACCTACTTGTTGAGAGTTTTAGCCTTACTTGTGAATATTAAAGAACATTGTTGAGCCACTTGCGCTGCTGGGCTGATATTCAAAATACATCGATCTAGCTTTATCTAAAGTGTACCTTAACACTTTGGTATGCTTCAAAGTGTCGTGAATATTTCTTTTATGCTTTTGTACACCAAGCTTTGCAGAGGAAATTTTTTTAAATACATAAGCATAGGCCTGTGACAGTTAGATCACAACCATAATGTTCTTAAGTTGTAACGAATAATCACCGATGTAAAGCTCAGCCATATTAGCTATGCGACCTCGAATGTGGTTTCAAAGAGAAGGCATGTTCCGTATTACTTTTTGGCGACAGCACGAAGGTTCCCTGCAGCATGCCCATGGACTTTTTATGTTGAGCCCATATCAGAATATTTACCCTATATGCAAACCTTTCACGATTTGCGTCCATTTCGTGAAGTGCATGATGTATTGCTATTGTTGACTCAAACCATCACAAGTGCTGGCCATACTAAAGTTTCATGTTGATATTCATAACAACTTTCAGGGGCGCCGGCAACGTGACGCACTGGACGCACGTCCGTCCACCCACCAAATCAAATCCACACAAGGATTAGGCATCGCATCGATATTTTTGACAATTTCACTGTGTAATTTTTGTTTACCATACAGTATGTATAAATAATATCATATGATATCATATGCATGTGTTAATTGTGTTATACTGTACTTTTATGAGTCACTCTGAGTCATTTTCAGTGTATGACTACGAGTGGCAGACAGGGTTCGGGTGTGGATGGGAGGAGATGGGAGGGGTGTGCGTCCAATTTTTTAAAGCCTGACGGCGCCTCTGACACCTTTTGGACATTGATCATGATACATGTATTATAAACCACACAACAAGAAAAACTTCTTGGTCAGTTTCAGCAATTGTGGAGCTCATCTTGCCCGTTGTTTCTTATTCCTCAACAGTGCTCTTATCATTCCTTGTGACAAGTTCTCTTACGACTTCTTTTTCATGCTAAAGGTTTATGAACTAATAAGCGATTTACAATTTATGACATTTAAGTTCTTTCTTTCAAATCCAGGTTGAACAACATCTCGGAGTTTGACTGCTTTGTCAAGGCTTTCACCTATCTCGCTTCGCAGTTGCCTCGCGAAGAATTTCTAGAACCGCTTGACCTGCAAGTGGCAAGAGAGGCAGAAGCAGAAATGATGGAGGAGATGGTCGTATATGCAAAATTACAGGAAAATGATCTGACGGAAGGTTTCGATGGCATGCATTTCAACATAAACGAATCTCAACAACATACCAGAGACGAGAAATATTCACCAGATGTTTCCCTGGCAAAATGTGAGGACATCTATCCGTGCATTCTAGCAATGTGTGGATCTGGAATTGGATATTTGCAGGTAATATTTTATTGATTTGTGTGGATCTATTATTTCTGCCAATCTTAAGAGATCTGCTGGTCTTAAAATTATGCACATGTAGTCGAGCCAAATCTATCGCTTATTGTGTTTATTTATTTCTTAGTTCTTCGTTCTGTGACATTCTGCAGATACGTTTCTGTTTCACCTGGAGCGATTCAAGGGAAATATTCTCGTGTTATCTCACATTTAGCCAAATATGGCACGGTGAAGTTCAGCCCTCGGTATCTATATTCAGATGGTTGCGCAGCACCGATACATTGTGCTAATTCAAGGAACCTCTTTCACTACATAGCCTCTATTCAGTAATTATTCATAGGCCCAATTAGTTCCCACCTGCTCCTCTTTCTCTCCATTGCCCCTTACCCACATCTCTCATCCGCTCTTCACAGCTTAATACACATAGTACTGCACGTTTCCTATAAGGCTCTTGTCAGCAGCACCAGATACATGGACGATTAAAAAAAGAATGCCCCGGCTGATTGGACCTATCGTGCTGGGACAGAGAGCAGGACCATGCTGGACTTCTGCAAGCTATGGATTCCGGTCCTCAAGTGGTTTACGGCCTGATAAAGTGTCCGTCACACCTGGACATGAAGGGTGGAGTTTGACCTGTGCCTGCTAATTTTGGACTACTCACGACCCGGAGAAGACCTCGTATCAGAGATGATTGGCAACGTGCTATGGAAGCGGCAATGCTCCGGGGAGGGGCAGGCCATGGGGCATGATGATGATAATGATGACGACTATGATAATTATAATTATGATGATGATATTAATTATTATGATGATAATAATAATTATGATGATGACGATGATGATGACGCTGATAATGACGATGACGATGACGATGAAAATGATGATGATGATAATAATAATAATAATAATAATAATAATAATAATAATAATAATAATAATAATAATAATAATAATAATAATAATAATAATAATAATAATAATAATAATAATAATAATAATAATAATAATAATAATAATGATGATGATGATCATGATGATCATGATGATGATCATGATCATGATGATGATGATGATGATCATGATCATGTTGATGACGGGCTGCCAATTAAAACCTAGCAATATTGTTAATTCATCAGTAGTTTCATTAAGAGTAAGATGCCAATAAACTCAAACTAATAACAAATGCGAATTCAATGTGCTTCTGTTGCTGATTTGTAATTGTGTTTTACAGATAAATGCAGACAAATCATGCAAGATTCTTGATGTATCCAATCGAGGTGGCAGAGCTCTCCACGGTTTGGGTACACTTCTAACAGGCTTCAAGGTATATCTTCTGTAAACTGTACGCGGCCTCTGCATACATTTTTAATCAGCAGCATTAACTTATTCTGCATAGACCTAAGCTGTTTTTTGTAAAATTCTATTTTTTTAATATCCCCAAAGTAAACGTTAATGAATTGTTCAAATGAACGCTGTACTGATTTTTCGGACGTTTTGACTGCAGGGCAAACAAGATGTCATACAATTACTATAACACTCCGTCCAGTTTTAAAGTATCACTTCCAATTGATATCTGAAACGAGTCTTTGATGGCTTAACTACTAGGTACACAGAACAGTCTCCAAACATTTTTAACACTGTAGCAAAAGTGAATTTGAGACTAATCTGAAACTATGTGCTGATTCTACGTGGTGTACGAGGTCTCGTTCACTCATGCCGCGAATGGTTTAGTCAGGGGTAAATCTGAGGTAAAGGGCACAAATTACTCAGTTAGCCGAGGGCACACACACACACTCTTACTTTCCTTACCATGGCGCCAAATATTCCAATATCTTACAGTGCTTTGTCGTATATATGATATCACGATGGCGTCACATGTGCTCAGACTTTTAAGAAATAATGCTCTCTCAGTGAACCAATGCTATAGAATGTAGGCCTATCTAAATAGCCCTACTTAGTTTGAAGCTAATATTCTTGTTATTTAATTAGTTACTTCTACCGCGCTTCAAATGATAACGCACCAAAGCCTAGCCGCAAATCAGGTCAATATCCAGAAAAAGTCCCCATAGGCAAAGTTGCAGACTATGGATAATAAACAATGTGAAAAGGTAGGCCCCTACCCGGTTAGTCTTCAGTTGAAAGAAAATTATATAACTTAATCGACGGGGCAGAAAAATGGAAGAAGAGTGTTCCAAAATCTACGTCAAATAGCCGCCTCAATGTGAAAGTCACTCAAAGCAAAAAGCCGTTTATGAGATCTGACTTAGAAAAAATGGCTAAAAAGTTTATTAAAATTTTGTAAGACAGTAATGAGAACAGAACAAAATTGTTTAGAGTAAGATTACATAGTTCTACTTCAGTCATTGCATACTAACGAGATGCGGCAGAAGTCATATTCTGAAAACTATCTTTCTTTATCATCTAAAGAATTTCGAAGAGTTCCTGGAGTCAGCTTCTCGTGGAGACCCAAGTAAAGTTGACACCTATTCGAACGATCTGCTTTCGGATGTCAGAGCTGAAGATGGCGATGAAAGCCTAGGCCTATATACCATGGGCTCTGAAATAAAACATCCAGCACTTGTCTACAGCTTCGGAAAAGCAGTTGGAGTCAAGAAAGGTTGGTGGCTAAATCCAAGAGCGATATAGAATCATGCCTGGGGTTCGTCAAAAACGCCATATATATAGTACCTATAGTACCTTGTGTAAAAGAGCAATTTCAGAAAATACTTTTCAATCGAATTTGTTGCAGAAAAGTCGCACTATCCATGACGTGAGATAGAAATATGTACATTATGAAAGAAACATGTCATAATGTGTATTTTGCTGTGACAAGCTAGTTTATTTGCGTTTTACCTTTTGGGTCAAGCAGCTTTTGTCTTTTAGATTTCTTTAAAATGTTTAATTTGAAGTGGTTGAATCCAGATAAATTTTGGTCACTATGGTCTTAAAGAGTATAAACCAAGGCCAGGGTGGAATACGAGTTGTATGAAAGTCTTGAAACTGTTGCTAATCAGATTCGAATTTGAAGAGTTCCTGGAGTTGGCTTCTCGTGGAGACCCAAGTAAAGTTGAAATCTATTCGAATGATATTTTTGTGGATCTTTTGTCGCAGATGGCGATGAAAGTTTATATCAGAGACACCGAGTTGTGTGAACTGATAGGGCGTCGCTAAAAATTTCGATTATAGTACGTGAATCGCATGCACGATTATGTCGACCTCTTGAAGATTTATTCTTACACTGTAACTTTGAGAGCATAAACTATGGCAGTTGTGTAAATTGTATGTCACACAGAGGAATTCCGACCTGAAGATCTGGCGATCGCATGGCTGAACCACATAGTCTTGGATATCGTTCAGTGTTTCACACTCATTGCTCAAGTCCACGGAATCAGACGAGTCTTCTTTAGCGGCAGTATGTGCAACAGTCGCTTGGTACGCAGAGCTCTGACCAAAGAAATGACAAGAAGAACAATTTTTCTCAGCTTATTTGATGCCAAGCAGGTAATTCTGTCAGAATTCTTCTCGTTCACTTCTTCAGGTTTAAAAGGTTTCTCGAGAAGCTTAGTAGCAATGAATACAAGACCCTTCAAGGGTTTCGGTGAGTACCTTGCCTTAATAAATAATTCTTAGTCTACTCCTTGGAATTTTAAAGAATGTTCACAATTCATAAGTAAGTGCAGGTTCAAATTGTCTGTGAGCCCTGTGCTTAATTTTGTGACTTGAATTTTATCCATGTGAAAGATGGTGCTGCACGTGGTTGGAATAATATTGTCATCTGTATTAGATAAATATTGCAATTTTTAGTTTTTGAGTCAATTTTCGTCAACTGGTAAACAGTTCACATTCCGACAAGGCATGAATCACAATATATCTCTCTGAAAATAATTTGCATTGGAGTAGAAAATCAAAGTCGAACATCATTAAAATACTAGCATTAATTAACTCTTTGAAAAATAATTTTTCAGGTTGGAAGAATTCAGTTTAATTTTCTGAAGCCTGGGCCTCATCTTGGAGCTCTGGGTGCCTTGATCACTCAGGTTGAAAAGTTGACTGGAGACGGCTGCACCACACATTTGTAAAAGCTCTGTGTACGCGTTATGAACATGTGTAGTTCTTCGTTAAGAAACATTCTGCTTAACTTGTTATAAATTATCAGCTAAATCATGAGTTCTATTGTCAGAGGTATGTAATAGAGAACAATGTTTTATTTTCTGAGTAATATCTCGAAATATCATAGTTTTTTTACGCAGGATACTATTAGTTATTGTCTGTTCGTCTGGCGGGCCTGTAGCATTTTAGAGAAATGAAAGGTGCCACAGCATAGTTAAATTGTATCGCAAGCTATCTTCTATGACTTTATTTAAACTTGAACATCAACAGGCTTACATCACACTCTTAAATACATGTAAATATCATAATTTGTGAGCCTACATCAGCTGAAGAATTCATATGAGATACCCGACAAACAGTAGTTGAACTATGTCATGTCATATCGCCGTCGTAGCTTTGCGATGGTAGGTTGCAGGAATGGATCAACATTGCCCAGCGTTTCCGTTTTGGTTCGCATTCCAGTTAGTTGAACAATATTATGCATCTCTTACTGCATAAGACTTACATCGACTGTCCTAAGAGTTAAAGCTTAATTTTCTATTTGTGCAGCGAAATGTATCAGGCGGTTAAAGTATTTCTAGTTATGACACGACTTCACCTTCTAACTATGACACTAACATACTTGTTGTTTGTATTTGAGTGCAATTATCTTTAGCCCACCTGTGTGAGGTATTTGCTTGTTTAAAAATGGAATTACAATACTTTACTTTATTGTAACGTGATGATATTCTTTCGCCAACTGACATTCAAACCCTAATCGAGCAATTTCTTATGCAATTATCTGACATATCATAGAGATAAAAATGATAACTTTTTCAGTAATTGATTACTGGGTTTCAGATTCGTAACATTTGGATTGAAGGGTCAATCGAAACAAAAACTTGGTTCATTATTGTTTTACAAATTACTTCGTATTTAAGATATTTACAAGCTCTAAACGTATTTTGAGAAACCGACATATTTATCACTAGATTATTTGCAGGATAGTTACACATGTTTTGTTCTTTACATTCATCTATGTATAATAAGGCTAAATAGACCGATCATTCATCCACTATTCAATTAGCAATAATACTATAAAATATCGACTCTTTCGTGACCAGCTAGTTTATTTGCGTTTTACCTTCGTAAGCCAGCTTTCCTCAATGATGACGGTCAAAACTTTATTTTATTGACATATTATTGTTGAAAAAATGCATAATGATTCTAAACAGATTTCAGACGTGTGTCTTGGTTTTCTTCCTAAAAATGTCTGATTGCATCACCAAGGAACTCAATCGTATTAGGAATGTTCGACTGAGAGATAATCCAAACATTTAGAGGTCAATCATCGAGGTAATAACCTCGATGGTAATTAGCTCACAGCTAACTCTTATTTCAAATTCAGCTAAGCGTTGCCATGTTTAAAATTAACTCGAAGCGTATATCTGCAGATGCCCATAGAATTACCATTCTTCAGAGCGAATACTGTATCGGCAACCTTTTCCTTTGAAGTCACCTGGGACCTAAATCTCAACCTGGGATTAATCCTGGTTCTCTTGATCATTTCTGGCTGTTGAGTGGTTGAGAAAATGACTTATAATGTTCATGCCATTCGCCACGTTTTCCTCCTTTCCATTATCAGGGATAGGGCTGTTGAAAAGTGTTGATCCTATGGTAGACCTCCAGCGAGCTGCCCCATGTTGTCAAGAACTTTCACTGCCATCCTCGGACCAAACTTTCTCTAGCCAATTCTGCTGAGTACTCACCCTACTGCTGATTGTCTGTGCTGTCATACTTATTCCACTCCTTTTAAATTTAGAGTGCGATATAGTCTGCATGGGCTTCAACAAGTCTTGCCTCTCTTTACATTGACACACTTCAAGATCCCGGACTTCCCAACTGATCCATTCTTTCTTTGGCAGGTTCAATAACCTACGACTGCAGCATTTGCGTGCATTACATCTGTAAAGATGTAATACAGCAATCGTAATCATAATCGTATTCTCGAGATTTCTACAGCGCCCACAAAAACGAAGTCGCGGGAACCAGCTTATTCACAGGGGCTTAGTCAAATCAAAAACGGTAGGCAGATGGGGTCGAATCGGTTCCAGGTCAAGATCCAAAGGAGTCAGTCAGGCAGAGAGTAAGACGGCTAAGGTGGGTGGTGTTTACTGTTTAGGGTTGAGACGGCGAGGAAGGAAGGGAGAAGAGGAGGAATCGGTATAGGAATTGTGAAAGAGCAGTGTTTTCAGTGTTGAGTGAAAGACCTGTGGAGAGATAGCAAGAGGTGAGGTTTTGGTGATTTCGTAGGATGGTTCTGAAATTTCTCGTAGTACTGGTCGAAGTTTGTTCCAGAGGGTTGAGGCAGCAATGGCTATGGAGCCATTCGCAAATTTTACTGATGAGGTGACGGAAGGAGGAGGCAGTGTTAGGGCGGAAGAGGATCGGGTTGAGCGGAGTGGTTGGACCGTGAACAGCTGTCGGAGATAGGAAGGCTGGGAGGTTTGGAGTGTATTGTAGGTGAGTGTATGACTATATTCTATTCGCTCGGGTATTTTAAGCCAGTGTAGAGATTTGAGGACAGGAGTGATGTGGTGGTGCTTGGAGGTTTTAGTCACTGCACGGGCGAGTGCATTTTGGATGGCTTGGAGGCGGTTTATTTGGGTGATGTCTATGTCTAAAAAGAGTGCATTGCAGTAATCTAGTTTTACGTGGACTATAGAAGTAGCAATTGTGGATGCAGTTTTGAAGTCTAGCATTTGGCGAATTCTGCGAAGGTCACGGATGTACATGAAGCAAGAGCGGGAGAGATGGGTGATATGATGGAGAAGCCAAGATTTTGATCGAAAATCAAGCCTATAGGTTGCGGACAGGGAGTTTGCAATGAATGTGTTGGTGGATGTAGAGTCAGTCTAAGTTTGAGGGTAATATATAGATCTGGAATTTTCTTAAGCAGGCAGGTGTTGAGTTAAATTGTGTACCCTATTTTTCAATTCGTTGCGTAGTAAATCAGAAAGACACAGTTTTAACTTCATGGTTACATTTGAAGCTTTATCTAACAGTAACTTTGCCAATTTTTTGCTTTTCAAAGCACTTGGCTTTAGCCAAGTTGTTTGTGATATTTGCACTTGAACTTGTTTGTTTTAGAAATGGCAACGCAATGCGTTACTTTATTGTAACGTAACAGTGTCCTCTCCTATTTTGATTTTGTTTGCAAATCAAACACTTTCACACCCAATAAGACCGAGATTCGTAACATTAAGACTGAAGTATTGAAACAATAACTTGGTTCAATATTGTTTAGGAAAATAAGTTTGTATTCAGGGTCGTCATTTCAACTTTCCCCGAAGGGGGGGGATCATTTGAGTATTTCCGGGGCACTGGCAGGCCGGCGGCGATATTATTTGACAGGTGGGGAGACATGGGACACTTTTGAACTGATCTGGTCAAAAAAGAGGTGAAAACTTTTTTCACCTTTTCTTGGTGTTTCTTCAAAACTTGGCCAGCTTGCCCCATTTACCTCATGGTAAATCCATCACTGTTTGCCTATATATGCCCATAAGCTAACCCTGCTGCAGTGCAGGCCTACAACCTTCAAATAACGTCCCTGAATTTGAGTTTCATTTTTTTCTCTTTTACCTCTTTCTTCTTTCTCCTTTTCTTGTTACATCCTTTATCCTTTTCCAAAAATCAGTGGGAGGGGAATGCCCAACCTGCCCCCTCCCAAATGACGTCCCTCTTTGTATTCGGGATATTTGCCAGCCTTATGCGCATTTTGATAAAAAAAAGACATTTTTATCACCAGGTTACTTGCAGGGTAGTTATGCGTTTTTCGTGCTTTATGTTCATCTATGTATAACAAGGCTAAATAGGCCGATGTGTGCATGTATGTATGTATTTATGTATGCATGTGTGGATGTATGGTGCATGTATGTATGTATGTATGTATGTATGTATATATGTATGTATGTATGTATGTATGTATGTATGTATGTATGTATGTTCATCAGAGTATTTGCATAGCGCTAAGTAATGCATACTGACTTCTTTTTATGACCAAAGTTATCAACGCAAATTTCCTGCCGGGAGAAACCACAGTAGGCCTACTCTTAAACTACGACTATTGTATGAACATTATTATAATTAATTGTCGCGTGAGGAGATCGACAACAACGACGAGATGGCATCATCATTATGATGTAAGCGTCGTTGCCGGTCGAGATAGGATGATGACGGACGAAAAGCCAGTCTCCACTTGGGCAACAATGAAGGCAGCGAGGCCCAGGTGTAATCGGACACCACACAGCCAAGGTGTAATAGGACACCTCGCGGCTATGGTGTAACCAGACACCGCCCGCGCTGCAGGCGAGCGACGACCCGCGTATCGAGGAGCAATCTGACACTAATTGACGATAGCTTGACGTGGGGAGGGGGGCTGACTGATGCACGCTGGAGTTCCTACTTAACAGAAGGGAACGGAGAACACGGGACTTGTACTGCTGACGAACGCGACGTGTGAACATCGGTCGAGCGAGAAACATCGGGAGGAACGACCAGCGGGGCGGCAGAGTATAGTCCGTCAGGTTCAGAGACTGACGCGAAAGAACGGTCTGTAGTTAGGCTGTACGAAGCAACATTTGAGATAGTCCGATTTAATATCTAAACGCTTTAATACTACGTGGAAGTTCCCGTAGAGTTAGTGTATATATATTTGTTTCTTTAATTAAATTCATTTATTAATTAAACAAAGTTCGTCGTGAATCTTCTATAGAAAAGTTAGGCACGTTAAATAAAAGTGCAAGTAAAAGAACAAGCAATCGAGGGTCGACATCAACACACGGCAAACACACGACAGGGCGACCTCCGATTGCGACATTGGCGCAGTCGACAGGATTTTCAACTGAAGACGTCACGACGAAAAGCGGAACCGGAAACGGAAAAGAGGAATCTCAACAGATCGGGACCAGCGGCGAATACAACCCTTCGCAACTGGGGAAATCGAGTGCCGGACTCCGGAGACGAAGGACTCGAAGGAACCGACAGCAACAGGCAAGGACGAGGAACAAGAGCGCCAACGGACGACCGACCATCGCTAGCAACGACGGACGGGAGTGGCAACGGAGGACAGCGGATCAGCCAAGATACCAAAAGACGGAACACGCTCGACGTATCAGAGGGTAAGTCCTTACTGGTAGTCGTGGTAATCTGTGAGGTTGCGGTTGAGGTCTGGATGAGGATTGGTGTGCGAATAGCCGAGGCTTTTGCGTAGCTCCTTTTACTCAGTTCTGTTCTTGTTGTATTTGTGGTAGAATTTTAGGACGTTGTTTTCTTTGATTTCTGACCAGCGGTGACTCTCCTCTAACTTACTTATCTTTTTCTATTAGTGAGCGGACTGTTGGAAGATGGATAAGTTGTCGGTAGGGAAAAGAGTGAGGGTGCAGAACATGCCCCGTCACAGACTAGTCGCATATCTGACAAAGATGGGACTAGGAGAGGAGGAATTGGGTTCCATGAGTACGGGCCAACTCCAAGAGGCGAGTGCTGAAATAATTTTGTCTGGACGGGAGACTCCGCCAGAAGTAAGTGAGGAAGTAAGCACGGGTAGCATAGAAAGCAGTATCGATTCGGCTGCGCAAACGCCGTTATACGAATTAAAACGCTTAAAATACGAGAGAGAGGAAGCCGCGAGGCTAAGAAGAGAAGAGAGAGAGGAAGCCGCGAGGCTAAGAAGAGAAGAGAGAGAGGAAGCGGAAAGAATAGAAAGAGTGAGGAGAGAAGAAAAAGAGGAAGCGGAGAAGCAGCGAAGAGAAGAGAAAGAGGAAGCAGAGAAGCTCAGACTGCTTGAGGAGAAGCGGGCTGAGAGGCTGAGAGAGGAAGCGGAGAGAAGAGAGAGAAGAGAGGAAGAGAAAGAGAGGAGAAGAGAAGAGAAAGAAGAAAGACAGCGAAGAGAAGAGAAAGAGGAAACTGAGAAGCTCAGGCTTCAGGAGGAGAAGCGGGCTGAGAAACAGAGGAAAGAAGAGAAGGAGGAGGCAGAGAAGAGAGAGAAGGAAGGCCGAGAGGAAAGGGACGCAGAGAGGAGACTCAGAGACGAAAGGGACTATAACTTGAGGCATTCGGTCGTAGGACGAATGAAAACGTATAGTGAAAGCTTGCGAGGACTCTTACCGAGATTCCCCAGCGACCATGCGCAAATCCCGGGTTTCTTTGTGCACTGCGAAAGGTTATTCGACTCTTGCGCTGTCCCGGACGACCTTCGAAGCAGATTACTCTTGACCTGTCTAGATAATCAGGCCAGAGCACTGACGGCCAGACTCACACAAGAGGAGCTTGATAATTACGGGAAGCTAAAAACCTTCTTGTTGAAAGAATTCAAAGTGAGCGCAGTCTCTTTACGAGAGCGATTCAAGAACGCAAAAAAGGCGGTAGATGAATCATACACAACATTAGCTTCGAGACTGCATAATTTACTTTCTTACTATCTGCAAGATCGCAAGGCAATGACATTTGATGAGGTTACAAGCCTCTTGATTGCAGATAAGATGAAAGAAATGTTGCCCAGAGGATGTTTGAATTTCATCCTCAGTCAAGAGCAGCAGAAGTGGTTAGGGCACAAAGAGTTAGCCGAAGCGGCTGACACTTATGTCGCTACACACCCTTGGGAAAATGACTATACGAAGCATAGTCTAGGCACAGGTAGGACGGAGGCACGCTACGCGAAAGCGCCAGCACCTCCTCAGACGACAGCTAAACAGACGGACACGTGGACTGACCGACCGGGAGGGACACAGACAAATAACAGGACAGACGGACGTCCAACCCCCGACGAGATTAGAAAGCGTGGCCTTTGTTTCCTATGCTTTTCTCCAGACCACAGAGCTAAACTGTGTTCGAAGAACAAACAAACTAAAAGCAAGCAGGTGAGCGCGTGTGCGGTCCAGCCAACCGTGACCAGAGCTCAAGACAGACAGGCAGACAGACAAAGCGAGACGCGACAAGACGGGCCGCCATTGATACAAGAGATAGAACAGCATGCATTGCCGACAAACCCGGATTGCATTGACGTGGAGGAGACTTATGTAAGAGAGTACATGAAAGTGTATATTACAGGGCTCCCTGTGACATCGTCTCTAATAGATAGCGGGGCCGAGTACAATTGTGCGCGAGCAGAACTAATCAGGCCGCTCAACCTACCTGTGGTCAAGCAGATAGAGGTGAAGGGGCTGAACGGGCAATCAATGATTGTGGACGTGGTGCGGCTGAGACTAAAGGGGTCTCAGGCCGGCGAGGACAGGGAGGGGGAGGTAAATTACGCCCCTGATGTTCGGATATGGGCGGCACTCATTAAAGACCTTAATGAACCGTTAATTATCACGCCCACTACAGCCGACTTGCTGCGCGAGACAGCGTGGTATTCGAGTCACGCGGCCAGCGCTCCTGAAATAGACCAAATTTCAGAGGCGCAGGCGGTCGCAAGGACTGAGACGAGTGAGGAAGAGGAGAGAGGGGAGAAGGTAGAGGGACTTAGGGCGCTGATAGGCGAAGATTACTTCACGGTCGCTCAGGCAGACAGTGAGAGTGTAGGAGAAATCAGTCCCGAGGAAACGGATACTGAAGAGCAGTTCTTCAATCCTGAGATACCACCCCCACCCAAGGAAGACACAATAGTAGGCAGAAGCAAGATGGCGGCCGAACAAGCACAATGTTCGACACTAGCACCATTCTTGGCCCACGGGAAAATTGGGGCGAAGAACTTCTTCTTTGAAGACAATTTGCTCTTTCATAAAGACAAAATAGCTGGGCATTCTGTAAAACAACTGTGTTTACCTAAAGAAAGAATAGACAAGGTCTTAAACTTAGCACATGACGCTGCGTTCGCAGGTCATATGGCGTTGAAAACGACTAAGGACCGAATCAAACTGAATTTCTGGTTTCCCAACGTGGAGGATATAGTGAAGGAATATTGTGCATCTTGCGACATTTGCCAAAGGCATGCGCCGCTGCGAGTGGCGCAGCGGGCCCCCATAACTCCTATCCCTCGCAACGACGAGACCATATTCGGCTGTCTAGTGGCAGATTGTATAGGGCCTATAGTTACCAACGTAGACCCCACAAGCCCAAAACCCGAGTACAACTACGCCTTAGTGGTAGTTGACCAATTTTCAAGATGGCCGATGGCCTATCCTCTGAAATCATTAACGGCAAAAGCGACATGTGATGCATACATGCAAATCTTCACGACCTTCGGTTTTCCAAAAACGATTAGGTCCGATAACGGGTCGAATTTCAGCAGCAAATTAACCCAAGAGTTTCTGCATCGTATGGGGTGCTCACCACGCTTTGGGCCAGTCGCACATCCTGAGTCACAAGGTCTAGTGGAGCGCTGCAATGCCACACTGAAGACCATGATTCATAAACTGGCAGAAGAAAACCCGAGGGGATGGCACAGACTGTTACCTTACGTGCTTTGGAGCTTAAGGGAACGCCCCTCGGCAACCACCCACGTGAGTCCCTACACCCTGGTGTATGGTACCCTGCCTAAAGGACCTCTATCTGTCCTTTCTGAGGAATGGGCGGGAGAGCGGGATTCTCCATTAAGTCTGGGCACAGGCGCCGCAGCTTACTTGGACCAATTAAGGGATAACCTTGAAATGTCTAAATTATATGCCGAATATTATTCAGACATTGAACAGCAGCGCTATGCTACTCATTACAATTTAAGAAGCATGGACAGGCGTTACGAAGTAGGGGATAAAGTCATCATCCAATCACCGGAAGCGCGAGGAGCAAAGAAGGAGGGCCAATGGCAAGGCCCGGCCATCATCGCTCAGGTGAAATCGCCCTACACATACATCGTGGAAATAGGGGGCAAAAGCCGCTTATTACATGCAAATCGTATTCGCAAATATAACGAAAGAATACAGCAAGCATTGATTAACAATTGCTCCATTCTGTTCGAGAAGGACGAAGACTTCGGTCACGTGGAAGCGGTGGGTAGCGTCGTCACGAGTCAGACACGGCCCAGTGAACAAGTAGACCCTATTACCGTTGCACACTTAACGGTACCCGAGCGGAAACAGCTGTTTAGTCTGTTAGACAGATTTCCAGATGTGTTCTCGGACAAACCAGGTTTCTGTCCCGTCCTAGAACACACAATCACTGTTAGCGCGGAGTTCAGGCCGAAGAGTTTGCGAGCCTATAAGGTGCCGGAACTGCTCAAACCGGAGATGGAGAAGCAGATCCGCGAACTTTTGGCCCTAGGTATCATCACTCCCTCACATAGTGAAATGGCTAGTCCCGTTGTGTGCGTTGTGAAAAAGGGAGGTCAAGGCGGTTTAAGACTGGCCATTGACTACCGATATGTAAACAAGTTCTCGGCGGGTGACGCATACCCCACCCCCGACATCCAGGAAGTGTTACAGAAGGTAGGAAGTGCAAACTTCATATCCTGCTTTGACGCACGTCAAGGATACTACCAGATTGGACTCCACAAGGACTCTCGTTGGTTATCAGCCTTCGTATGTGACGCTGGCCTATTTGAGTTCGTACGACTGCCCTTTGGTTTAAAGTCAGCCTCAAATTCTTTTATCCGATGCATGTCAAAGGTCCTTCATCCCATTCGCGACTTCACTGAGACGTTTGTGGATGACATGGCAGTACACTCGATGACGTGGCCGGATCACATGAAACACCTAGAGAAATACTTAATGACTATTCAACAGTCGGGTCTGACCCTTAACATTAAGAAGAGTTCGTTTGCTAGGCGACAAACAACGTTTGTAGGTCACCTGATCGGATCAGGGAGCATTGAACCGGATCCTATGAAAATCGCAGGGCTAGGGAAAATCCCTCAACCCGAGTCCAAAAAGGACATACGGAGATTAATTGGCTTCTTCAGTTATTTTAGGAACTTCATCCCTAACCTGGCTGAGACAGCCAGAATTCTCACTGACTTGACCCAGAAATCGGTGCCTGCTAAGATACCCTGGCGAATTGAACATCAAAATGCGCTAGATAAACTTACGCACGATTTGAATAACGCTGTTTGTTTGCAGACAATTGACTACGGCAGAGAGTTTGGTTTAACGACTGACGCTTCAGACAAAGCAGTCGGTTGCTGCTTATTCCAAATTCAAGACGATGGAACAGAGCGGCCAATATGTTTCGCCAGTTCTAAATTAGATGCTACGCAAGCG